>OZ038490.1:65864098-65874098 GCA_964036315.1 Acanthosepion esculentum
AAAAAACCGTCAGTTAGCAATTTTCACGTTACTTGTTTAAATTTAGTGCTTTATTAAGAGAAAATAAAGAAAGGAGAAAGGAATAGGTTTCAAGAAAACAGAAAATGGTTTTTAATTAAAGGTTTTGAAGATTGTAGGCAGCAAAAAATGTGAAGGGAATTCCACCTTTGGGAAAGATGAGAAAGTGACTAAATTCGTGATGCCAGATCAAGACCAATAACTTTATAGAGCCATCTCTGTATTTTGCCAAGAATCTTATGTTATTTCTTCAGGAGAACTAGACCAGATGTGGCGGCAGTATTCAGTGCACTGTCAAACGTTAGATTTACAAATGTATGTTTCTTAAATCCATTTATTCATCCTGTTCAATCCAGGGCCCATAAATATCGCCGCTCAATGTCTCATTGTTCGTGGTGAAAATCTCACTGTTTTCCTGATTCCTATGTTATTTACGATGATGTCAAATATTATGGTAGAGTATACATAGGGACGGTTACAGTGTATTGAACACTGAGATCCAATATTTACAGGGCATGTTTGAGTGAGATGAATACTCACGGGTTAAATACTAAAGAAACAAAAGGCGTATGTGAAGTAAAAAACTGAGAGTATGTTTTTACATGACTCTGATTTTGATAGTTGGTCTATTGAGTAGAAAACATTGAGAGTATTATTGCCGTTTCATTCTATTATACATAGCAACGATACCCAGCTGGTCGATCAGAGAAAGCGTTCAATTAGAATGGAGCAAAAACAAGATCATGTTTAGATGTAACAAAGTCTATCATCAATTACTTTAAATTATTTCATTACAAACATTTCGAATTAATGCTGTTACTGACATAATAGAAATAGACGGTATTTATTCAATCGAAGTTAATGAAAGGGTAAAACGGGCAACATGAAGACCCACTTCAGACCACAGTTATTTTGCAGTTTTTGAAAGGAAAATTGTCAGTGTGCTACCAATAATGTAAAAGAGGATATATTTAGGAAGAAATTGATGAAAATTGGTTGAAAGATCAACGGAAAATATGAAAGAAACCAGTAAAAATCGCTATTTTTGCGATTTACGCGTGTTTTCGCTATATGGGTGAACTCGGTTATCTAGTTAAATGAATGTTAAACCTAGAACTTATTGTTCGCTATAATTGAGTGAAGTTTGTATTAGATTGTCTGAAAATTGAGGGGGATTTTAGTTAAAAATTTGTGTTGAAATCGATTCTTCCTTTTTCGCGGTTTTTCACTAAACGTACTACGTAGAAATAAAAAAAATAGGTATCAGTGTGCTCATCAGGATATAAGTAACCTACATATCGGGTTTGAACGAAATCGGAGGAAAACAGTTGAATTTATCGAATTTGATCGGCTTTTCAGATTATTGATTTTTTTTAAATTATAGATTTTTTACACTAAGGGCCGGTCTCTTACATTGAACAATGTATGTGCCAAGTTTGGTCAAAATCGGTTGGATGGACGTCGAGTGAAAAGGTATCACACAGACAGTCGGATACACAAACACCATCTGTATTATAGAGATAGCCTAACAAATGTTGTAACAAATCTTATTCATTGAGTAGCATTTTTTGTAATCTTTTACAATTTTTGACAGTTTTTACTTATTGAATACAGTAAAAACTTTACATATATTGCTTGTAGCTATTCATAATTAGAATTCTGGTTTGAATATATCTTCAATTCAGTCTATCTAATACAAAAAAAATATCAACTTTATTTGGATTTAGTTTTGAAATTTGCAATTAGTTTGTAGGCAATAAACCACGGAAATTAGGTATTTCTGTACATTTTTCAGACTATATCTAAAATTAAATGCTCAAGAACTGGTAAAAGATATATATCTAAACTATGGTGTCCGTATTTATCACGCCAGAACCCAGCTTGTACATCGAGTGCCATGTTGATTTTCTCCAATAATGAAAAATCAGCATGCTCTAACAGCATATGCGCAGATGTCATCAGAAAGACTTAGGCAGTATAAAGGAAAATATGTCCGAGATTTCCACTTCAACATACTTACATTTTGATAGATTTCCAAAAATTATTATTATTATTGTTGTTGTTGTTGGTATTATTGTTGTTGTTGTTGTTGTTGCATTGATGTTTCGGCCGGATGATGATGACGACATTAACTCTGCTCCTATCCACAATTTAGAATCACAACACTTTAATCAGCACATGGGCCACTTCAAGCAGTGCTACCACCCGTACACTTACATTGATGTCAGATATCCCCAAGACGCCCTACGTATTAGAATGTTACCTGGCACATTCCCGAGTACACGTGCCACAAAAGGGACTCATTGAGCAGCTGTTTGTTATATTCTCTGATTTGCCCTGCCAGGCCTAGATACCTCCGTATTATCGCCTGTTCCGCCTTGATGATGCTCTTTACCCAAGGTACCACAACGTCTATCAGGATCAATTGTTGACTGCCCATGTGTACAAGTGGAATATCAAGGCGAATGCTATCCAAATCCGTGCCAATCAAGATAGTCTCATCCCAAATAATATTTACCAGCTCATTCCCGACTACTGATGGTGGTGAATGCTCGTGCCACTTCTCTGCGCACTCGAGTACACACTTCCTTGATTGTTTCTATTGTGGTAGGATCCACCTAATTTGTATAGTGACTATATAAATATAGTTGGTACCGGGAAGACAGGAGAGGCGAATCAAGAGATATAACTAGAGACTCTGCCCGACTGCGACTTAGTCAACACATTCTCCAGGAACGGTTTTCCCAGGAATATACAAAAGACTATATGTAAATATTGTGTACACTTTCTGTTTGTGTACATTTGTGTTTGCATTATTATTCCATGCATTAGTCAAGTTTCAACAGTTTCAAATGTACTCTGAGGACTAGGTTGTCATGACATCTTAAGCGCTGAGTTTTTTGCCACCTGTGTACAACCACTGTAATTGTGTTACAGACTTTCTTAAGCCTTTCTACACGACCTGCATAAGCGTAAATCAACTCTTCTGTCAATAGCGTACTTGATAGAATTTGTTCTTAAAGCCCGCTCTTGTGCTGCAGATATCATCCATTCAGTTTCCTTATTCAAAATCATATTACTAAGCCAATTCCATGATTGTTGTTTCTTGCGCAAATGCTATGTTCAAGTCTTTTTTTTTCCTTGCACGTATCGACATTCTCATCATGGATTTCTTCCCTTAATCCACCAATTATTTTGTATCCACAATGACAATCATTCAATGCAACCTTGAGCATCTAATCCTGGCTATTCTACCAGTAATCATGCTCGGGCTTACATTCAGATATTACGCAACGTTCCCTTCCTACCAAAACATGTTCCCCCTCTTTTCAGATAATTAAAGCCTAACCATATTACCACAAGAGTGTAGGCATCTCTTCATGGTCATTATCTTCCGTGTCATTCGGTCGATGGTCAGTATGTTCTCTTTGGTTCATTCAATCCCCGATTATTATTATTATTTTTATTTCCTTTGATTTCAGGCGTTTACACATTTCTTTCCGGGTCCCGCCCAGGGACCAATGGTTAGAAATGGCATCATGATACTTTCCACTGACAAAAATATATATATATATATATATATATATATATATATATATATATATATATATATATATATATATATATATATATATATATATATGTATATATATATATATATATATATATATAGATAAAGCCTTTTGTAAAGTGTGGGCTGTACTCGTGAGAACAATTTACTTTAAGGCATGGGCTTCCAGGTTAGTCTACTGGAAACTTTTCCAACCAATCCGAGGGCTCCAACTACAACGGGGATTGTTGATGTTCCCATGTGCTAATTTTTGAGATTTCGATTCCAAGGTCCTTCTTTTTGAAGATCTTCAAAGATACACTGCAGTCGGCAGGGGCTGCCATATCAATAAGGAGGCACCTTGTTTTATTTGCCGTCTCTAATAACAATGTCGGGGTGGTTACCTTTGATTTATCTGTCTGTGTGTATTGTGGAGTCCCATAAAATTGTAACAGGTCCTATCTCCGTAACCGGGTTTGGTCCATACCAGTTTCTTTCAATTTCCTTCCCGTAGAAGTTACATATTTTCCAGTGCAGATATTGGCCAACTCTCTCATTATTATTATTATTATTATTATTATTATTATTATTATTATTATTATTATTATTATTATTATTTCCTTTCATATCTAGTCTATACACATTTCTTTCCGGGCCCCGCACAAAGACCTAAGGTCAGAAATAGCATCATGACATTTTACACTGACATTTTACATAGATAAATCCCTTCGTAATGTGTGGGATGTGCTTGTGAGAAATATCATCATTATTATTATTATTATTATTATTATTATTATTATTATTAATTACACTTATTTAATATTTTCGCATAAGTAGTGACTGTCGGGATTTATTGGAAAAAAATTACAAGTCACCTTAGTACCACAATAATTTCTTTGCCGATATGACCTAATACTGAATTCTGGGTGCTTCCTCGTGTTTCTAATTTTCCCAGAATCTTTGACAGACACTGTTCACTTGACTCTGACCACAATTTCCAGCTTGATGCTTCCTAATTCTTTCCCTTTAATTCAAGTTGATACACTGCTTTTCCATTCCTATAAGTTCTAATCGGTTATGCGCCTAAATACAATATACACCAACTAACATGTTTTTTTTTTCTTTTTTCTTGTTCAGGTCAACTTTCATATCCGGTATCAAACGGTTGAGTTTTCACCTTTCAGCTTTACATAGTTCAAAAGCCTTTACGCAGCTTTCAGTGCGATGAATTCTTTGTAAACTGACATCTCCTTTCCGAGAGACGTAACCCTGTCGCGAGTCTATTGACCTTTCCACGGCGAAAGTTCAAAGCAGATGCATACCTTAGTCCCACCAGTTTAGTGCTAAAACCTACCCTGACACGTACACGGTGTCCAATTGTCTCCTTCGTATTCTATTGGCAAGAAGGAAGTTCCACTCAGACTGCTTCTTCCTGAGAACTGATACTTTGTGGGAGAGACTCCCGACAGGATGTTTCCCCGATCAATGCAATCTTGACATCATCAAGTCTATGGTCACTAATAATCTTTCCGACATATCCTCAAAATCTCGAATTTATTCTTCGCTTATTTTCATAACGACATTTCATTCAATAATTCTTTAGTCGGATGTGTCCTGGGTAAGACGATAAACTACGTCCAACAGCAAGGCCTCTGATCAGGAGGTTTTGAGGAACGTGGAATCACCTCTTAATTGCTGGTGTTCCCAGGTCCATCCTGATCTGGGGTGGTTGCACATGTTAGAGTCCCAGCTATGGCCAAATGGTTAACCGCCAAACTGGGGTCAAAATACTATGAAAGTGTAAAAAACAGTTTTTAATACCAGCAATTCATTTTTTGAAGGAAAAATTATTACTAGTAATATATTTTGAGGAAAAATTATTACCAGCAATAAAAATTTTGTTGGCATTAAATAACCCATTCAGGTTGATATGCCGTAAAACAAAACAAGCCAAATATTTAGTCTGAGTGGAATTAGGACATTGTATCGGGGGAAAATATAATAAACTATATCTGATTTTCTTGCTTGGATTTCTTGAAGGGTGTAAATTCCAAATCGCCAGGATGTTGCTTTGGCTATCACTCAGTCAGTTATGCCTTCTGTGTTATACACGCTTAGGCGATCATGTACCTTTCGATATATGACTGACGAGGCAGATTTCTTTCCCGCAATAGGTTGCCATTTCTTTCTGCGGTAGACCATTTGCTATCCAATGTATAGAACCCGGCTTCTCTTGCTATTTACCCATAGCTGGGGAGAGGAAAAGGTTATTACCACGGAAGTGAATGTCATGGATTCAACTGGAATTCGAACTTGGCTCTCCGATTCCTTAATCTGAGCCACTATCCATTTCTCCACCGATTGTTGTTTTGCATATACTATTCATATTTCCGATTGAATAATACTAGTCCGCTTATATTCCATTTGTTCATACTTTCCAAACTGCCATACCTATTTTGTATTCCTTCAGTAGTGATCACGGAATTTCCTGACAAATTTTGACCGATTCCACTGTCTGTATAGTAATTTATTGGCCATTTCTTCAAACAATCACGCTCGTTATTTATTCCCTCTAGGATAATTCACTAAAATATACTTGCTAGTTTTATTTCTATGTTCGCATAGTGTACAGTTGCCTTTCTTCGTTGTTTTATCGATTCGCATCTTAAAATAATTGATTCTCTAAACGTGTCGTTCTGGATCGCTATGAAATAAGAAAAAAGTGTCTCATTTTGTTGTTTCTGTCGAGACCTATCCATGACGTTTCAGCTGAAACGACCACACTTTTATATTAATTCCTAATTTTAGATACGCAGCTTTATGTTTTCTGTGTGTCTATTAAACCTAGTATTAATTGTATTCCATAGTCTGGTGGCTGCAAAACGTGTGGTAGTATAATAAAAAAAGGAGTATTACTTTGCAATGGTTAGCGGTTCTGAATGAACAATTGAAGAGCAGAGACTAAATCGTAGTCTGTTTCTATAGAATTACTTACATATATATATACGTTTGGGAAAGGCAGGTATCATCATGCTATTCCCAGCTACATGTTAAATTGTAGGACTCGTTTCATAGAAGAAAATCATCGCTATTCTAAAAAAAGAACGTTAATGCAATAGTCTCTCTCTCTCTAAAAAATAATTATTGTTAAAATCCAAAGTATCTTTCGTCTTTATATAACATACAAACCGTAATAAACAAATTAATACTAAAAGAAGGTAGATATATCAAAACAGACATACGAAGTCACATATAAGTAGCTGAAATTACCTTTCAGAATCTAAGCAAAGAAAAGATAGTTGGACTGACATGTAATATCTAATAACATGCTTGGCAGTAAATATTAGAAACTTTCATGAAAGACGAAGAAATGATTTGAAGAAAGAGAGAGAGAGACATGTGGCTCTGCTGATGAATGATGAAAATACCCTGAACAAAGGGCGAAATGAGGATATTTTAACGAGAATTGAAATTACGAAGTATGTTTTGCTAACTATAGCACATAATGAGTAAAGAAAACTTCAGGGACTTGACAGACATCGGACGTCTTAATGGTACGATAAGCAGGGAGACAACAAAGGACCAATTTAGCGACACTGTGTAAATAACAAACATTTCTCATAAGCGTCACGGTTTACATCGAATAACAAGAGATACGAAATTGTCTAAAGCAATGAATGAATAATCACGACTTCAAAAAGCCATTGTTTGTAAAAGAAGAACTATGATTTTTAATTGTAATGTTGCCTACTTGCAACTAATCTTCTTAAGAAAACCTCTCTCAGGTGAAAAAACATAAAGCATCATTATCAGCTTTCTGATGTGCTGTGGTTCATATGTTTAAGTTCATATCTCGTCAAAATTTTAAAATAGTGTGTTTCAGAATTATATGTTCATGACTTTTCCAATTTCAAAATCGTTTCGAAGGTAAGCTAGTTAAATTAATCTCTCATGTATTTTACGAAGTACACTTGATCATATTTCTCAGTGGCTATCCATTTATAAGATGTAAGTATGTTTCTTGTTTATATTTTTAAGTTCATCTTTAAACCAATATATTTTAGGGTTGATATATCTAAACAAATCTCTTGATCAATTGACAAAAATGATTCAAGTTTATCTCTCATCCTATTAAAAAAAATATTCATTTTAATTTTATCCTCGTTTAATTTGTAAAAATATTTTATTTAAGTTTTCAAAGTTAACCTCTTTCCTAGTTTAAATGTTTTGTTTCAAATTTCTCAGTTTATTTTTTCCAGTTTCGGATATTTTGTGGTTTCGAGTTCTGTATCCATCGCTTGACTAACTCAAAACAGATTTATGTTTTACATGCTTAAGTGCTATTTTAATTAAATTTAAGTAACATTTTCAATTAAAATAATTTTTAATTTTATCTGATATGGAATTAAAAGAAATATTCAGTTGTTCCGACTTCATCACATGCGAAAAAGTTAATTTGTTTTGATGCTTCGATGTCTTCGTTTATCTCTTATCCGATTTAAAATGATGTGTGGTTCAGATTTCTAACTAAACATAATGTCGCAGATAATTTTTTGTTCAGATTTCTAATATAATTTCTGAACAAGTTTAAAACGTGTTTTTGTCCAAATTTCAAAGTCAATATTTTTCCAATTTAAGAATAACGTGTCCTCTTTGGTCTATTTAAAAATATATGACCATCTAATCGCTGTCCAGAATTAAGTTACTATAATGAAAGTACTGTCGGATTCTATAGAAAGAAGACTGTTACAAACATCTCGCCATATTACCGTCTTATGATTGAATGATGCTGCACGTCTTCAAAACCATGGATTGTAAAAGAAGAACTCTGATTTTTAATTGCAGTTTTCCCTGCTTAAATTTTTTCTAAGTCCCACTGATGTAGTTATTCTTTTGGTCAAGTCTGTACTCTAATGTATTCTTGAATATTTTCCTCATTATTATTAAGTACTTTTCGCTTGCGTTTTCCGTCAGAGATTTCTGCGTTCATACACGATTCCGAAAAATACATCGAATAACGACAAATGGTCATAGATATAGTCAGAACTCAGCATAGATTTCAGGTTGAATAACATCATAAACCTTGAGATCAAAGCAATAAACTTACGAATACTGATGCGAATATTGCAAAGAATAAAAACAATAACTTATGTCGGAAAAGATATAGATTTGGGTCTGCACACCGGTTGAAGCATAATAGTCATAACAACATGAGGTTACTCATTTAACCTATGGTAGTAATATCTATTTCGTAACATGAATACATTTTAAGGTTAACTAGGTTTACGAAATTTGGCTAATTCTATCATAGAGCCGTAGCAGTAAAGATCAAATTCGCTACCCGAGACTATGGTACGCAAATAACCTAGATAACCGTCACTTTATATCAGAATTTCAAGATAATGCTCGGACAACTAGAGGCATCGATTTATTCCTAACTTCACTCGGTATACAGAAAATATTGATCCTGCAGGATTTCTTCGGAAGCTTCGTAAAAGCTTTCTGACTTGCATTCAATTTGTATAATTCATAAGAGTATAGGCCACATAATACAGGGAGCACTGAGTGAATTCTTGCTAGAATTTCGTCCAAGATTCACGCTGAAAAAATCGAAAGGCTTCCCAAAGCGGTTGTACGTACGATAAATGGCATTAGTCTAGTGAGAGTTGTAATGCTTTACTAAACTTACGTGCGTAAAGTAAAAAAGAAAATTGTGATTTCGCCTCTATAATAGATTCGCGTAGAAAAGGCACTTCACTATAAAACAACCCCAAGAAACATCTTCTTTCGAAATCAGAAAACAATCGCTGACATGTTGCTGTAATACAGGAAATGGATGTAAATAATATATATTTTTTGTTTAAAATGATTTGACATTAGACAAACAGGAAGATATGAAAGACAGACTGTGAGGCACCGGACGTTTACGTATGGTTTAAGAATTAGCATATTAATTAAAGATTATTCAATATTCAAAGAGTAAGAATTGTAAAAGGGGAAACTCTCCTATAAAATAAGATATGAACGTAAAGATAAGAATTATAAAACTGAATGACCTAGAACGGATGAAATATATGGTAGATATATTACATTGCGACTGTTTCCTATTGATTGGCCTATAGACATTAAAGCAAAAGAGAAGATTCTGGACTTTAGAAATGTTTGGACATCATCTACTGTGGATTGGCAAATTATGTGAATAATCCAGCTTCGAAAAATATTATGAATATACGTTAATAATCAATCATAAGGCGGTAATATGGCGGGATATTTGTAACACACTTTTTTCTATGGAAATGTAGCACTAAAAATATCAAGATTGCTACACAATTGCTGTTTTGCTTCGATGCGTATCAAAGGCGATTGTCAATTACTGAGTAGTGAACGATTTATTTCGATTTAACGTACATCATAATTATTTAGATTCAACAC
>OZ038490.1:65879098-65904098 GCA_964036315.1 Acanthosepion esculentum
CCTGCATATCACTGTAAGAACGCTGTTAGAAAATCTCATGATGGCTTCGTTTATCAACGACCTCATGATTGACACGCCGTCTTCGTACATCTTAAGTACATTTTTGGTATTTAACAAATTGAAGTGAAATGAGAAGAATGACAAATATACAGTGTACGGCTGGTATTTGAGGACATACAGATTTAAGATTATTCCTGCTTCTAATGCTTTTATTTTTTAGAAATCAATAATGGTAAAGTCTATGATAATAAATGAAATGAAAAGGCATGTTGTGATTGTGGCATTAAAGGCTGATTATGGCGATTTGGATATTGCACGTTTCCTCAGAGTTGCAAGATCCTTTGTCCAAAAGATACGAAAAGAGAAGACGCTGACAGCTCCCCAATGTCTGTATGAAAACGTAAAAGTCATTCTGCACGTTCTGATAAAATGCGAACATCCGAATTTTTTCACGAAGTCAAGCAGGCAATTGAAGAAAACCGAGGTCAATCAATGAGATCAATTGTCAAAAAGCTGCAGAAGGAGGGTACATGAAGACATTCGATGCAGGTCCTACGTAATGACGAGCGGTCAATTTATGTCTGACAAAACAAAGGAAAACCGTTTAAACCGATCCAAAAGGCTTTTAAACAATCTTAAAAATCCTTCAGAAGAGGGTGTAATATGATTTTTTTTTCAGATGAGAAAATTTTTGACCGAGATCAAAAACGTGACAGAAGAAATGACAGATGGCTTTGTTCAAATCCTTCTGATGTGTCAAGAGTGATGCGCACAAAATTTCCTTCAAGTGTTATGGTATTGGGTCTTGTTAGCAATGAAGGACGTATACACTTTTTTCCACGAGGTCTTAGAGTGAATGCTTCTGCTTACACTGAGTTTCTACAAACAGTTTTCAAGTCCTAGATTGACAACATATTCAACGGCAGGGCTTACATATTCCAGCAAGACTCGGCTCCTTCCCACAATGCTCTACGAACACAAGAATGGATAGCTGACCATTTTTACGACCACATCACACCCAACATTTGGCCTCCTAACTCTCCAGATCTCAATCCATTAGACTATTATGTGTGGAGCTTATCTGAGAAGGTGGTTAATAAACAGCTTCATAACACCAAGGACTCTCTTAAAGCTGAAATATTTCGAGTAATGTCTGGCATAATTATAGATCAATTAATCAGATCTTGCATCCGATTTCGACCTCGTGTAGAGGCATTTATTGATGCTACTGGTGGTTTCCTTGAATAAAATTAAATAATAGTTTGCGAAATTTCCTGTTTACTTGTTTGTAATCAAACATAATTGTATTCATTTGTTCAACAAGTTTTTTACCAATCCATAAAATCTGTCCTGAAATACCAGCCGCACCCTGTATGTTCGTTGTAAATGACGAAAATGGGCATGCAAATAATTGGTCTTCTTATGTTTGCAAAGGGTGTTCAAATAACATGGACCGATTTTAAATGTGAATTAAGTTTAAGCGTCGAATGCTATTTTCTTTTTATTTCAGATTTAACAACTTACGTCTTTGCTAATTTCAACCATAAAAAGATTAACAATCAATCAACGTGTTAAAGTTATGGAAGACTATTGCGAAAATGGACGTTCAAACAGAAATGCAATGAGAAGTTCCCATGTCGCATCATCTCTCGAAACAGCGAATTCAATTGGCCAACACGATCGTGCGACTTGACGCCTTTAAATTTCTTTCTTTAGGGTAGTCTCAAACGTAAGGTCTATGTAAACAAAACAAAAACAGTTCAACAGTTGAAGGATGAGATAATAAAGCATATGGTGAGATCGAGGAGCAAGTATACAGAGTCTTCATCAGAAATGTTGACCATCAAGTGGAGGTGTGCCGCCGAAGCCTTTGTGGACATTTGGGCGATATTATTTTTCACACATAAATGTCATGACTTAAATAACATGATCCAATAAATAAATGAATAATTTTACACCAATAATACTGATTTAGTTATTGCTGACTTTGATCTAATAAAGAAATAAAGAAATATTCACGAATAACACTGATTTAGTTACTGCTGACTTTGATCCGTCTTAATGAAACACCATTTATAAAACTCAGCAGCATATACAGAAAAATAAATGTTCGACGGAAACAAATACAATATTGCGCATGTAGTATGAATATAATATTGTGGTATTTAATGAGAATCCTCTTATATCTTATTTGTAATCATTTACCTGATTCAAAACAGTAAAGCCACAAGAGGTTAGTGAGTGCGATAGAATGAGAAAGAAGAGAAATATTATTCAGGAGTGAAAACGACATAAGAATCATTAAGAAGACAGTAGATAACAACTGACGTTGCATTTTGACTTTTAAAGATTAAAGATGTCTGGAAAGCATGGCGGCAGAAGATAGTTTCACAGGCGAGAAGTGTGAGAAAAGAAACTGTACGGTTCCATCTAGCCAACTGAAATGTGAATAGATGAGACCATGCCGACAATATATTAAATCGCTTAAAATCCTGGAAAAAAAATAGGTTTCCTAGCGAAGAGTTCAGTCGAACAATTACCATGAAAATTTATAAAAAGCAGAGGGAATCAACTTTACGTTGATGGGAAAATGACTGACACCAAGACGGTAGACCAGGAGAAACAGCAATTGCTGATTTTTATTTTTTTATTTTATGAAGAATCTCTAAATATACAGCAGGAGCATGGCAGTTAATGTTCGATACTTTCCAGACATTTTAATCGTTTCATCCCAAGAAAGGCGCCAATGTTACTAGGACGCAGGGTATACAGTGAGTGAAAGACAATGAGAAGACTTTAATTAGCAGGAGTGAGGAAAGTATATGAAGTTTCAAGAAGAGAGAAGATGGCGATTGGGGTTGCAGTTGTTTGTGGCAGGGAAGCAAGACATTGGAAGGTAGTTTAAAATGTGTGAAGTCCGAGTTGGAAGTGTTGTACGGTTCACCCGAATTCTTAAAACCTAGAACAACAGAGGCTGACTTTCAGCAGGCAGGAAAGCATAAGCCAGCGAGGCATTTATTATACGTTTTAGAGAGAACAGGGACCAGTTCGGGAGTTCACTTCGTAATGACAATTACAGAGATACCATCGTGTGCACATGCTTTGAGAAGATCTACGTTAGAGATGATAGCAGAAACTATGGCAGGAATTATATGCTTATCACTCAACAGGGATTCAGTTATAAGTGGGAAGATCGGCAGATGAGTCAAGTGTAAAATTTGAGGTGAATTTACGGGAAAAGCATTCAGCTTTATCAACAGAGGATGATAACACGTCAAATCGATTGAAGAGGGAAGGGATAGAGACCTTGCACTTATTTAATACCCAATAACAGAGCCGCCAGTAATCACGAATTCCAAAGTTGTTCGAAACTATGAGGTACCTCATTCTCTCGGCAGACAAGTAAGTAACTCCTTCGCCGTCTCGTTTACATTTATTAAGAGGAGTAACGAAAATGCGTCTCCTGTGACGAGAGCTGTCACGCTGGTATAGCCGAAAATAGTGGTTCTTGTGTCCTATAGCGGCCTAGCATGCTGCCGTGAAACATGGAGATGATTGTGGTTTCGCCTTGCGTTTCCGAGAAGGAATGAAAATGTCCATGTCGTCTTTGACCTAGAGAGAAATCTCAGTGGCGCAATTTTCAATTGGCAGGTTAAAGATGTCCGTCCAAGCGGCGCGACACACAAAATTACGGAGTAAGTTAAGAGGTCTTATGGACAGAGGCTCTTGTTTAATGGATGATTGGAACGGAATATGAATGGATACAACAGAGTGGCCCGTGTAACGAAGAGGTCAGTGTTGCGAAGACCTGCAAGAGCGAATGGAGGAGGTGAGAAATCTTGCTGTTTTTTATGACTAGGGATACAAGTAGGGATGCCAAAATTTCGGTAATAGATTGGTCAATGGAAAAATGTAATGACTGAATACCGGCAACAACAATACGTTTAGAAATTTTCAGATACGTGTCATGGTGAGCATTAAAATCACCGAAGGCAAAGATTTTCGCTGATGGATGGAACGAAAATGCCTGTCCTATACTATCAGCTATTATGTCTAATATACTTTAATACTGTGTGGAGGGGTATCGATAAAATAAAAATAAATAAATAGCTAAAAGTGTTTAGTAATTAAAACGGAAGGACAATTCCCTGGCTATTGGAAGAATATCACGGATGTAGACACCAAGTCCATGCTTGTGAATTCTGGAATCTTTTCGGGAAACGGAAAAGATAACCTGGATCCAAGAATTCATTGGTAGCGATGGGCAAAATATCTTGTGACAATACCGAGAGAAAAGATTCTACGCTGCAGAAGTTGGATCGGATACCATGAATATTGGAGAAAGAAATGTAAAGAGGATAGGTAGTTTTTACTGGTTTAGTTGTATTTCTTTTTGTTGTGTTTTCCATGTGATTCATTTTAAAGAGCGATAACAAAGACCACTATAATTGTCACTCTCTGTTGTCAGTGACAATATAAAGCAGCCAGGATAAGGCCGAGAACAAACCCTAATGTGACCTCATAGTTGTCATCCGAAGTTATATGCAAAGACACCTAACCATGTACGACATGGCACTACAGTTACCGCTACCATTGATCAGAATAGCCTCTCTAAGCGCTACCAAAGAGTTTGGGCACCGAATGGCCAGACGAAAGCAGCAGCCTGCAAACTGCCAACCTTGTACATTCATAATGGAAAGTCACAGCCACTAGTTAATTTAATCAACAAAAATTTAGAAAATTAAATTATTGTTGCCCCCGCTACACCTACTACCCTGTAAAGAAAAAGAAAAAGAAAGCATGAAATACGAAATAATTTATACTATTTACATTATTCGGACTATTGTCCTCATCTTTGTCGCCATATTTACAATAGTCCGAATAATGTAAGTAGGGTACATAATACCTCATCTCAGAAATATAGACAGATACTGAAAGGATTTATATTAATGTCTTAGCATATGTTCCGATATCTATATACTGATTAAAAAAGTCGGGATGATGAAGCCTAATTCACTCTTAACTTTTCAGCATTGTTAAGTAATATATTCTAAATTAAGTTTGGTGGGGGTAATTAAAACGTATGATAATTAATGGCAATGGAGACAAACAAAATAACGACAGAGAAGGAAAGATAATTGAAAACATCGGAAACAAAACCGACAAAAGAAAAACAGTAAAACAAAATAAATACTAAAATATGAAAGTGTTACACATTTACAAACAGGAAGATGGCACAATGCTTTCTAACTTACAAAATACTCTTCAAGTCCTTCTTTTCAATATCTGTCTTTATTTCTGAGATGAGGTGTTATTTACACTATTTACATTATTCGGACTACTGTCCTCATCTTTGTCGCCATATTTAGAAGAAGGCCGGAGCGTACAACGGCTGAAACGTTGTGATAAATATGGCGACAAAGATGAGGACAATAGTCCAAATAATATAAATAGTGTCCTTTTCAATCTTTAAATTTCACATTTTTTATAAACGGACCAAGCTAACTTTATTTCAATTATGTTTTGGTGGAAATTAAATGCGACACTGAAATAGATCTCGATTTCCACTGCTAAAATGGATGGGTGTTGGTAGTGATAAGAAAGGTAATGAAGGGTCTGACCAAAGCCAAAGATACTCACTCGGGATTGGTGGTGGCGTTATAGATGTGGGGGAATATTCCAGAATCTCAATTGTGATTGGTGGTACCAGCGTGTTGAACTATCTTTTTCTTTCTTCGCTCAAAAAATTGTTGTTATTAGAATACTAAATATGCTTTAGCTTCAAATGACACACAAATAATATAATATAATATAATATAATATAATATGATATAATATAATATAATATAATATAATATGATATGCAGGCATGAATTCACTTTCAAAACCTATAAAACTCACGTTGATATTTTAATGGATTAAAATTCATAAACTTGTCGTGGATTTCCTCTTTATAATTTATTGTGGTGGGGGTTGACTATGATGTTTGGGTAAGAATAAGCAATCACTTTGTAGTGGGAATCAACACTTTAATATGAGTTCGTGGGAGTTGTATAATAAATATTTATGAGCTCCTGAAAGATTTGTCCGATAAACAATTTTGCCGAACTCATGTGAGTGCGGGTAAAAACAATTTAATCAAAACAATGAATTTAATACAAACGGTAATTTTATGCGTATATTGATAAAATTAATTGCATGATTAAACAATTGAAATGAATGGAAAATACATTGAAAAGAGCTACAAGAATTTGTTTGTGCACGTTTGTGAGACAAGTGTGCGTGTTACACATGTGTGTGTATGTGCACATGTGCGAGAGGTCGAATGTCAGCAGAGGAGCAAGGAGGCGAACGTGCCCTCTCGGCAGCGTTCTTTATCTACGTTCAACTACATCTGAAAGCAAGAGAAAAAAAGTGAGAGAATATGATTGCATTTTATAGATATAAGAGCGCCCACTAATGAGCGTTTTCGTTCAAGTTAAGTGAGTCAACTCAAAAATGCTCAGAGAAAATTACATATATATATATATATATATTGTCATCCACAGACAGACTGTTTTGCAGCTCATCAGTGTGGCTAGACGTCCGGTTGCCTCTAGCTAGGATCGAAATCCGACTGAATTGGCGTCAGTCTGAACTTCTACCACTAAGCCGTCGGCTCACGAAGGTGAATTTTAGCGTGTTTATTTTCTGATTTAGATAAACACACAGTGACTGACAGTGACTCAATTCTGCCCAAGAGTCATGCTATATTAGCTTAAATAGTCACTGTTTACAAACTCACACCTCAAACCTAAGAGCTCAACCGAAATTAATTTTTCAGGAGCCAATATTTTTGTCATCCACAGACAGACTGTTTCGCTGTTTCACAGCTCATCAGTGTGTCTAGACGTCCGGTTCCCTCTAGCTAGGATCGAAACCCGACTTGGCGTCAGTTGGAACTTCTACCAAGCCGTCGATGATGAAGGTGGATGGATTTTAGCGTGTTTATTTTTAGATTTAGATAAACACACAGTGACTGACAGTGACTCAATTCTGCCGAAGACTCATGTTATATATATATATATATATATCTATATATATATATATATATATATATATATATATATATATATATATTTGGTTGTAATAACGTTTAGGAACTGCAAACTTTGTGGAGTGTCTAGTAAATTTTAGAAGTATTTTTAAAGTCTCGTTTATAAATGATCTGGTATATTATTTCAAACGTCAAATTATAATCATAATTTACTTTTCTGATAATTCTGGCTGAATATATCAGACACGTACAAATTTTACCAGATATTATTTTATATGTTTTTTTACAGTGTATTAAGTCTCTTGATTTCAAAGTATATATCTTTGAGTTCAGGTACTAAAATACAAACTGAGAAATAAAAAAAAACGCAATGGACCTCTTAATATTAATACAAGTGACATAATCATCGTGGAAAAAAGACATAAAAAGTGAAGTAAATAATTTACTAGTATCATATAAAAGTATACATGTGTGGCTGTTTGTGTGTTTCAACAGTAGGCATTATAAGTTATATAAAAATATATACGTACATCAGCGGAAATATTAACCCCTTTAATAAAAATGGTATTTATTTAAGTTAAACTAATGCATGATTCGACGATTGCTTTCCGCTAGACGAACCTCGCCATCAATTCATTGCAGCATTTTGCAAATATAACGGAACTAGTTCTAGAATTCCAATATATAGTAGCAAGTGTACAACATGCATTTCTTTTCTTTTCTCTCCGAAAGAAATGTTTTCATAGAGTTTTCTTAAATATCTATTGCAAATTCTTTTTTTTTTCTTTTATTCTGTCTGATTTTTTCATATGCGCTATCTTATTTTCGTTTCGTTTCTATATCTTTCTTACGGGTGTTTCTCATCTCGCTGGATTCTTGCCAATATATTATCGTGATGTTAGTCGTAACTTTAGCCAATGTGCATATCACGCATTTGATTCGATGAATGTTTCTTTTCTTTTTTCATTTCAGTTTATATCTTTCTACGACTTTGCTACTCTCTCCTTCCCATACTTATTACTGCGGGAACCGCGTTTGAATCTTCGCTACTATTCGTTGTTTATGATTTGTATTTCTGTCAGGTTGCTATTTCTGGTTTGGTATATGGTAGCCATTTTTTTGTGGTTGCTTTATCTGACTTACCTTTGTTTTCATTGTTATCTCTTCAAATATCTTAGGCTTTTGATTTCTTTCTTTCCATAATTTGCATCGATTCCATTTGTGCAAGCCTTTTAAGTTCCTATTTCTTCGCTTGTTTTTTTTTCGAATTTACCAAATTGCATTTTTGTATATAAATTTTGTTTGACTTGTACTTCAAAACTTATTTTTCTGTTTCTTCTTTGTAACATATTTTAAAAGAATTTTCATCTTAATTTACCTGTCTATTTATATTTACTTAAGTTAGTCTGGCTAAAGGTTAAAATTATACGAGTGTATTTTCAATATTTATATTCTTCTGATTATTGTCTCATTTTTATTGTTATATTCACGACGTTTCTCTCGTTGTAATCTCGGTCCTTCTTCAGCTGATAGACGTTGGAATTTCGAACGAAACACTTTATTTAGTCTACCGGGGTAGGTTGTTCTAGTTCCACGTGCCATGCCATTTTCTGGATATATCAGTTATTTACCTCTAGTAATTCAACTATCCAACTTTTTGTTCACCTCTGCTGTGGACAGGTATTGAACTCACAAATCGTTTTGTCAAGTCACGGCATTACTTCAACCAACGTTTTTATACACTGGATAATGTGTCCTTGGGGACAAATTTACCCCTATGGGCGAAATAAACGTTTCATCTGACGAAGGCCGTAGTGTACAACGTCTGAAACGTGAATATGACAACACAGATGATGACAATAATCTGAAAAATGTAAATAGTGTAATAGTTTAAAAAATACCTTATCTCAGAAATACAGAGAGATATGCGAGAGTAGTTTTAAAAAAATGGTTCTTCCACCTTCTGTCACCTAGAATCGATGCTGCCACTTCTGTCCACCTTGGATAATAAAACAATTTAGAAGAAATCGCCTTTTTGGCGAATCGATTTCGAATTCCAGCCGAGTACGTTACAATAACATTCGGTAAAAAAATATCTGGAAAGATGGAAAACCATTTTTCCATCCGCTAGCTATGGATTAAATACCAGGACAAATTCGCCATACTAGGCTTGATTTTCAGCAGGTCTTTGAGAAGGATAACTTTAAATTCAAATCCCGCATGCCGATAGCGCTCGGGGTACATATATACTCAATGTAATTAGAAATACTCTGGTAAGGCGACTACAGGAATATAAGCGTTATACTAGATTGGCATCGAGGTGCCATCCTTTTAATGTTGAAATAGCTAAGTGAAACCGCCACTTCCATTACAACAGTTTATTTTCTCACAATCCCCACATGTGGAACTCCCTCCCGTTCACTTGCTTCTCTGATAATTACAATCTTCAAAAATTAAAATGACACGTCGATCGCCAACTTCTGTATTCTTGATTCCCCTTGGTATTAGTCATTTCCTCAATCCTTCCTATAGTCAATATTTTCTTCACTTTCATTTTCACTCTCAGTAACCTCCAGCGTACTAGTTGTATCCCCAGCATGCTTGCGGTAAAATGATTAAAAATAATTTCGCGCATATTTGACAATCTCAATCGAATCCATTACATTCACTTATGTGCTAATGCCCTTGGGGAAGGTATGAATCCCCTTCTTCTCCCTCCAGCTAGGGGTAAATAGCAGGACAGACTGGGTTCTATAGCCTTGGATGGGAACTGCTCTAGGAGAAGGAGAATTTTGAATTCAAAATCTGCGTAGGGTCGTTTGGGGATCTTGTGGCACGTTATGCACCAGGTGTCAGTATTCGGGTCTTCAAAAAATGTGGATGGTTCTGAACAAAAATGTCATCACTATAATCAAATCTCATGTGCTGGTGTCGAGCTGTCGGTCCTTAGGAAATGATCCGCTTGGCCCTCATACGTCGTTTTCGACGGGATAGTCGAATATATATATATAAATATATATATATATATATATATATATATATATATATATATATATATATATATATATATATGTATGCATGTATATATATATATATATATATATATATATATATATATGTGTGTGTATGTGTGTGTATGTGTGTGTGCAATTTATTCGAAAATTATGAGACAAATATGTTATAAAATCACTGCTATTTTGGCTATTTTTTAGTGATTTTGTAACATATTTATCTTATAATTTTCGAATAAATTATATTTGCTCTATTTTGTATTTTGCACCATTTGAAGAATAGTATTTTCTGTTAACTGAATTTATTGCTATACTTATATATATATATATATATATATATATATATATATATATATATATATATATATATATATATATTAGTCTGTGCGTGTGTGTGTGTATCAGAGTTTAGAACAGAACTTAAAATCCAGTTCGAATTGCCGCTAACATTATCTCGCTAAGCATTACAACAAAAAAAGTGATTTTCTACGCCTCGTTTGTCTCAAGCCACCATTCCTTAAGCAGCATCTATCTATATTTCTGAGATGAGGTATTATGTACAATATACATTATTCGGACATATTTATCACAAAGTTTCAGCCGTTGTACGCTCCGGCCTTCTTCAGTTAGTTGGAATGTCGAAATGAACTGAACCCTTTATTTCGCTCACTTGGGTAGACTGTTCTAGTTCCCTGTGCCATGTCGAATGGATGTCAGTTATCAGTTATCTCCTGTTAATTCCCCCCTCCAAGTTCTCCACTGCCTTTAACATGTATTGAATTCACAATCTTTGGGTTCTATCACTGGAGCTAACTAACGCCTTTATCCACTGTGTCATGTGTCCTTAAGAACATCTGTGTATGAATTTCTTGGTATTATAAACCTAATGTCTTCATAACCATTTTTTGCCAGTGCTCATATTGCAATTTTTGTTGTTATTGTTTATTGTGCACCGCTGAAGATCGAAGTCAGTGTCAATAAGGCCACCCAGTTTTCCTCTGTCGTTGCTTACCTGCTTTTTTTTTCTTCAGTGATTTCAGACATTGTTGGTGTCAATTTTTTTGTCTTCGATATTGAGAATTTTTTTTGTAATTCGCTTTCATCAACTGTTTCCAAATCATCCCGCTTAAAAATTGTCTGATTTTCTTACAAACGAAATAAGCTGTTGTTATTTTTTTCGAATTACCTTGTTTTATTTTGGTCATTTTCTTCCATTCTTCTCTCCAAGTCATTTATTTGATTCCTTTTTTTTCTCTATTCATCTTACCATTCACACTATCAAAGTAAAAAAAAATATTATCTACAACCTATTGATGAAAGTAACTTGATTTAATCAATGAAAAACTAATTCTTATCTTAATCTCTCTTTTATTCACTCTACTTAATGCGATATTAGATATTAAGCCGATAGATCAAATATACAGTAAATATTAAATCTAAATATACTGATAATAAACTCGTATAAGACTACAGGGTTATCAAACACACCGCGCATTCGAAGTTACTTCAGTTCGTCCATTATAGTCTGTTGCTGTCTACTACTCGGTTCCGAGTACAACTACGAGCTTTGTGGAGAAAATGGAAACAAAAAGGAAAAATATACTTAACATTAAGTATAGGCAGTAAACATTTCTTGATCAAGTAATGAGGAAAGAGGGCTGGGAAAATCTGATACTCACATGATAGATTACGGGACATCGGAAAGCAGCGCTCACATATTGATGAACTTGAGTAAATGCATGACAGAAATGTCTTGAGAGAAATAACAGACAAAACATTTTAAGAGCTACAAGTGACAGGAAAAAGTGGAGGGATATGATCGTCTACGTTCTGAAGGGACACGGCACATAAAAGAAGAAGAATCACTCAACAGAATACGACTGTATTTTATATTCTAAGTGTAGAGAGCGGAGGTTATTTTCTGAGTGAACGCGCATAAGCTGATATGGTCATTTTATTGAACAAGATCAGAAAGCAAACGCTGTAACAAATCGACCATGCATTAATTAATTACTGATTTAATACAAATAAGAAAACCAATGACTGTAACAATTATTTAACTAATAAAACTTTAACTGAATATACTAATAAAACTTTAACTGTTATACAGTTGGTATATATGTTGATATAATAACAAACGCCTGTAGACTAACGATGGATCTTACAAATATTTATCATCGAAACGTATGTAAAAAGAATTCGAATAGTTTAACTTGTTAGCCAATCGAAATATACTATATACAAGCCTTACAGTAATGATATAATATTAATTGTACAAACGCATCTATAATAATTAGAAAAGGCTGTCTAAATATCAAGTCGAAATATATATTATTAATGTAAATTATTACGTATTCATCATTAGTTTATATATATATATATATATATATATATATATATATATAAACTAATGATGAATACGTAATAATTTACATTAATAATATATATTTACGTATTCATCATTAGTTTATATATATATATATATATATATATATATATATATATATATATATAAACTAATGATGAATACGTAATAATTTACATTAATAATATATATTTACGTATTCATCATTAGTTTATATATATATATATATATATATATATATATATATATATATATATATATATAAACTAATGATGAATACGTAATAATTTACATTAATAATATATATTTCGACTTGATATTTAGCCATATATATATATATATATATATATATATATATATAAACTAATGATGAATACGTAATAATTTACATTAATAATATATATTTCGACTTGATATTTAGCCAGCCTTTTCTAATTATTATAGATGCGTTTGTACAATTAATATTATATCGTTACTGTAAGGCTTGTATATAGTATATTTCGATTGGCTATATATATATATATATATATATATATATATATATATATATATATATATATATATATATATATATATATATATATATATATAAAGAAAGAACGGTAAGATATATAATCCGGTGTTCTTATAGATATTTTTATTTTTACAGAATAGTGCTCAATGTAAATTTACAGAGCATTAATATTAAAAATTAACTGATTTAAAATATGATATTTTTCGCTACACAGTATTAACCATGTTTCAAAAATGGAAGCTAGGGGCTTCGAATTTAATTTTGTTATTAAATTAAAGAAATTAGTTCCATTTCCTAAGTAAATTAATTTGAATTACTTACAGTATGTAAAATTATTTTTTCATATCGAGTATAAGTATGTATATTACCAGGTTACATTTTTTTAATGTAACATTTATGACAATGACGGCAAAGATAGCTAAATTATTTCACTGATTCAGTAAACTTTTATTTTTTATAAACTTAGTAAGATATATTTTTCTCATGTATGTACAAAAGACATGGGTGATTTAATGACCTACATATTCTAACTTATCATATTAATTTCATTTAACTTTAGGTGTTTTATTTACTTGGTTTTAAAAAGAAATATATTCTATTAAAAAATTAAAATGAATGTTTTTAGAATTGTAGTTAAATAAAACATATTGTAGCCTAAACAGCCCCCCCCCAATCTTTAAGTATAAAAATAGAAAAAATGCGTTAAGAATTTTTTGCCATTAACAATAAATGTTTATAACAAACCCAGACGATATGCATTTAGGGGATGTCAGAATCTGTGGAAAAATTCATTCCTCCCCATCCCTAAACATAACTCCGCTTTCGAATGTAACTATTAACTGATACAACGAAAATTGAAATTGAACACGCTACCACCCCTTGTCTAGTTAAGTGAATTTCTCTGTATCCTTGCAAACACTCAATTATGAATTTTTGCCGTGCCTTTAAAACTGTAAATTTAAAAATAAGTTAATCCAACATTCGCTTGAGGAGTAAATGGAACTAATGTCTTTAATTTAATAACAAAATTAAATTTGAAGCTTTTAGCTTCCATTTTTGAGACATGGTTATTACTGTGTAGCGAAAAATCATATTTTAAATCAGTTAATTTATAATATATATATATATATATATATATATATATATATATATATATATATGTGTGTGTGTGTGTGTGTGTGTATATATAAATTATATGTATATATATATATATATATATATATATATATATATATATATATATATATATATATATATATATGTATATATATATAAACTAATGATGAAAACGTAATAATTTACATTAATAGTAATCTTTACGTGACGCGAAAGAATTAATTCGAATTAAACAGCTCACATATTATATGATTGTGAAATATGTTGTATTTATGAACAATCTCTAACATCCTAATGACGAATAAATTATTACACAAATCTGTATTTTTCAATAAATTCTACCTCCTCGACTGTGTACTTAATTGAGCGACGAATATTAATCGCTTAGATCGAAAATTATAAAGTTAATTTTTCAGATCAAAATTAATCTCCTGAAAGGTGTTAGGATATGGACTAATTGATCCAGTTTTGTAGCAGTTTTAATTGCATTCACTTGACTTAATATGGTTCAATAATTCGTACGATGTTAACCCAATAGATTTCATGTTTTCCTATCTTGCTATTTCTTAATTTTGTTTACAGTTTATTGGGAAGAGCGAAATAATGTTTTGCAGCAAACTCTATAAAAAACAGTATTCTAACTTTAAACTTTGTTACTGAGATCGAAAACAGTCTAATTTAGCAACTGCCAGTTACGCAACTACTAGTCAGCCGATGTATCTTCTATTCCATCTCTGATCCAGATTAATTCAAATTAGTTTAATTGGAGGCTGGAATGTTATACAAAAAGAATCGTTTAAATAACGGGGATTTAGGTGATCTAGCAGTAAAAGAAATCATTGTTTCTTACCGGTGCTTCAACACTATTCACAGACAACAATAGGAAGAATTGACGCACCGTGCAAGTGTAAACTTTTCTACACTTCAATGTTAGTATATCCGTTCATCTTTTGTTTATTTCCTAACAACAATCCTCTAAAAATTAAATGCAACTTCAACTGCCATATTCTTTGTTCTTGAATCTCCTTTGAATGTTTGTGTCTTTTCCTCAGTGCCGCCTATACTCAGTGTTTTCTCTCAATTTCACTCCCTACACTTCCTGTGTGCTCGTGGCATGCCCGTTTCTCTTGGGGTGAAAATCTCTCTCTCTCTCTCTCTCTCTCTCTCTCTCTCTCTCTCTCACACACACACACACACACACACACACACACACACACACACACACACACACACACACACACATATATATATATATATATATATATATATATAATACGCAGAATCAAACTCTGTCTAGTATAATTCATTCTTGTCTAGTTTGAAGCCATATATAATTTCTCGATCTTATTTCCATTTCAATCGCAATTAATTTCCCCATCTCGATTTCACTTCTCTTGAGACAGACGCTTACAATCCTCATATTATATAGTTATTCTTTTTCATCGATATGTTTTCTTTGCATGATGGCATTAAAATCTTCCTGATTATTAAATAAAAAAAATACAAAATACTTGTTTTATTATCAAGATATATTTCCACCGCCGTTGCGTACCGTGTCGTCAATGGCTTGTGCCTCTCGCGTCACAAACGCTTCATCTTAGACTGTGCCAACGAAAGAGGTTTTCTTCTTATTCGTTTTATTATCCAAGATGGACAGAATTGGTAACATCGATTCTTGGAGACAGCAGGAGGAAGAACTGCAGAGATACGCATGCCTACTCATTACGTGCCGTCTTAGCTTGTCTATGGAATCTGGGTTTGGGAAGCGAAGTGACGCTTCAAAATTGCTGCGTCCTTCTGTCGTCTCCCCGTCATTTTGGTCTTATTTTCAAAACTAGGTCAAAGGAAATCTATGACTGTTGGAATGCTACACCCACAAGTCATTCTGACCAATGGCTGGTCAGCCTGTTCCACCCGTGCGCATTCAGTTTAGGCCGCTTTCTCACATAGATGGTAAAATGTAGATACGACGAAATTAAAATCAGTAATTCGTAGCGAGAGCCATACTTTATCGAAACCCGTGAACTAGCGTTATAGAATCACAGGCAAAGAACTGTGCCAAATAACAGAAACCACATCACATGAGGATAATGAACAACTGCAACAACTTAAATGGTTAGCTCATTTAACTTGAAGAGAGAATAATGATATAATCAAGATGATAACTTAGTAAAATACTATTTGCACTGTCTGATCGGTCAATGAATGCTGAATATTTCCCTATAAGAGAATGGCTTCGATTACTATTACTATTGAGATGGCGACTGTTAATACTGCGTAACTCTGTTTGTCCCTGGATTTCTTCTGTCCGATTTTGCATCGACCGTCACTGTTGTTAAAAGGGGGACATTTTGAAATAGATTTACTAGTGATTTGCACAAGAAATAGGGGCCTAATTGTATTTCCCTTGTATACAGAAGCGACATTTCAAGGCGACTGGTATAGTCAAAATTTTGCAAAAGAACTTCGGTGATTTATGTTGATCGGACAGTTATGGAGCATAACTGACCGATCATTCCGTACGCGATCATGTATCTTTCGATAAATGACTGACGGGACAGATATTTTTTTCCCGCAATAGGCTGTTATTTCTTGTTGCGGTAGACTAGTTGCCATCCAAGGCTATAGAACCAGATCTGTCCTGCTATTTAGCTGAGAGAGACGTGGAGGATTCATACCTTTCCTAAGGGGTATTAGCACTTAAGTGAATGTCATGGATTCGACTAGAGTTCGATACTCAATCCGAGCCGCAATCCATTAACCCACTGCGGTAAGATATACAGTAAAAGTACATATAGGAAAAATTGTTTTCAATAATAACTTGCTAGGCTCGTTATCCATTCTAATTTGCTTGACTAGTCGACTTGCATGTGTGTTATCAAAATCTTTGTTATTAAGTTCCATTCTGAGATTTATTTTAGTAAATGTCGTCACAAGAACTAGCGAAATTAGACGTTTACTGAATGGGGATATAGTTCCGACGTAAGAGATGGATGTAATGCGAATTTATATTCCTTCGAGGACGGTTGATTCGTGCCTTGAAGAGGTTAAGATTGTGATCGGGAAACCATCCTCTCGGGAAGGATCTGTCCGAGTGGAATTTGCATCTTACCCATGGAATACGAGGAGAATATAGGTTATTCAGTCATATATTTGCGATAGAAATATATATATATATATATATATATATATATATATATATATATATATATATATATATATATGAGCTGTCGTGCGATTTTCGCTTTCAGCGTTTTATATGCACGTGTTTATCGTTGCTTGGAAATCATCCATGTAAACAAATAATACTATCATCAATTTCTTGTTCGTGTATTGCATAAATATATTGTGTAATTGTCATCTTTGATAATGGCTTATGTAAGCCGAAAGCTCAGATTGGATTAAATAAAAAAATAAAAAATGTATGTATCAATATTGTGATTTTCTTTCATTATTTAATGATAATGTTATTAAGATTATCAGACTATATGAAAAAAACTTACATAAAATATATAGACAACGCTTATCTATATTATTTAATGAGACATGTATTAATATATATATATATATATATATATATATATATATATATATATATATATAAGGTCATCTCTGAATTCAAAACCATTCGGCGTCTGTACCGGCATCCGGCGGCCTCTTGGTTACTAATGCCTCTGCGTCTGCGGAAATTCTGCGGCAAGTAAGAGCATATTCCTCCCTCCACTGGGATAGCACGCGAGGTGTGGGGACCGCCTGTGAAGTTCAAACTCCCTTGTTACTCCGTTTCAAGAATTCACCGCCATTTGAATCGGGAATGGCTGTCGCTCGTTTCAGCATTGGCGACGGATCGCCGTGCTTGGTCGGCCTTCGTTCCGGATGCGGTGAATTCCTTGGAAGGAGCCGGCTTAACCGATCCAGGGTGAATGCCGCAGCATACATAAATACATACATACATACATATATATATATATATATATATATATATATATATATATATATATATATATATATATATATATATATATATATATATATATATATATAGCTACACCACGGCCTCCAGACGACCTCGGAATCTCCTGTATCTCTTCTGGGTAGTCTCCTTGTTTACGTTGGTGAATGATGTCATAATCCTATCCTTCAGTTCATTTTACGTGTCCAACCCACCCTACTATACTGCGCAGAGGGTAAAATCAAAACCATATGCACATGCGCGAATTAAAAATATCAAATGGCGACAATTTACCTATCGCACCCTGTATATATAGGGCTTCAAAATTTCGACTATGAGAAAGAATTGATATATGCGGTTGAATATATCTACACATCTTCAAGGTCGTGTATATGTTTTTTGTTTTTTGTTTTTTGATAGATCTGGCAAGGTTGAAAAGGGAGAACTGACCAACTCCAAGCCAGATTTGACGACATACGAACTTATATTTGTAATGGTAGTGTGCGGGGGTAGAGGTCAGGTATTTACCAGATTGGCATCAAAAACTGACCATAGTTCTAGCCGCTTTAGCGATGGACCGTATAGAGAACGCTACTGGAGATATTGGGAAAGCTATGCGTATTCTCCGTCGATGTTCAAGTCGATGAGCCAATTGACGTAAGAACTATGTAGCAGAAGTGGTGAAAATTCAGGTCCTGCTCCGTGAAAAGGGAATATTGTGGTTTGTGCCAAAATTAATCGAGTTTACGTCCATATCACATTGAAACAAAGTCTTTCATATGTCACGTCAACATGGTCAGTACCGAGATGGATGGCAGCTTTGGAATACTAGGTGATATAAGCTTGTATGTACGGATGGTGTAATGGATAACGGCTCGGAATTGGAAATCGGAGAGCTGAGTTCAATTTCCAGGCGGATTCGTTATATTCAACTCCAGTGAAGATTAGTAGGAATTATATTACTAAATCATTATTATTCCCCCAAAACTATTGTATCACTAAATTATTAATATCTACAAAACAAAAAATCTTACAATCTAAAAGAAATATTTTCAGGCTTTATATTACTTGCAAAAGTTTGACAAGGTGTAAAAAGAACATAGATCAACCAATCAGTTAAAATTAAGCTACGCATAATTGTATAAATGAAAATTGTCATGAGGTTCTGGTTACCTGACGTCGTTTAAAGCAGTTGCTGCGGAAGAGGGATTTCGATGTTCATCAGAATTTTGGCCTCCTGCTATATTAAATGTAACCTCAGTGGTTGGGTGAAGCTTAAAATTCTAGTCTAGTTTAATGCTAATTGGTGAAGTCGATCCTTACGATGTGACTCATAATTGTAACTTTGCTCCAATTTAGGCTAAGTATATTAAATCCATCATATCTAAACTTATAATAGTTTTCATTTCTTACCCATTTCTTGTTTCATTCATATTACAAATCTCATCAATTATTACGAATCTAACAATAACATTCTCCGATCCTTGAATTAGTTTAATTGTGGTATTAAAAATAAAACAAATAAAAAACATATAAACGTGGTTTAATGTTGAACCATGTGGTCATGCAGATCACTTATTGTGCGTTATTTGTTTCTTCATTGACCCCATAAGTTTGCCTTTGTCCACCACCGTTGCCCTATTCCAAAAAATAAGATTCGTAAAATAACAACTGATTAAACTGTTCTTTTTTTGTCGTGGTGAAAGTTCGAAACAATATAAATGTTTAACATGTTCAGACATTCACAGTGCATTCTTTTGAGGTGAAGATATTTTCTTTCACAATAATGCTATTTGTTACACAACATTTAAAAAATACAATATGCTGAAATAGTTATTTATTTGTGTCCATGTTAGATTAAATAAATTAATTAATACTGGCTTTCTTTAAGATCCCGCTGTTAAAAAGCAAATGCAATCAAATGAAATAAACGTATTTAATAACAAAATGTATTTTTTACCAAAAGCAGAATAAAAATTTTTGGCCAATACAATAGAAATAAATTTTATAACCTTTATGAATCACATCGTTATTTCTCTTTGAAATACTATATTTAATATGCTCAACAAGTTTTCTTTATCAACTTATTTTGAATCAAATGTTTTAATTAAAATTTTCTCTTAGATGCACAAAATGAATGAAATTAGATTCTGTATATTTACAGTATTACACGGGAAGAGTTAATACTATTTTCAAAAATACTGTATTTCAATTCCTTTGTATGTGGACTATACGCAAGTCCTTTTTCTCATATTAAAGCAGACAATAATTGTTTGGTTCATTCTCTTTTCTCGCTTATATGAGTCGGGTTTTCTATAAATATGTACATGCTGGTGTTAATATACTAAATATTTTTGGCTGGTTTATTTCTTCACACGGGTAGAATTTTTTATTTATTTCTAATTTTCCTGCTTTCTTAGTTTTCCTTTCATTCAACTTTTCATTCTAAAGTTTATTGGTTTCTTTCCTTCTTTTTTCCTTGTTTTCTTACATTCTGAATCCGCGTCTGTTTATTCTTAACTTTACCATTTCTGTGCCTACTTCTTTTTCTCTTTTAAGATCAAATTCCGTTTTCCATACGTAGAACTTTTCTTAGACAGCATTTATACATAGCATTTGTAATATCACAGTTTATCTTTAAATGCAGACTTTCGGTGCATTTAGATCAGATTTCTTTTTTAAATTTTTGACTTTTAACATGAGGAAATGGATGTGGTTGTATTTTCTGTTTCGTAATCTATTTCGATATATTTAGAAGCTGAGAATTTGATTGGGTGCCGATATCTTCCTGCTTTGAGATACCAACTAGATTTAACATAAAAATCAGAGTAAGCTAAAAACATTAGCTGCACCGTATATTTTTTTAAAAGATTTGACGAGCAGCCTATTAATAATGTTTTTTCGTTTGGCCCCTACTGGATATCCAGATTTGTGACTAAAGACCAGATTAAGATACACACATACTCACCCCCACACCACACCCCCACACACAAACATATATATATATATATATATATATATATATATATATATATATATATATATATATATATATATATATATTATTAGAGATTATAATAATAGCATGTTGAAATCGCTACACAAAAGCATTCATGTTTCAATAATTTAATTGCAATTCTTCAGGAGATGGTAAGTAACATGTGATTAAATGAATTTTAAGAAAATTTTAAACGGTTCCTGTTGTCAGGTGTTTCCTCTTTTCCGAAAGATAAGTTTGGGGAGAGACATAAGGTCAAAATTAAAAATAGACTTGTGGGTATCTCTTGATTAAGCAAATCAATGTCAGATCTGCGCTAAATAGAAAAGTAAGCTCAGAGCGTGGAGGTAGGTGTTTTACTTTCCCATGCCATGATAAACCGGAACATAGACAGTCCAACATTGCTAATTGCTGAATGTATCGTGATTGTAGACCAATAGGACATATTCAATTTTTGAAAGGACGTTGACGGTAGCGGTATATATATATATATATATATATATATATATATATATATATATATATATATATATATATATATATATGTGTGTGTGTGTGTGTGTGTGCGTGCGTGCGTGTTCGCGTTCCAAGCATTGGACCCGGGTTTGAATCTGAGTTTTTTTTTTTAGTGATTACTTATTTGTATCGGACTGGGGAGGCGCTTGTAATCTTCGGTATGTTTGGAATGTGCCTGAAAAAATAGCATTGGTTTAAATAAGCCGTGTGAGTAAAATTGGGCACAAGGAAAAGTTGGATAGACGTCGATGGAAGTGAGAGGAGGTGATCACGAGTAATTGTGTACGAAGTTTCGAAGTTACTGGGGGTGTTGAACATGACAGATAATGCACTCTCACCCATAAACTGTAACTAAAATCTGCTTGGCGTAGTTGCATCAAAGATTAAACATCGGCGGAATAAAAAAAAGTGCGTTAGCGGGTGTCCGCAACAAGAATAGATAATAGTAATCGGCAATATTAGGGAAAAGAATATATATATATATATATATATATATATATATATATATATATATATATATATATATATATATATATATATTCTCATACCAAAATCCGCTACTAGACTTTCGCATGGGAGTCTCAGCTTATTTTATATTTTAAGCATTTAAGTTATTATAATCTTTATCATTAATTCTTATTATATATATTTTATATATATATATATATGTGTGTGTGTGTGTGTGTGGTTGTGCCTGTGTGTGTGTGTGTGTCTCTGTGTGTGTGTATGTGTGTGCGTATGTTTGTGTGTATGATTGTATGCATTTGGATAGTAGGGCATCAAACATTGTATGCCTGCCACCACGTCCTATTCCCGCTTCAATGCTATCTTAAGAAGATATTTGGTCATATTCTCAGAAAAAAAAGGAATTACAGTTTGTATTCCTGGATAGACATTAGTTTACTTTAATGATACATTTCAGGATCAAGACATTAATTTCACTGTAAATAAACAGGGATGTTTACTCATGCATTCTTACATACTAAAATATTGTTTATCGTAATAATATATTTTGTCAGTTTGAAAATACACTGAATATACATACATATGTATATATATATATATATATGTGTGTGTGTGTATATATATATATATATATATATATATATATATATATATATATATATATATATATATATATATATGTATATATATATGTGTGTGTGTGTGTGTGAGAGAGCGTTTTGTGTCTGTATACGTGTGAGTGTGTGTATTGTTTTCGCAATAAGAAAGACGGTAGTCGATTTCGAGGTGCACTTTATCCCTTACTTGATGTATACGAGAAGCGACATACAGCATATAACAATATTCTATGTTTGATATACACATATATATGTATTGCATACGAAAAATACACGCACAATGCTCCAGCAATGTATTTCTGGAATGGGATCTTATTCACGAGACAATCGTTGGAATTAAATTGTCTGATATAAAGATGTAGCGCAGAATGAACTGTTCCTAACAATATGTAGGCTACGCCTCTCAAGAGAGTGTGAGAGAGACGAATAGAGTCGAGCCGATAGTAGTTCACTCCAAACCAGACTGACAGTCATACTAACACTTCCACATCTTGTATTAATATTCCGTATAATATATCTTCGTTATTTCTACTCTTGAGTTCGTATTGCTCTTCCTTGTCCTAACCTGGACCATAACAGTGGCAACGAGGATATTGAAGAAACGAATTCTGCGCGGTGAATCTAAAAAAAAAAAACGTTTTTGCTCTCGGTCGTCCATAACAGAGGCGACGGAGGTATTGAAAAAAAAACGCGGAGATAAAAAAAAGAATTTTTATGGACACCAACCTTAACTGTGATAACGAAGACACGAATTTTACCTGTCATCCAGAACAGAATCAAATTCTACGCAGGAAAGGTTTTTCATACGAAGCTTCCAGAACAACAGGCGACAAAGACCTGAAGTCTGCCCTGAGAAAAAAGGAAAAATCGTTACACAAAATTACGGTGTAAACATGGAAGACGTTAAGGCAACCATATTGGAACTAATGAAAAGGCAATTCGAGCCGCAACAAAAAATGAGGAAAGACACACTAAGCTTGAAGAAACACAATTAGAAATTCAACAGTAAAACGAAGAGAAGCAACGCGAACTACAAGAATTACTACTGGCAGTAACAAATAAAGGACAAAATTCTGGAAATGAGCGGCATTCGCGCAAAATGCTATATGGAGCTCTATCAAATACTTCACTTATGCAATGGACGAAGACAAAACCTTCGCGGCTTACTTCAGAAGATATGAAGATTTATATGAGTTTGATTGCTGGAATTGGTCAGACGCGAAAAATGTACGTCTACTACTGAGGAAACTAGGGCCAAGCGAATACACTAAATTCGTAGATTACATCCTACCGAGGAAAACGAATGAGTTGTCTTTCAAGGAAGCCGTGAAACTTTTAACAGAATTATTTAGTCCGAACACTTCACTATTCCACAAAATGTGGAAATGTTTAACTTTAACAAAAAAGAATAGCGAAGACTATATAACATTCGCTTCCATAGTAAACAAACACTGCGATGACTTTAAGTTATCTGAACTCAGCCCTGACAATTTTAAATGTTTGATATTCGTCCAAGGCCTGGTTTCCACTAAAGATGTGGAGATCAGACGGAGAATTCTAACAAAACTTGAGAGTGAACCAGAATTGACACTACAAAAATTGGCTGAGGACTGTCAGAGATGTATAAGCGTAAAAAAGGACACGAAAGATATTGAAGAGCCTGGCGTCGCTCAAATACGAAAAGTACAACGACAAACACATATTTCTCCCTCCTCAAAAACAAACCAAACAAATTATTTTCCTACAAAAATTCAAATGAAACCTCAGTAGAAACTACCACACAGTCCAGGCTATCGCTGTGGGAATTTGCATTGGTACAAAGATTGTCCATACCGCTATAAGACTTTTCTGTCGTGCAATAAAGTGAGACAAAAAAGTTCGGATTGTAGAACAAAAAAAGAAAACAAAAGCCGAGTAAGAGTCACTAGAACTGAGCAAGCGGACGGGATAAATATACGAAAATAGGTACAAATAGAAATGTTAAACAAAAGAAAATCAGATTACAATGAGATTCCGGATCAGATTTAACCATTATGAGCTTACAATCGTGGAAGAAATTAAACAAACAGACCATGTTGAAAACAGATAAATACCCAGGTTGGTAACAGAAATAAAAATCAAATTTGACGGGGAGATTTGGAACTGACTGGATGCAGAAATTTGACCTCTGGGATTTACTGATAAATATGTTCTGCCAAAAAGTGGAAAGGTTATCGAACGAGGCAGAGAAATTGAAGAATGAATTAAAGGAGAGTTTCCCCGACGTATTTTCAGCCAGTCTCGAGAGGTGTAAAAAGATGGCGGCCAAAATCGAACTAAAAGAAAATGTACAACCCATTTTCAAGAAAAAGAGAAATGTAGTTTTCGCATCATTAGAAAAAATAGACGAAGAGTTGGAAAGACTCGTGAA
>OZ038490.1:65909098-65916598 GCA_964036315.1 Acanthosepion esculentum
AATAAATCCTTATTAACCTTCCTCTCGACAGGGTGCTGTTAGCTCAGCGGTAGAATCTCCGGCTTGGGGCAATCTGATGAGCTGTGATACAGTGAAACAGTCTGTCTCTGGATGACTATTTATTGGCCCTTGGAAAATGTAATTCCGATCGAGCACTCTTCGGAAGAAAGCGTGACTTTTAAACAATCGCCACTATTGCTAATGCGGCAAAACTCTTCCATGAATTGTGCCCATTGAAATGTTTATTCGAATAAGTACATAAACATTAGCTTTAATCCCAACCAGCCACTGCTGGCTCAGGTGTAGAATCTCTGGCTGCTGCCAAATCAATCGGGTTTCGATCCCGGCTTGAGGCAATCGGATGTCTAACCACACTGATGAGCTGTTATACAGCGAAACTGTCTTTCTGCGGATGACTATGTATATTTAAAGATATTTTTAAAGGTACAAAATTTTATCATAGCAATAAAAGTATTAAGCTTAATATTACTAGACATATTAAAACACGCGCGAAGCAACCGGTTTCGCTCCCGCTCATCAGGCTTACAACGGGAGATTTATATTTAAAAGACAGAAAATGTACAATAAAAGGAAATGTGGAGGGGATTAAAAAAAATGAGCAAAAGGAGCTAGAGGCAAATGACAGCGAGCCCCAACAAACACTCACGTTGTTAAGTGCCTCCAGCACCTTCAAGTGAAATAACGAGTGTGACCGGGACAATACTAAAATTAACTGCACAAATGTGTGTATATATATATATATATATATATATATATATATGTGCGTGTATGTTATGGCGGTTAAAATTGTTGTTTTATGCGTCCTTCTATATTAAATATATAATAACCAGTCTCTGACTATATTCCTTTTCATAGTGTGTTAACAAAGAGATTTTCTTTTTGTGCTATATCAGTTTCATTATTTTTCAAATATCATATCTTTTCAAATATCATATTTTTTGTTTAAACGTATCCGTTCTTCACGTGTCATTTCGCGTTGTTGAGTCCATACTTTTGGAGTTTTTATTGTATACAGGGCAATTGAAAAGTAAACTGATTGTTGCTCTCTTTAAGATATTCCTTTATTCCCCAGAGGCACTACCTTTATCAGCTTGTGCAATGATTAGGGCACCTCTATGCATAAGAATGTCAAGGGCCACCCATTCCCCTTCAGTGATATTGTTACTTGCTGTTGTTTTCTTTATGTCATTTGTTACTGACACACACACACACACACATATATATATATATATATATATATATATATATATATATATATATATATATATATATATATATATATATATATATATATATACATACGCACACACACGCAGCTTCCGGTGCAAATGGCATGTAGCCCAGCATTCCGTTTACAACATTTCTGTTGGAGTGTATTGCGTCATGGTTCTCTTTTTCGCGAAGACGTTGCCCAACTGACTATATTATACTCCGCATTGACAAAGTCAAAAGCAAACAACGCGCATGCCCGAAATTAAAAATATGAAATGGTGATTTACACTTCGCACACACACACACAAACACACACACACACACACATATATATATGTATATTATTAATATTATTATTAGTAGTAGTTTTATTATTATAATTAACATATTGAAAAAATTGTCTCTTTGTATGCTTATTTCTTTTCCATATTATTTTAGTATCTTTTATTTTCTATCTTAATACTACTTTGTAATATGATATCCTTGTCTTTTATGTGTGAACACGTGGCTCTTCATAACTTTCGATCCTTTATATCACTAAACAAGTTTTGTCCCCTTACGAAGCCTCCCAGTCCATGCTCCTCACATCCTTTACACCAGCTCATTATGCAAGTCCCTCCCTGCCTGTCTCTTTTCGTCTTTCCTTCAATATGATTTTTGTCTAAATCTACAAAGCTATTTTTCCCCTCATGTGTCTAATCAATGAAAACTCTGATTCCATGTGAAAGTGTAATTTTCCATTTATCTGATTCCATTCTCCTTAAATCTTTCTCATTGATCACATAATCTATCCTTCTCTCAGTTGCCTTCTGTAGAACTTGAACTCTTCATTCTAAAATGTCCTATACACATCTGTCAGTAAACTGTCGAACATTTACTGACATACAGGAACATTGACATCAAATAGTAAGAAGTAAAAATAATCGAGGTTTCTAAATATATATATTGGGCTAAAAAACGCGGAATATTTCCTTCCAAACAGACCTATCATTGTTCAACACGCTTTTCTTTCTTTCTATCGAAATATTCGTTTTAGATAACGTTTTCAAAACTAAATGTTTCTATCGTTAATAATTCATTTTCAATAAATTTACAAAGAATAAATGTTTAATTTTTCAATCTCTTGTTTCTTTTTATAAGTTTTCATTTTTTTCAAATTGATCTCATGGAAATATGAAATTTTGTTTCCTTTTTCTTTTACTCCCATTAGTTCTAATTGTCCTCATTAATAAGTCATTTAACTCCTTATTATAAAATTATACATGTTTTGCCTCAACCTCCGTTTATCCTTTGTTTCTGTCGCATATCAAATCTCATTTTGTTTTTCTTTGTTGATTCTTCTTCCATTACGTTTGTGTCATTCATAATTCATATTTAATATCCAACATTTTAAAAAAGTTTTGTTCTCCAATTCGTTACACATCATATTGCTTTATCCTTCTTTCTTTGTATTCATACACTTCATTTTACATTGCATTTCATCAGGTGAAGATTATTTACTAACCACATTAATATCATTCTGTCAGCATATATATATATATATATATATATATATATATATATATATATATATATATATATATATATATATATATATACCTACGTTTGGTGTGTGACATAAGTTTTGTTGGTTATCCAACTCGTCGGGCACATGATATAGCTATACAAGATATTTATTTCATTTACCTAAACACACACACACACATATATATATATATATATATATATATATATATATATATATATATATATATATATATATATATATATATATATATATATATATCATATGAAAATACACCTTGAATATTTTATATATATTTTTCCATTTAAAAAAATAATTTATTTTAAAATATTTTGACATATATTTTAAATATAAAAAAGTTAGAATATGATCTTAGGATTTGTATACTTAAACAATTAATGCAATTATTTTAATCGGATATTTTTATTGCACAAATTTTTTAGCGGATACCTGTGATTGAAATAGAGTCCTCGTTTTTTAAATTTAATATTTCGCCTTTCAAACACAGACATCAATTGAAATAATGGAAATGTGAGAATAAAAATAAACCAATTAATTATCTAGAAACTATTTTGTGTACATTTATGTAAACATATGTCTGCTTTTTATGAAAATTATAATGAGGGAATATACATTCCTGAACTGAGTAAATATACCTTTGCTCGGCTATTGGGATCTCCCTGGCAGAATCGTCTAAAACACGTCGAATCGAACAGAGGTTTTACCTACATAGGGCGATGCTGGTTCGAAAACTGTCGAATAGCACCTTTTCCTTATAGGTATTCTAGAGTACGCATATAATGTTATAATAAAAACAAAACCTCTATTTGAAAAATGGCTTTAAAATATATATATCGTTGGAGGTTATAAGAAAGTGTTGAATATATACTTATAATTAATTCTGAATACATTTTCTTCTATAGAGTAAAAATATAATCTTAATAAGAATAATATAGGTGTTATATAGAATAAAATGTTGCTGTCGACACCTGAGTTTGAACATAGATCGGCAGAGAGCAAACACAGTCGATCCCATTGTTAAATTAAGTAGACCACTTGACCATAGATAAAACGTATAAGTCGGTAGTAGCGTGCCGTCTAAACGATCGCTATTTTTCCTCTAACTTTTATAACTATTCGGATCGTTATTTCTACTCTATCCTCTATTAATATACGGACCGTTATTCTCTACTCTACTCACTATGTCATTTCTCTATTCGGATCACTATACGGATTACTGTTCCTACGATCATGTACTATTTAGTACGAGTGATAGTCGAAGGCGTCTGGCACCAGTATTGTTCAACGGCGTACTATAGTTGTATCTGAGATTAAAAAACGTCTACTGTAACGAGCATTACGAAAGTGACAACGATTACTCGTTGGCATCACAATAGTGGCAACACGAAAATAGGCAAGAAGAAAATTATCCGTACGTTTGAGTTATTAGTCTCATCTTTTCTGGGCATTAACTAATTAAACGCTTTCCCTAATCACATATCTACTACATATTGATTAAGGAATTCTATTTTATGTTTTTCAGAGTAAACACTATAATTCTTCTTAGTTTGAAGGTTGTCTTGAATAAAAACAATATTCTAACCAGGAGTTTTATGTTAGATTTAGATCTAGATCTTTTGCAGGCCAAAGTAAAACATTCAACATGACGTTTTGTGCAATTTTCCGTCAGCGTACTTGAGAATATAGGATCATAACCATGTAGGAAACTGAGAGATTCTGCATATGTTCAAATTACACGCCACTCTACGTTTTTAGTGTTCTGATGATTAAAACAACACGTCACCTAATATTGCCACATCGTATATTTTCCACTTGAGATATTGTTGCTGGGATTAACGGCTTCACCTCGTTTGCTCTACAATCTTTTTGTCTGCCTTGGACCAAACAATTCAATTTCAGCCCCATCATTCTACAAAAGTGAGTTTCAAAATCACTCTTTTTGCCAAGTAAGCACGTGCAGATTCAAAGCAAGCCACGCGATGATGAATATTGTGCAAACGTACTTTTCTCGGGCTGCAATTCCTGATATTGACCGTTTTCATTTCCGTAAGACGTGCGTTATTTACACTTTTATTTGACAAATCAGAAAAAATTACTTTACTCATGACTGTAGCTCTTTCTTGCATTCAGAAACACACTTCGTTTGTATTTTTAGATAAATTTTCGGCTTAAGGTTTGTTCGAGAATTAATTGCAACCGAGCATTTTTGTGTTCAATATTAATCTTCCATAATATAAAACACAGTGCAACTACTTAGTGCAAACAACTTAGATGCTGCTACAAATTTTCACTCGTACATTCACAGTTGGGTGTTGTTGATACCCGTGTTGGATTGGACAATGGATATGTTCATTACTACAAAAGTATATTAAATATTTATAATTCGCAGCCAGAGTGTGTTAGACCCAACCGTGAAAACATGATATAAATTTAATATATTTTATTAAATTCATGAATAATTAATGATTGGATAATATACGGAAAAAGCTGTGCCTATTTTGTGCCTGCAATGTCTATTGAGTAATATATATATATATATATATATATATATATATATATATATATATATATATATATATATATATATATATATATATATATATATATATATGTACAAATGTCAAAAAAGGGAAAGAACACAAGTTTAAACGTTCATATCATTAATTTAAAAAAGGGATCAGTACAAGAGTAGACCAAAAATATTTATTATATACTGTTGCTTTGGAACATGAATGATACCACTACAAAAATGCATATTTGTTTTGACGTCTAAAACGTCTTGTTCGTCGGGGTAACTTGCATGTTCAAATGCAACAGTTTATAATAAATACACACATATACACACACAAGCAAACACACATACAAGTACGCGCGCGCACACACATACACATACACACACACACACACACACACACACACATATATATATATATATATATATATATATATATATATATATATATATATATATATATAAAAACATTTATGAGTATATCGACAAAGCCTAAAATATATATAAAACTTAATTGTAATATTTGATAAAGTGGATTATATCATTTTAAGTAAATTAACGGTGCCGACCGATAAGTTACTGCACTCTCTCTCTCTCTCTCTCTCTCTCTCTCTCTCTCTCTCTCTCTCTCTCTCTCACTGCCGATATATATATATATATATATATATATATATATATATATATATATATATATATATATATGATAGAAATATAGTTTTCTGTTCTGCTTTATTAATTCTTCAATCAAAGTGCTTTATGGGCTTAAAGTGTTCAACATTAGGAAAAGATGTGTATGTGCATATAAAAGAAGACATTAGGTCAAACCAAGACTTAACAGTCTGTTTCGTGCTTAAGAAAAATCTTCTTACTATGTCTTAATGACTCGACTGTTTATGTGTAGTGGTGAAATAAATAAATTCCTAAGTAAAACAAAAGAAAATAAAGAATTTGAACAAAAAATCTAACTCAAATAACAACATATAAATAAATAAGTTAGGTAAATAATAAACAAACTAAAAATTTCGAATACGCACATAATCACCATTAAATGTATTAATAATAATAATCAACAAGAAATAACAGAGTAATCAATAAGTAATGAGTAAAATATCTAACAATATACACAAAAAAATAGCTGCAAATATCTGCAACTGAATCTACAAGTATTTCTACTGAATAACCTCTAGAGTAATTTTAAACATATCAATCGCCCAATAGGATAATACAATAGACATTCTATTCACAATGCAACATTGGCCCACATATATAAATAGTCGAGCCAAAACAAAACACACATTGCTTGAAAATTGCATGTAAGCCAGAAAGAGACCGAGGTCGCTATGTCCAGATATATATGTGATGGACGTTTGTGTTATACATGTTCAAATACTACAACTATGAATTTAACTGTTTTCTTTTGACTTGTCAAAACATTTGTTGGGCATGTCTGCTTGGGAAGGTAGCAATTCTTTCAGGAACTATATTGTAGCGATTACTACTATGGTTGTCACGGCTACTTTTTTCTCAACTCTGATTGGTCAAATAATAAATACTAACTATCACAGGAAAATTTACTGATCGCATTCACCACACTGAATTTTTCCTACTGTTAATTCACAAACATGCTTTTGTTATAAAATCACCGATTGGGTAATTTTTCATCCAATCAGATATTTTTAGTGTGCTCTCGAAATTTCTCTCGTCGTTGTCCTGGGAGCCTACCCATAGTTATATAAACCAGGATTCGTTCCAAAAATAGACAGTAGAAGCAGTAGAACTCAGCAACTCACACGCGTCTACACAGACTATTCATTCTACTCACTGTACGCACGCACACAGAACTTAAATATCATTCACCCTCAGTTATATGTAGCAACCAAGTTGCAACAGCTCTGTTAGTTATATCTAATCCACAACTGATTTATTACATGTTCTCCTGAAAACATCATTCTATCTAATACAGAACTTTGAACATTCTTTCATAAAACTTGTTTATTTACATTTAATCTTTCAGCTAATAGATAAAGGGAAACAACTTCTCCTATACTATATTTCACATATTACAAAAAATGTTTTGTATTTGTTGATTTTAATATATATTTTATTTTTGAAACAAAAATCGGTTTTCCATTGTTTTTCCTTGGTACAAAAATGTATAATTGTTAAATGCTATTCAACACGCAGCCACATCGACCTTGTCAACATTATC
>OZ038490.1:65921598-65939098 GCA_964036315.1 Acanthosepion esculentum
ACAGAGGGAAAGCTCGAACGGATCGACGGTTGCGCTTTAAAGTTAATTGCAATATGCGACTCCCAGGTTTTACTGCGTTTTCATTATTCAATGAATTTGCCAATCGGACATCCATTTCCGTAGCAGATTTTATGAGCGTATATTCTTATTTTTCCCATACAGTTATTTTATGAGTGTTTATTCTTAATTTTTCACATACAGTTATTTCATAAGTGTTTATTCTTAATTTTTCTCATGCAGTTATTTTATGAGCATTTATTATTATTTTTCACATACAGTTATTTCATTAGTGTTTATTCTTAATTTTTCTTATGCCGTTATTTTATGAGTGTTTATTTTTTTTCACATACAGTTATTTTATGAGTGTTTATTCTTAATTTTTCACATACAGTTATTTTACGATCGTTTATTTCATAAGTGTTTATTCTTAATTTTATGAGTGTTTATTCTTATTTTTCACATACAGTTATTTTACGATCGTTTATTCTTATTTTTCACATACAGTTATTTTATGAGTGTTTATTCTTAATTTTTCACATACAGTTACTTTACGATCGTTTATTTCATAAGTGTTTATTCTTAATTTTATGAGTGTTTATTCTTATTTTTCACATACAGTTATTTTACGATCGTTTATTCTTATTTTTCACATACAGTTATTTTATGAGTGTTTATTCTTAATTCTTCTCATACATTTAGTTTTTTTCATATTTGTATTTTTATTCTATTTCATCCGCGTTTTTACTTTGCATGTTTTAGAAAAAAATATTGTCCTTATTTGCTTCTTCACGTATATTTGCGATTTGTGCATGTTTATGACAGCATTATCATCTACCTGTTGCATTTTAAGATTAGTATATTATTTCTAGTGGTGAACTTATTATGTGGTTACACAGTAACGTAGCCAATGGAAATTCTGCTCTTGAGGTATGATGTCAAGAAGAATCATCACTTGGCAAGTACGTTTCCGAAATTCCTCGTAGAATAATAGATGGCAGCTTACTTAGTCTCAATTCCAATTCCCCCAAAGCGCTATTCAATTTCACTGGTTGTCCCATTACTACGGGAATTACTCCAGCCGTCCAGTTTTAAAACTTCTTCAAATCCATAGTCAGATCTCGACACTGTTATAGCATTTCAGTTTATTTTATCTGGGGCAGTAAAATTAAAATATAAAGAAACATGTATATGTATATATTGTTAGTAGTAGTAGTTGTAGTAGAATGTTTGTTGTTCCTGTTATTATTATTATTATTATTATTATTATTATTATTATTATTATTATTATTATCATTATTATTATTATTATTATTATTATTATTATTATTATTATTATTATTATCATTATTACCAGGGACCTAAGGTTAGAAATGGCATCATGACACTTTCCACTGCAAGAAAAATAAAAAAATAATTACATAGATAAAGCCCTTCGTAAAGTGTGGGCTGTACTTGTCAGAACAATTTTCTGTATCTCTTTGAGGCATGGACTTCCAGGGATCCCTTCAATCAGCCTACTGGAATCTTTTCCAACCAGTCCAAGGGCTCCAACTACAACAGGAATTGTTGATGTTCCCATGTGCCACATTTTTGAGATTTCGATTTCAAGGTCCTTGTATTTTGACAGTTTTTAGAATATCTTCAAAGACACATTGCAGTCTGCAGGGACTGCCATATCAATAAGGAGGCACTTATTTTGTTTGTGGTCTTTAATAACAATGTCTGGGCGGTTGGCTTTGATTGTTCTGTCAGTGTATATTGTGTAGTCCCATAGAATTGTAACAGGTCCTATCTCCGTAACCGGGTCAGGGTGGTGTTCGTACCAATTTCTTCCAGTTTTCTTCCCATAGGAGTTGCAAATTTTCCAGTGCAGATATTGGCCCACTCTGTCATGCCGAGTTTTATATTCAGTGGATGCCAATATCGTGCAACCTGATATAAGATGATCAATGGTTTCTGGATATTTGTCACAGAATCTGCATCTTGGGCTAACACAGTATTTTAGTATATGTGCTTGATAATTCCTAGTTAACAAGCATTGGTCTTGTGCAGCAATTATAAAACCCTCAGTTTCACCTTTCAACCCTGCACTACGTAGCCACTGATGGGTGCGGTTTTTGTCTACGTCTGCTTGTTTGGTACGGGCAGAGTATTGGCCATGGAGCGGTTTATTTTGCCATTGTTTCTTTATCTGGTCGGTCGCATTTCTCTTTGCATTTTTTTAAAAGTTTTTTGCAGCTTCAGCCGGTGTACAGTGATGTATTTGAATTTCTGTGCCCATTTGAAGCTCTTTTTTGAATTTTTCGGCTTCCTTTACTACAGAGTAGAGACACTTACTACTTTCATGTTCCTTGACACATACCATCATCCAGTCTTCTGTTTTTTCCAAGTATCTTTGGAGGCCAATTGTTGTACTTTTGTAGGATAGTTCTAGTTGAACTAGTCCTCTGCCTCCTTCGGATCTGGGCACATACAGGCGATCAATATCAGCTTTGGGATGATGCATGCGGTAGCAAGTGAGGAGCTTTCTCGTTTTGGCGTCCATTCGCTTAATTTCAGCTATGGTCCAGTTAAGTACATTAAAGCTGTATTGCACCACAGGAACAGCTAAGGTGTTTATAGCTGATATTCGGTTTTTTGAGTTTAGCTCGGTATTTAGTACCAGGCGTACACGCCTGTAGTACTCCTTTCTTACCTTCTCTTTCATTTGGGAGTGTTGTATGCCATCTCCCTCACTAATTCCTAGGTACTTATAAGCTTCACCATGCTCCAATTCTCTAATCTTCGTGGCAAAATCTAAATCTATTAAGGGTGCTTCTAAAATTCTACCTTTCTTAAATGTTACTTTAGCACATTTATCTAATCCGAAGCTCATGCATATGTCGTCACTAAAGTATTTTACAATATTAAGTAGGCCCTTCAACTCATTGTCGTCTTTGGCAAAGAGTTTGAGATCATCCATGTATAGTAGGTGATTGAATATGTTGTTATTTATTTTGTAGCCATAGCTACTGTTGTTCAGTTCATGCGTAAGAGGGAGTAAGGACAAACAAAACAGAAGTGGAGACAAAGAGTCTCCTTGAAATTATTATCATTATTATTATGATTATTATTATTATCATTATTATTATTATTATTATTATTATTATTATTATTATCTTAGGCCGTAATATAGCGATCAGTAGCGGAAAATAACAAATGGATGTTGATCTTTTAATTTCTTTAACATTCTGTATAATAAAAAATTATAAAATAAAAATGACGTTTTAAAAATTCTGACTTTCTCAACCTTGCTGATATGTAAAGCGTCTCAATCACACCAGGAACATTTAATTTCTTTAGCTCCCACAAGCGTGCTACGCATTTCAAACATTTATAATCTTCCTCTTTTCCCTGCCATCATATTTTCATCAAATGCATTTACTCCCAATGCTACACGTACGATATTAATAACGAAGTGGTAGCAGGTATAGCATGTTCTTTTTTCAATTAAAGTAAATAAAACCCAATATTATCAGAATGATACATGTTACAAAGTATATCAGGAACACATATCACAAATGTGTGCGTATTATGAATGGTTTTGATGAAAACAACGCAAACTTATAAGTTGGGCCCAGTTAAAAAAAAAAAAACTTCAGTTCAGTTACACTAGTCCACTAAAATAGGATCCGATTAAGGACGTTCGCAAATACCTAAATGTGACTCTTAAGTTGCATTGTGTGACTAATCTTAAGAAAAATGCTACTCATGAGAGTCGCTCACAATGCGTCAGCCAAAATAGGTATGCTTCAACTGTTTCAACTCAGGCAACTAACAAGAAAATCTATGGTAGCGGACGGGATTATATGAACAGCCTTAGACATTCGCCAACAGAAAAAATTTACATGATCACACAACAAAAACAACAACTACTACTACTACTACTACTACTACTACTACTACTACTACTACTAATACTAATACTACTACTAATAATAATTTTATTGTTATTATTATTATTATAATTATTATTTAATTGATGGTTTACACTGACTTTATCTAGCGGCTTACACTGAAGAATTACTAAAAGCACGTATGTTAATACTACTACAAACACCTTAGTATGCTATAATTGACGTATATATATATATATATATATATATATATATATATTTATATATATATACATATATTTATATATATATACATATATTTTATATATATACATATATTTATATATATATACATATATTTATATATATACACATATATATATATACATTTATTTATATATATATATACACATATATATATATACACATATATTTATATATATACACTTATATATATATATATATACATATATTTATATATGTGTGTGTCTGTGTGTGTGTGTGAGTGTGTGTGTGTGCGTGCGTGTGTGTGTGTGTGTGTGTGTGTGTGTGTGTGTGTATCAAGTGTTCCTCAAGGTTCTATCCTAGGCCCTAATCTGTTCCTTATCTTCATAAATGATCTACTTGGCGCCATAGATTCCCAAGTTGGCATCTACGCGGACGACACCACAATTTACTCCTGCCTCAAAAACAAATCTAGTGTCGCCTCCAAAACTAACCTGGCCGTTCGTCTCGATAAGGACCTCCAATCGGTTGTGAACTTGGGCAGGAGTTGGCTGGTAACTTTAATGCCACAAAAACAAAACTGATCTCTGTTAAACACCACAGAGATCCTTCCCAGCATCCCATTAGAATGTCTCAAGCTCAACTTCTCGAGAGCTCCTCTCTGCGGCTGCTCGTTCTCACGCTGACTGCTGACCTGAGATGGAACAAATATATTGAGTCAATTGCTTCATCCATCGCAAGGAATGTTGGCTCCCTGTGTCAGGCTAGGAAATTTTTCTCCCGGAATCGATCCTTCAAATCTTTAAAATCAACCACTCGCCCTTGCATGGTGTATTTCTGCCATATATGGTCTGGAGCCACTTCTGTTTTCCTCGGGGTTCTTGATAAGATCCAGAGACGGATATGCAACGTAATTGGCCCTGATCTGGAATCTGGTCTGCATTCGCTCTCTCACAGACCCGCCGCCGCCTCTCTCTGTCTTTTTTTTTACAAATACTTTCACGGTAATAGCTCCGATGAGCTGCTTTCGCTGGTTCCCAGAATACGTGAATCCAAGCGTCCTACGATGCTGTCATCCAGCTCCCACATTTTCACTGTTGAAAATGTTAAATGTAGCCGTCTCTTCTACTCTAATAGCTTCATATCTCGCACCTCTCGCGTGGAACTCCCTTCCTTATTCCTGTGTCCCTGACAACTATAATCTCCAACTATTCAAATGTAATTTCAATCGGCATCTCCAGTTGCCTTGATCTATCCACTATCCTTCTCCACATCCTTTCGTCTATCACTCCTATCTGCTCTCGCTCCAAATCTTCTGTAACCCCTTGCGTGCTAGTGGCTTCCCGCCTTGCTTGGGGTGAAATTCTTAATATATATATATATATATATATATATATATATATATATATATGACAATAAGAAAACAGTAATTGCTGACGCGTTTCGTCCAATGCGGACTGTTTCAAAGCAACAAACGAACTGAATTTAATTAAACAAAGAAAATTAATAAAAACAAAAAACAGAGTGTTCTTAGCAACTGGAATGTAGGAAACGCTATTGTTAACTGAAAATGACGTCAGTTAATGTCACGCGTGGAGAATATTTCATTAATCTGTGTTGATGGATTCAACCATTTTCTTTGGATTTTAATATGTTTTTGTGTACATTTGTTTGTGAGAGCAGTAATTTTGTTAGAAAAGGTGAAATAGGGAAAAAGCCTGGGCGTAGATTAATATTTGGGTATTGTTCTATGCCGGCACTCTCTAGAATTTTCCTTCTGAGTGAGTTATTTTCTTTTTTTATAAGTATAGAATTTTTAAAATCAAAATTATGGTTGAATTTATTCCTATGTATTACTAAGGCATTATTTAAGTTGTTTATTCTAAGGTCTTTTTTGTGTTCATTGATACGTTTTTTCATGTTTCTGCTTGCTTCTCCAATATATTGGGAGGAACAGTTTTGGCAATTTATTATATAAATGCCTGCTTCAGAAATGTTATTGCTATTGTTGTTTGGAGATCTTATTATATCTATAATTGTTTTCGAGGTGTTTGTGACTATTTTAAGATTATTTACATGGGATAGGTTATTCTGGATATTAGACGTAACAGAGTTGGTTGGTAGTATTATGTATCTGTTTTCATGTAATTTACTATTGCGGATTATGTTATTAGTTTTGTTTCGATTGTATATTTTGTATGCCTTTCTTCTTGCGTTATGGATGAAATGATTTGGGGGTTGTAGGTTTTTGAATATATTTTCTATGTAGGTTTCTTCTTTAAGTAAATATTGGGGACTACAGATTCTTAATGCTCTTAGATAGAAACCTATAATAATTCTAGAATTAAATTTTGAAGAGTGGTCTGAGTAGAAACTGATCAGATCGTTTTTGTTTGTGGCTTTTCTGTAAACGTCAAAATTAAGTTCGTTATTATTTCTACGTAACAAAACGTCCAGTACTGTTTTCTTATTGTCATTTATTTATAAATATTGTCTTCTCTAAAAGTTAACTTTGAGAAATTTTCATATATATATATATATATATATATATATATATATAGGCAGTATATTTTCAATCAATCTTTTTGTTTAAATAATTTAGACTTTAGACTTATTATGTCTATTTAATTAATTTTAATCCTTTCAATTACACAGATTAATTTCTTGGTAGCTCTAGAAAATTGATCAAGAAAAATTTCAATATTTTCTTTCAGATAATTTGTATCTCCTCAAGATCTTTCAATCTCTCCAAGATCATCTTCAGGGGTTGATTCTGAATACTGCAAAATTCAAAATATTTACCGGTTATGCAAAGGAGGTAACCTAAGTGATTTTGTTAGAGAATATCTTTATAGGTTTTGTTGCTATACACTTTTAAGAGCTTTGTTGCTATACTAGTATAGTGACTTTATTTTTGGTTGCACGTCTCTTACATAAAGATCTTCTAGAAGTTTTAGTTTTTGCTTATGATTATTTTGGTGGAGTGCTGTTGTTTTTTCGACTAATATCTGTCTCAACTGCATGTGGGCATGAATGTTCCTTTAAATCATATGAGTTCGAACTATGATCGTTTAAATGAAAAATAAGCCTTCTCGTCACGGTTGTTGTAGTAAACCCAAAATACATATTATTAACACTTTCATTATAGATGTAATGTCCTAAAGGACATTTAAATTTATATACGATGTTGGTCTTTTACTCAACGGAGGAGAGTTGTTATGAATGACTAAGATGGTTGTATTAAATTTAGTATAGTCTATAATCAATTTTATTTTTTGCCCGTATCAGTGGTGGATATATCAGTATTTATGAATGACTAAGATGGTTGTATTAAATTTAGTATATAATCAATTTTATTTTTTGCCCGTATCAGTGGTGGATATATCAGTATTTATGAGAATTTTTAGATTTATTTTCCTGTTTATATTTAAAATTTATTTGATTACAGTATAGTAGTTTGATATGATTGGAGTTATTCGATGATGTATTATGTTCATTTTATTTAAAATGTTAACATAAATGAAGAAAAGCAAAGGATATAATATTGCTTGTTCTTAATGCCAACGTCTGAACTGGAATGTATAACCCGTTTTACCTTCATTCTAAAATTGTGTTCATTATTGCGTTTAACTTAAAATTAAATGACATCTTTGTATAAAAAAATAGCCAAGTTTTAATTAATCAGTATATAGTTTTTGTTTCCTTCATTCGAAATTACTTTTTCCCACTTCATTCTCATTGTACTTCCTTGGCTTTAATCTATTCTTGATGGTGTTCTACATTTTTCTTTTTTATTGTCTCTTTTCCCTGTTTCATTCTTCCCTTTATACACTTTTATTTTATTCTCCTCTTTTTTTTCCTTTCTAGTCTGTACTCGCATTTGTATTTTGTATTCGCATTTGCTTTCTTTTTTGTTGTTCGATTTTCTTCGTTCGTCTTTGGTGTGACGATGCACTCAATCCAGCAACAAGGCCTCTAATCAGGAGAATGAAGGTTTTGGAGAGCAGAAAACCACCACTTATCTGCAGTTGTCCCCAGCAAATCCATCAAGATTCGGTGTGACAGCAGCTGATAGGCTCCCAGCTATAGGAAAATAGTGAACCTTCAAATAAAAAAATCAACAGCACATTTTTATAAGAACATGAGCAACAATACATTCTTACAACAAAATGACCAACAATAGATAAATAACAATAATAAAATAACAATCAATACAACACAAAAATATAAAAAATATATTTTTATAGTAAAATTAACAGGAATACATTTTTTTATATAAAAATTATCAACAATGCATTTTTGTAGTGAAATACATTGAAAAAATACCAACAGTAGGTTTTATGATCGACAAAATATATACGTAAAAAAACTCCTTTTATACTGAAAGTATAATATTACTTGCAAAATATTTAGATCTCGGATTTAAATAACCCATATGTGTTGATATGAAGCCAAACAAATCCAAGCAACCAAACACATTTGTCTTTTATACTTTCATTCGTGTTTTCCTATTTAATTTTCCTTGTTTTTTTTTTTTTTGTTTATTCAAATATTTTTATATATTTCATATTTTTCTTAGCTCAATACGTACATACGTTTTCTTCGATTTTTATTTATTTATTTACTTTCACTTTGTGTGCTACTGTTCTTGTAAAATTGTCTCTACAGCAAAATAATATCTTTAGCTTGGTCTGCAGTCAATCTCTTTTTTTAATCATTTAATCCCAACAAAAACAATAAAAGTCACTAGGACGCAAGTTTATAATGAGAATGAAAAAATAATGCGTACAATAAAAGAACCAGTTTCAAAGAGAGATAGATAGATAGATAGATAGATAGAGAGAGAGAGAGAGAGAGAGAGAATATTACATTCCAATTATATTAGTGGAGATCGTTGTTGACAAGAAAGCAGGATATCGGAAAAGCTTTCCACAAGCGAGAACTGCGGGAAAATAAACTATTAACATCGGTCTTACGGCTACAATTAGCAATTTCAACCGTAACATTATAAGTACAGTAAAACATAGGATTAACGGTCCCGGAACCCACAAACAAAATTTCAATTTAAAAGTTTTCAAACTTTATTTAAAGGTATATATTAAGTTAAAAATAAAACACGCCTACATATATACCGTATTTACATTTATTTACAATTATTTTGTACTGTTTTAACCGGAAAAAAGTACTTCAAATTAACAAACAAAGGCCTTAAAGGGACGGTCCCCCCTATATTTTACTTAAACTGAGGTTCCACTGTACCTGTGAAATCGATTTACCAAGGGGGAAACCTCAACATAAAAATTGCAGTGAAATTATATACAGAAAAGTCACAGGAAAACTGCCTTTTTTAAAGTTGGGAAAGTGACAGAAGCCGAAAAGCCAAGTCAGGACCGATAACATTGCAAATTATTCTTTGGACTTTGTCAGGGATCTCTAGATATATAGCACAGCATTAGAACAGACGTGGCAGTAATGTTCAATGCATGATCTAAGAGTTATTAGGTTGGTGCAAAAATAATGTCGTTTTCTCACATGAAGTTGAACGTCAACAAACGACATTTATTTTGCACCAACCTAATATAAACATTCAAGATATATTCTAGTACGAATTGCGTTATTCCTCTATAACTGTACTTTTCATGGGCTAATTTGCAACACTCGATTATTATCTCGTGTATTATTCCACATTTATTTTCCAAACCGTGTACGATTGCAGATTTGTCGAGATTTGTATATCAAATTTTATTCATAAATTTGATACATTTCGGGTTGCTTTAGTATACTAATAATTACCATAAAGATATCGTCTACGAAGTTGCATTGTTTTTATTTCCATGTCTAAATTTTCGATTTTCAATTCCTCGCATTTTTTACTACATTTCTGCATAATTTAGTTCTGATTTTAGCTGTTCCCTGTAGCCTTTTCGTACTATGTTGTCTATATACTTCAAGTCCCTTGATAACGTATTCGATGCCATTTTCAATGCTCCTCATTTTCGTGCATTCATACCCCACCTTCTCGAGGTTCTTAGCGCCATATACATGTTAAAGAAGAATTTTACTTATCCAGTTCCGAAGCCCTTTACGCACAAATTTATATCTCTCCCAATGACAAATTCAATTTTCCTACTCATTTATTTCATTCTAAATTTAATTTCAATAATAAAAAAAAACTACTAAAAGCTTTATAATTACTCCCTCAATAAATTTTCCTCCCTTCACTCTTCTTTTCTTTCTTTTGAACATATTTTTTTCTAAACTTCATCCTTAGCTTTCTTCCTAAGGTTTAATTTTATCATAATATTATTGCGTGATTTCCTTTCCTTTTATTGCGGTTTTCTTTTCTTGTCTTTTGCATATTCGTTTTATGTTCCCCTATTCTTTTCTTCGCAGACTTTAATATTTACTGATGTTCTTTAATTCATATTTCCACTAATTCGTCTTTCATACTTTCATTTATACTTTACATTTTATTCTTGCTTTTCCACTAGACTTCTTAATTCCTTCACAAATTATATTATATGATGTTTAGATTTTGTTTTCTTTCTCTTCGTATTTTAAAAAAAATATTTATTTCCTTCATATCCTCTTCTACATTATTTTATCGAAATTTGCTGAAAATATCTCCTCCAGAGGTCGTTACCAAAATCTGACGAAGTGAAGAAATGCCAGATTATTATTATTATTATTATTATTATTATTATTATTATTATTATTATTATTATTATTATTATTCCTTCTCCTCCTTCTTCTTCTTCTTCTTCTTCTTCCTCCTCCTCCTCCTCCTTCTTCTTCTTCTTCTTCTTCTTCTTCGTATAATTATTATTATTATTATTATTATTATTATTATTATTATTGTTGTTGTTGTTGTTGTTGCTTTGTCGTTGTTGATGAAAATTGAACGACGATGGCTACAAAATCCCGGAAATAACTTTAAGTGACTCTCCGTCAAGTCTCAGACACGAAGCATTTTTCCGCAGGCTACACGCTGCGTCTAAGACAGTTGTTATTCGCAAGGTTGTTATGCTGGGTACGTTTCCGATGGTATCAAGGTGTTTCTGGATATTGTTTGGAATTGATCCAAGAGCTCCAATGACAATTGGCACGACTTAAACAAGTACATTCCTTATTCTCTGCACATCTACCATCAAGGCAGAGTAGTTTCCAAACTTTTCAACTTCTTTACTCGCTTGTTGTGATTTCCAGTTCATGTCGCAGTTATCAGACACACATGAGTAATTTTTTTTATGACTACTGTCATGTCTAGCCTGATGTGTTCAATATCAGTCGGTGATTTCTCACAAGAGTTTAACCTGCTCATTTTCGAGTATCTTCTCTAGCTTATGTTTGGGCCTTTGTTTGGAACTTTTCAGTGTGACTTATTTCAAACATCATAACTTTATCAGATTTTGCGAGGAGATACACACACACACGCGTATACACACACACATACACACACACACACACACACACACACATATATATATATATATATATATATATATATATATATATATATAAAGGAAAAATCACAATTGGGGAAGTGGTTCGAGTTTTAGCCTACGCGTTTCACAAACTGAGAAAAAATGTCATGAATTTATTTGAAAAAATGTATGTACAAACAAAAAAATTGTTAGTTACTAGCAGAATTTTTAAACGATCATATATATTCGTTTGGTCAACTGGAAAAATATGTCATTTAATTTTATAGTTGAAGATAACATTTTCATATGTAGAAATATTGTGTTGATAGTTGTAAAGAATGTGTCAAACGATTTCTTTTGATTTCTTGATATATTAGTTGTGCATGTTCGATTAGGAAAGTAATGATTCTGTTTGGAAATGTGATATTGGGAATAAAGCGAAGAGTAGACAAATATTTGGATAATATTCAATGGCAGCACTCTCGCGGATTTTCTTTCTGAGTTAATTATTTCTTTTTTATGTGTGTAGCATTTTTAAAATTAAAATTGCGGTTGAATTTTATTTCTATATTCGACCACTGCAATTGCCATATTGTTATCTATGAGGTCCCCTTTGTGTTCATAGATGCGTTAGTTTTTCAATTTAAAAAATCACTAATCTCTAATTAAAAGAATCTGTCGTTTTCCAATGCGGTTGGTGGCAATGGTTGTGTTCAAAATTATTCTATCGGCTATTGAGTAGGAATAATTTAGGATTAGTATATAGTTTTTGGTCAATTATAGGGTTGTTAATTAACATTTTCTTATTTCTTCTTGATGGTTTTATTGTTAGTTGGTATTACTACATTTCCTTGTGTTTATCGGTGAGTACCTGGTTTGTTAATTTGCTTATTATTTAATTTAAACTGCAATTGCTTGCAGAACAATTTAATATACCAAGCTACTATAAAATCAACAGATAATGAAGAAAGACTATACATAGGAGTAAATGAAGGACCATGGAAAGAAAGAAACTACACACAAAAAAAATTCTTTAAAATTAGTAAATACGCAAACAGCACAAATCTTTCTAAACATATGTAGGAGATAAAAAACAAAAAAAAACAACAAATCACGTCAAAAATACCATGTGAAATAAGGAAAACAACATCAGCCTCTAACAATCAGTTCAAAACTGCAAACTCAGCCTGGAGCAAAAATAGTCATAATTTCCTTCCAAACAAAACAAATTACTAAATAAACGATCAGACCGAATGCAGACACGAAAACAAATTTTTACTACGCTGCTTAAAAATCGAAAACTGAAAACGAAAAATAATTATTGAAAATAAATAAAATAATTAACAATAACAAAGAAATAAATGATATATATATATATATATATATATATATATATATATATATATATATATATATATATATATATATATATATCAGATAACGATATATATTTTTATATATGAAGAGTAATATTGGTAAAAATTTATGACAAAGTGGAAAAAGTGTAACGAACGCTTTTTCTCCATTAGGACTTCTTAGAATTAAATGTGTTGCTATAACAAATTTCGTCTGATGATGTCCTGAAAGACGAAAGGCTTAGTCATACGTAACTTTTTTCCACTTTTGCGTGTGTTCTGGAAGCAAGATTACGACTTTTGTGTGCATGATGTTATTAGGGCCTTTACAATTCTCCAGGTCTGGTTGTCTGCACATTGACATTAATCTCCGTTTTCACCCCAGCCCAAAAATGCCTTAACAGAATAGATTCGTTGACCATGGTCGCTATTGTAACTGATAAAACTGATGGCTCTATTGAATGAACAAATGTACTACTATTTATGTTGTATGATACTCTGCGTTGTCCTGCCAGTGGATAAGTGTTACGTATTCGTAAGTTGAGTTACGTGCTCAGTCACAAAAAAAACTAGTTAGCGCGCGGTATTTAAACGATATTATATTAGCATCAGTGATCACGATGTAAGCCAAGAAATTAATCTACCTGGCACTAAGTTAGCGCATCCAGCCTGAAACTTTTATCTACGGCAGGATGGATCCATGTTTTTATGTTCTTTATGGAAATTTCAGTCCCTACCATCCTAATGTTTCAGCAGAAATAACGTTTTATTGGAGAAAAGTTTTCACAAAATCGTTCCGTTCACATTTTCATGATTCTTAACGAACTGTATGATCGGTTTCGTGTTTTTATATGGCAGGCGTGTCACTTGATTTGATATTCTGCTGTTAAAGACCATCGACTTCAAGGTATTTGACGTGTTCACAGATGCTCTTCTGAATATCTTTTTTGGAAAAGTTTTTATTTTAATTATTTTCCCCACCAGCTGAAGTAGTGATATTCCAAGCGTAGCTTAGATGTGGCACAAGGCCGAAAGTATCGGGCACTCAGTGAAGATCGAACTCACTACTCAGTCGTAATTGTTCTAGCGAGACAAGCTTGCTAACTATTACGCCGCCACGAGGTGCCGCCCACCAGCTTAAGTATGTCTACTTATTCACCTGCGACATCTTACAAATTAAAATCTCACCTTTTCTCCACATGAAACATTAAGCCTATTTGATATATATTTATATTTTGTAAAATGGTTATGAATGCGTGCAGAAGATGCAAGAGACCATTCTAAATAGCTTTACATTATCGAATTAGCCGCGAAAACGCATTTGCATATTCACAGTGGAATAGTTAATAGTTAATAGGCGAGTATATCTCACAATAATACCGATGTTGTTCATAGACGTCGTTTATATTATCACATCGAGATACTTTTATAATCATAGTGAATATTTCTGAAAAAACGGAATGAAGATAATGAATAGGTCTAAAAACATGAGCATCTTATTATAGATAATTAATCCTATGGAAGTTTCAGAGCACCATATCGGATGGATCAGATGTTGTCGCTTTCAAATGCTGCAGTAGAGGATGGAATGAAAACTGATTGAAACGTCAAAATCCCAGGATGCAAAACAAAAATGATAGATGCGTCAGAATTATCCAATTTGGTTTTCAGGATTTATTATCGGTTGGCGCATCCATAACGATATAAGATAATCAGGCGACATGATTTTGATGGAAAGCACAGAATGAAAACTAAAGAACCTCCTAGAAAAGGTACTAAAAGAAAGTGAGACGAATGAAGTAAACATCAATTGTAAGAAATGAGAATGTATGGTTAACATCAAAATAAAAATAATTAGATGAGACCTAAGAATTTTCAATCTAACAAGTACATTAGCATAATTACATGCGAATTGTTTTAACATAGTTTTAAAAATGCGAGTTCGCAATATGAAAACACTTTAGAACAGCAAACTGTGCGTCCAAAATCAAAAATCTATTAAATGTACGAACAAACAGGAACATTTAATTAGAACAAAATAATTTTTAGAAGAATTGATGTCATAGCAGTCCTCTTGTATAGCCGTGAATGATGGACAATCTCCTCACAAATGAAGAGATGAAGGCAAACTGTAATGTGGTTCTAGAGAAGGATACTGAGAGTTTCATGTTCGGAGCGCGTGAGCAATGAAGAAATCTTCAGGAAAGTTAAAATTAAAATGACATTTAAACAATGAATCAGAAAGAGACAGTTTCCTAGATGCACAATAAATGTGGTGGAGAGAAGGGGCACTTCGGCTTGGTGTAATGTTTAACAAGCTTGTTTCGCTAGAACAACTACACTAGAGATGTGCGTTCGGCCCTTATTGGATGCCCCATGCCTTCTGCCTTGTGCCATATCTAAACTAGGTTTAGAAAATCACCATCATCAGGAAGTAGAGCGTGGAGAATTAGAACATCACGCGCCATATTGAAGATCAAAGGGAGAAGGGAAGGCAGTGGGCCAAATACCTAACGGGATTTTGTGAAGGGAAGGCCAAAGAGGGTTAGAAGATTTGCATAGAGGTAAACCCTGATTATATGAGACAGTTGTGGAGAACCATGCTCGTCCATATCGTGAAAAAAAACAAACACCGAGAATAGTAGCAAGTAAACTATATATCGTATATGGCATTTTCTTTCTTTATTAAACAAAAAATGTGAAAATTACATATTTCATGACATTTTGACATACTTAATCGTATGTCAAAATGTCATGAAATATGTGATGCAGACGCATATAATAACACATACGTTGCACAGTAAATGATTATTTGCTCTAATGTCGATTGATGCAACAAACATTATTAAAGTAGGCATGTAGAGAATCAACTTCAATTAGTGAAAGTATCCTAACTAAGCGTTTGTTCCGATCCAATGAAGATAAATAATTTGAGATCAATTCTCACCGGCCTTGATTCTGGACAACTGAAATATTAGATGTTAATTGAATATAGGAAATCTTAACGTCTACCTAAACCTAGCTATCACACATCAAATTTTTATTTATATAATGTCTTGTAAGATGTACCTACTAACATTAAAGAAAACAAAACTCGAATCATCCACAACTATTGAAAGTGTCCCAATGGATGTTCGTTTTGGATTTATATCCATCAAGTATTATTTAATTTAGAATTCCCTTTGAGCAACTGCTTTTATATCAATAATAGCTTCTGAATTTTCTTTTAGATGAATCGATTTCTATCTGTCACTGTAATAAAAGAAAAAATTGAAATAGAAATGCTGAGTAATCATGAAGGCATTGATATTAAAAAAATACTAAGTTGGCCAGACAGTCCTGACTCACTTAAAAAACGGAAAGAAAAAAATCTGTGCTTCTGTGTGGTGGAATTTCCAAAGAGTACTGCATTTCGAGCTCGTTCGAGCTCCACACAGATGCGCCATCAATGCTAAACTCGGGCAGTTGTCCTCATCTTCTGTCATCGTCAGCTGACTAGAATTTCGAACTGAACCCTATGTTTCGCCCACCGGGGTAGATTGTTCTAGTGCCACGAAATTCATCCTTGGTCTGCTTACATTGAGAGTTGTTATCATCTTGCACCCTTCTATCCCATTTTACCGGGGTTCTTGTCATGTACACAGGGTAGTTGTTACATTTGTGGACAAAATAAAGGGTTCAGTGCGAAATTCCAATCACCCGAAGAAGTCCGGAGCTTATAACGGCTGGAACGACGTAAATATGGTAACGACGATGAGGACAATGTAAATAATCCGAACAATGTAAATTTTGAAGGAAACTTGTATAAATATTTTGATTGACTGGTATCTGGGAAAGATTAAGATGCTGTCTGATCGCTGGCAGAATATTGGCGAGAATGATGGACTTTGATTTGAAGAATAAATATTTCTGTCGCTCCATAAAAAATGTGTGGTTTTCTTACCGGTTCCTAAATGAGTCAGAATTTTCTGGCCAACCTAATATATCTTAAACTATTTCATAGTTTTGGACGATTTTCATCAAGACAGCAGCTACCGTTACTACCATCACGTTCGATATATTGAGGTTACGGACATGGAAATAGTTTCCAGTGTTCACAGTTGCTGCCTTGATAAACACTCGATTTTGCATTGACTACGTGACTATACCAGAAAGTGCATGTCGAAGAGATTTTCGTAGGAAGTTATCGTTATCTTTAGACAATTCTTCATTTCTAGTGGCGATTGCTTACACACGGCATATTCTTGAATGAAAAAAAAAACTCCATCTTATTCAAACTTTATTTTACTATCGTACACCAATACAAGGCAGAAGAGAATGAGTCTGTTTTACGGGCGTAATGCGATGAGGATGTAAGAAGTGCATATGAAGAAGCCATCTAGGGTAGATAACGGTTGAGACTAGACTTGAGGATATTAAGATTGTAGAGGTCGGTGAAGCAATCTGACGGGAGACTGGTCTGCAAACAGCAGCTCTTAAGGATAAAACTGTTCCAAAAGAACTCCTTTTAACCAATGGAATACGAAGAGATAGATAGCATCAGTGTGTCAGTCCAGACATTGAAACGCTATAGGTGATACACGCTCCGGCGATCAGGATTGACAAGGCAGAACATTTTCCT
>OZ038490.1:65944098-65951598 GCA_964036315.1 Acanthosepion esculentum
ATTTTTTATACCACAAACGATAATATAGTATTGTGAATTGTATCGATTCGAACTTAAAATGATTCAACTACTAGGTAAGGTTTATCATCTCTATTGGGTTAGTTAGTCAAACATACAAAAGGAGCAGTGGACTGTTTTTTTTTCTGTTCGAACTTTGGATTAACTTCTTTGATAGAATAAAAGTAGATTAGATTTGTACTGAAAAGTGTATTTAAAAAAACTAATGTCACTGAAACATTCGACTGATTTGAAGAATGTAATATAGATTATTAGCAATTTTAAAATGAAACTATCTTATTACTGGTATCAAGTAACAATTTGGACTTACGTTTAACTTAGATATTCTTCTTTTATGTGCCACGTCCCTTCTGAAAATAGGGGATCATGGCTCTCCAGAACTTCCTATCACCTGTAACTGTTTGCGGTTTTTCTCCCTTTGCTAAGAACCCCAAGATCCGCTATCCATTCATATAAATTCGTTAGTAAGTGACTCGCAAACTTCTTGTACCTCACTTCGTCCTCAATATACCCCCGTAATGGATAAGTTTTCCGAGCCCTTTTTCCTCGTTATATGTCCAACGAATTTCTTTTACTGATTCTAAGTATAAGTTCCATTCCTGTTGGTGTTTTCCTTAAGACTTCTGTTGTGAATATGGATTAGCTCCCCTTTGATAATCCAAGCTATAAAAGCTGTACATTTCCGCTTGTCAAGTAGACGAGTAGTAAGATTCTTAATTGAATAAATTGAAATGAAAACAGGACAAGACTGTCTAGTAATCTTTTATTTCATTTAAGAAACTTACTACTCGTCTACTTGACAAGCGGAAATGTACAGCTTTTATAGCTTGGATTATCAAAGGGGAGATAATCCATATTCACAACAACTTCTGTCTTGATTACTCGCTGTAGCTATGGGATTTTTAGTATACTACTGTAGAAACACATTTCTTCTATCGCTATTTTTTCCTCATCCGTGGGGAAATAGTCCAATATTCACTGCCATATAAAAGGATGGATGACAGACAGATCTCAAGCAAGCTTTTCTTTGTTCGTAACGAAACTTTTCCGTTTATCAACATTTAGCTTATCTCTTGGAATATTTCATTCACTGTTAAGCTAGCTACTAAAAAAACTGGTAGAAATGTTAAACGCAATTTCTTAGCTTTTGATAAAGATGAAATCATAAGATTTGAACTGCTAAACTTCCCGCTGCTCATCAATTTATTTTCACAATGCACTATTTATTATTAAGAATTTGTTGTCGGTTTATTACCGAGTAATAATTTGGATGATTGTCTCAGAAACTGCAAATAATCTAATATGTTTGATTAGCACTATTTGAACCACACATATGCTCTTTTTCTGTACAACGTTTATAACATTAGAGACCACGCAACGCATTAATAAATACAAAGCAAGTTCCACAGAATATTAATACACATATAAATATGTTTGATCTACATTGACTGTTCTATTCATGATCTGTCGTAACGATCTGAGCTTAAGGTTATAGACACCTAACGGAGAAGTATTAATTTGAAAGCTCTCCTCAAAGATTATAAATATTCTAATGAGATCGATACAACGGCATCTGATATATACATGTGAATTAATGCTGTGTTTAGCTTCTGGGCAATGTACGTGTCAGCGTGTAGTAATAATTTAAAAGCCACTCTCAAAGATGATAAATAATGAAATGGATTCACTCAACACCGGGTGAGAGGGCGGGAAATATAAAACTCAGAGGTTTGAACTGTTGACTGTGAATAAATAATACAAATTCTGAACTCATAGTCTATAAATAGTGTATTGTAGTTCCTTTTTTTTGGCAGCGAATATAAGGCAATTTCCCTGTTGATGGACAAGAGATTCTTGAAGTATAAGGGATGTTGCTTTAAATTTGAGTTGGTTTGGTTTGTTTTATTTTACGGCATATCTTCCTCAATGGGTTATTTAATGCTGACAAAATTTTCATTAGTATTATTTTTTTTTCAAAAATCTATTTCTGGTAGTAATTTTCCTTCGCTGGTAATATTTATTTTCAAAAATCTATAGCTGGTAATATTTTTTTAAATGTATTGCTGGTAATATTTTTTTACAAAGTATTTTTGGTATTAAAACCTATTTCTTTACACTTTCATAGCGTTTTGACCCCAATTTCGGGGATAACTATTTGCTCATAGCTGGGGCCCTACGAGGTGCTACCATCGCAGATCAGGGTGGACCACGCTCCTCAAAACATCCTGATCAGAGGCCTTCCCGTTGGACGTAGTTGATCGCCTTATCCAGGACGCGGGTGTAGTTTATCGTCATACCCAGGACGGGTTGCTTTAATCAATGATGGTGACCATTAACAGAACATGGGAGCAACAAGGAAGATGTAAACGAAAAATGGGAATTAGAAAACTTTTGTGTCCTTTATCTTTAAGAAGAACGTGATCGTGTTTCTCCATTTGCAACTCTGATTACTCTTTGTCTCTCCATACTCTCAGTCCCACTGCCATTTCTTTCCTCCATTTATTCGTGAACTTTTGTGGGGGTAATTTGCATCAATGTGTCCTGTGAATTTAGAATTATCTAAACACTCTTTGCTCATTGTCCGAGCCAGAAATCTCACATGTCTATTTCTATTTCTAAAAGAAAAAGTATATTATGATCACATTTGGTTTTCCTTGTGTCTGACGGGTTCGTTCAATCTGCATTATATCTCATCTGTGAGAAAAGTGTTCAAAACTGTTCATTTAATGTCATGACAATGTTGTAATCTTTACTTTAAATTTTTTTGAAACATAAGAAGGAGATGATTGAAAATCCTGAGAACCTCTTGTAATGAAAAAAAAGACATTGAAAATGTAACAGAGGATATATATACGGAAGGAAAGGTAGAGATATAAAGCGAATAATCTATATCATACGTGTAGGTGAATGTATGGCAAAGCGGGGAAGCAATATTGAAGCAATATTGAAAATCCTCCCCTGCATTGAATATTCATGTTGTTGCATGAAAGATATGTCGCTTTTATTTTATGATTTTAGAGTGTATAATCAGTAATGTAAGAGAATACAAAAATCGGAGATATTTACAGTTCTGGTACACATTATGAGAAAGGATGGCTTGGGAAATGTAATACTCACATGGCGTTTTAAAGGAATGGGAGGTAGAATGAATCTTAAGGAGCTATTTCCACTTAAGTACAAGGTAGAGATAAGGATGGCTGACAAAAAAAACAGTTATTGCTACAAAGGCCAGGATGTTGTGGAGAGTCATGATAAAGTACTCCCTGAAAGAACACGGCACATGATGATGATGATGATGATGATGATGATGATGATGATGATGATGATGATGATGATTAATATGTTCCGTTGACAATGGATATCCCATACATTATATTTCATGCAATATAGCGTTGTCAATATACTAGATATGTCAAATCTGTGAAAGATGTCAATTCTATTCTCTCTATTCAAGAATGCAAGTGAGCACTCCTCCCAGTTTCAGTATCAGACCCTCTGCCTCCTCAGTGTCATCAGCAAAAGTTTTGAGGATATAATCATCAATATTGTTCCCCTTAAGAGGGCCAATTTCTTGAGCAATACAGATTTCTATCGGCTCGGTCCACTGACGAAATCCCAAATACCATGACTCACAGAATGACTGAGGCATTCGACAATGCATACAACAGAAATACGATCGTTATTTTTATAGAGAGTGAAGATATTTGATAAAGTGTTGCATAGGGGGTCACTACACACGTTTTCCAGTTATGGAATCACTGGAAGAGTCTTCTCAATTATTAAGTTGTTCCTAATAGGTAGGTACATAAATTTTGTCCCTAATGGCGAGTCATCCGAGGCCCGTAAGATCAATGTACAGACACATCGCCAAGACACTTTCTGCTGCATTAATGATCTAAGGATATAATCAGATCATTTGTGAATATCTATGAAGGGGCTGTGACACTTTTGATGACTACTGCATAGCAGCTGACCAAGTTCTAACATCTCAAGATGTGGAATCTAGCTAGTCACATTCAATAACCCAAAACAAAACTAGTAAACTTCATCAGAGATTAGGCCCTTATGTTTTTCTATATTGCAATGAGCGGGAATTTTTGCAATGTAATGAGAAAAGAGAATTTGAAAAAGCTGATACTAACAAGACAGATTGGAGGCAAGGTAGAAACCAGATTTCTGGTGTCTCAAGTCACTTCTTCATCTAACATTTCAGTACACTTTGTTTTGTTTCTAAAGAAGCTCTGCTGTCTAAATCATTTTTCTTCGAAATCATTCTTGTCCCCTAAAAAAATATTCGTACAATCATAAAATATTTCACATATTTACATAACTTGGAAAAGGTTGATAAACCATAAAAAGGCAAAACAATCAATCAATCAAAATCATACACAATCAGCAACCCCCAAATATGAATGATTCTTGGGCCATATAGAGGGCGACCATTAGTAATATATATATATATATATATATATATATATATATATATATATATATATATATATATATATATATATGTAAATCAAATTTATTTTATATTGATTCATATTCGGTGTGTCTGTGTGAATGAGTCTGAGTGTACTTGATGTCTTGCTTTTGTGTTGTCTTTTTCCTTACGTGAAATTGTCACCGACTCATTTTTTCATTTCATTGCGCCATCTTTTCCTATTGTTTGCATCTCCCATTGTGTAATTTTATCTATTTTTTTTGACAACTGGTTGTCATTGTTGATATATCCTCTTTCCTTTGCATTTCATCGATTTTGCAGTATATGCATCAAAGCATTTGCGTTTTTTTTATTTTCTAAGGCAAATTAAAAACAAAGAAAAAAATAAATAAACATTGCCTCTAACATGATTTTTAAAATCATTTTTGTCCTTTTCTTCTTTAATATTTTTCAATCTCATTTCTACTTTTCAGTCAATGTTAGGAAGTTTTCTTTTTTTGTTCTTTTTTCTTTCGTTGTACATTTTTGTGTTTTCCGAGATGTCATTTCTTGCAAAATCCCTAAAACAACACGGGATCCATTTTTCTTTGCGAAGACGAATGTTTGAGATTATTTTTTCGTTGTTGTATCGGTTGATTTCTGCCCGTCGTGAAATAATAGAAAGAGTATTTGAGAATGAGACACGATGAAAATAATTCAATTTGTTAAAAGATTCTGAAAAGTATCAATCACAAAATGTGGTAATAGTGGGTAGGGAGGTAATACACAGACACATCTCAATTACACCCGCGATACACGCGCGAAAACACACACAAACACATAAGTATGTATGTATTTCTTTATATAAATATATATAAATAAATGTAGGCGAGTCCGTGTAAATATATAATACTAGTCAATTTCTCCGTTTTTCAGGTAAATAAAAACGAGAATTTGACAGCAATATTTATAGTTACATCGATATATTACACCCACATTCAAGCCATGTATATATGTGTGTGTGTGTTTTTGTGTGTGTGTAAGAATCTTCCGTCGTTTTTTTCTACGCATGATGACCCAGCAGCTCACTACTTTAAGTCAAGCAGCCAGCCTATCCACTTATAGCGGCGAAAGCTTGTACAGAATCGACCGCATTTATTTGAATAGCCAAATATAGAGAACTGGTGCACAACAGCGTGTCACAAAATAGCCCCAAACGGTCCTCAGGTTTTGAATTGAAAGTTGTCCTTCTGCTAGACTAGTTTCTACCCATGGCTATAGGAACTATCGGGAGATATAGATTAATAACTTTCCCAAGGGTAGTAGCTCGTATGTGAATGTAATGAATTCGTAAATTCGACTGACCGATTCCTCAAGCCGATATATATATATATATATATATATATATATATATATATATATATATATATATATATATATATATATAGCAAGATATAGCAAGACTGTTCGGTAAAGCGAATTGAGTCCTGTCTGTCAATGGGTGTTTATCTAAAAATTCACCTTCATCCCTGCCGTGCACCGATGGCTTAGTCGTAGAATTTCCGCCGCCAATACAGTCGGGTTTCGATCCTAGATAAAGGCAACCGGATGACTAGCCACACTGAAGATCTGTGATACAGCGAAACAGTCTGTCTGTGGATGACAATAATATAAGCTCCTGAAAAATTAATTTTGGTTGGGCTCTCTGGGGAGGGAAGTGTGGGTTTGTAAAACGTGACTATTAAGGCTGATATAGCAAGACTCTTCGGCAAAGCGATTTGAATCCTGTCAGTCACTGTGTGTTTATCTAAAAGAAAAATACGCTAAAATTCAACTTCATTCCTGCCGTGCGCCGACGGCTTAGTGGTAGAATTCCGTCTGACGCCAATTCAATCGGGTTTCGATCCTAGCTAAAGGCAACCGGACGTATAGCGACACTGAAGAGATGTGATCCAGCGAAACAGTCTCTTTGTGGATGATATATATATATATATATATATATATATATATACATATATATATATATATATATATATATATATATATATATATATATATATAAATTGGGTCAATAACACACAAAGAAGAATGCCTCATGTCGAGAATATTTAACATCGAAAAACATAAGAAAAAAATTAATTATTTTTAATAATATGTGGAAATCTCCACGCTTTACCTGATGACAGTCGCGAGAATGGAAACACGTGTAGCAAAATTATGGAAAATAAAGCATAATATATATTTTTTTAAATCTACATTACGATTAAAACATTTGCGGTTTTTCTCTTCTTTTTTATATACACACTTTTCTCTCTTTGGAACTACTATAACCTCTTCCTCTTATATATATATATATATATATATATATATATATATATATATATATATATATATATATATATATATATATGTGTGTGTTTGTGTATATATATATATATATATATATATATATATATATATATATATGACGTCTTTATTACGAATGGATGGCAAATTACTTCGGTTACTTTTTACCTTGTCAGTCGTTTTTACTGAAACTTGTATAAAAGAGTGATTGATGACAAATTACACAATTATACACACACAGACACACATATCTAGCCAAGCTATATATATATATATATATATATATATATATATATATATATATATATATATATATATATATATATATATATATCATAATTATTATTATTATTAATTAAGGAATATCAAATCCTTAAAATATCAAACACTTAAAATCCCATATATATATATATATATATATATATATATATATATATATATATATATATATCGTCTTAGTTCATGTTTTGATGTATGTTTATTCTATATATTTTTGTTATATAACATATATTTACGTAGATTTAAGTAGTAAAAATCAGAATCAGATCAAACAATTTTCATCAAATACAACCGACCATATATATTTTTTATTACTCGTATACAAAAAGTGTTTGTTTTTATTACCTTTACATAAAAAAATGGTGTATAGACTGTGCAATATTTTTAATATTGAATTTCCTTTTTCCATTACTTTCAACCGTCATTGGTGATTA
>OZ038490.1:65956598-65994098 GCA_964036315.1 Acanthosepion esculentum
GCTATTGAGTGTTAGGAGCTGTCTCTTTTTAACTGTTTAAGCCAAGATGGCGGAATCCGAAAACAAACGCAGTAATGAAATCTTGGGTATCGAAAATTTCAGAATTGAGTTCCAGATCCGGACCGGGATGTTTTTAATTTGCCCACCTACTCGACCGGATTCCAAAATGGTATAATATGCTGGGCTAAGGTCTCTAGGAGTAATGTTGAAAAAGTGTGACTCAGTGACACACTGACATTCGCATTTATTTTATAGATCATTTAAGTAATTTTATCGAGACCGAAATTTCCCATATATGACAACACGGATATTTCAATTATATATAATGTTGCTATTGTATTTCTAGTAATCTTGTTCAGTTAGGATCTTACTTCAGAATTTCCTTTTTAGAGATTCTAGCATGTTTTTTTAGGATTATTTTCTTTCATGGACGGTCACTCCACTCTGTTGTTGTGAAGTATTCCATGATTAATTATTTCCATATGACAATAATTTACTTTTTAGACTTAATCCATCCTGTCTAGTAACAACATTTCTATCCTGATATTCCTCTTATAATTTGTGCGTATCTATAATATATACATCGTTTACTGTTTCGATATCTGCACACTTCTTGTTAAACCAGTCACTTTGTGACTGCCTGCATATCTATCGGCTTTTGCTTAGCATTTAATATTATATGTGCCACTGGTATTGTCTACTCTGGCTTTTGCATTTGTCCGAAACAAGCGTCATTGCCTTCTTTGACTTTCCTTTTCGTTAGGATGGACTCCTTTTTTATATCATTACAAGTTACGTTTAGTTGTATCACTTTGAATTACGTTTTCCTTCTGTTTTTATTTATATTGTCATTTTACATATATATTCTCTCTGATATTTTTACAATTTTTTTTATTACTTCACAACAATTACTATATAAATAAACAATCTAGAATCCAGGACAATAAATAATGATTCGCATAAGTATTTCCTCCCACCTACCAATTAAGACTGACACTTGGGTTTCAATGTTTGTACTGGTTTCTAATTTTGAGACAACCCCTATCTTTTTCTTATTCTGTTGACATGCGAAAGCCATTTTCATCTCCTGTGACAATGCAATACCAACAAGAAATGTTGACATTGCTGCTTCAAATATAACGGCAGAATGCAGAACTAAGTGTTTTGTTTTTAAATGAAAGCTCATAAGGAGCTCTATTTCATACTTTGAATGTTTTCCAAATTCGTTTTAGATGTTTATGGAGGTTTGAATATGAGACAATCTTTTTTGATGACAGATATCTGGTACTTTGAAGACGGTCAAACTCAATGCACACTTCCAAAAGGTATTTATCACTGTGGATCGGTATTTAGAGCGAGGCTTGATAGATTTGTTACATTCAACATGTTTAAACACTGCTCAAGTATTTTAAAATACTTTTGTATCCATCCAAAGTGTTTGAATTCATAGATTAATAAATAGATTAAATGTTGCTTTTAGAGTTACATTCCACCATGGCGCTAAACTGTGAAATGCGTTGTAAATGAAACACTATCATGTAGAATGTGCTTCGTTTTCTACAGCTTGTGGACGCTTTCCATTTAATTTAAAGCCAATATATAGTGTTAGATTTAAGTTGTTTTTTTTTTAGATAATAAGAGTTTAGTGATACAATTCCTATTTATTAACCTATAGATGCGGGAGACGATGTGGAGTCATACTTTTCCAAAAGTTATTTGCTCGTAAGTGAATATAACCACCCTGGTCCTCCGATTAATAATTCCGATCCATTATCCATTACATCTCTTGTGCAGCCAACATTGCAGCAACTGTTATTCCCATGCGGTCATCCTGATATGTTGTGACAGGTACGGGTTTGCTTAATTTCGGTGATCTTAGTGGGACCGGTGTTTCATCGTGATACTGGTGGAAACTACACTTGTTTAGAAGAAAATCTAGACTGTTTTGCACCTTTCATCCAAGGAACTGCCTTGCTTTGCTTAATTATATTTCTTAACGGCGAAGAGAGGTCACAGGGAGCTTGTGCAAAAAGTAGGCTTTTCGAAAAAAAGGATACAGGAAAATGATCTTATTTTGTTGATAAATACAGCGCGTTTATTGCCGAAATAAAGACACTTGTTGGCTATGCAAAACGGGTTTCAAAGCGAGGCTGGATTTTAAGCTGGATTTTGTAACTTACAGAGGCAAAGCGAATCAATGAAAACAGCTATCAAGTAGATTAACGCATTCAAAAAGAAAATACCTTTGAAGCAATACACGTGGCTGTAAGAGCATAATCATACAAAAAGCTGTATAGTGAAAATAAAAAAATAACGGAAGAAAACAGGAAACAATTTGACTAAATAAAGAGGATATAATGTCGAATTTCGTCAGGAATTAGGTGCCTATAGCTCTTCAAATAATCCTTTACTTAGATATCTCAAAATTATAAGTAATTGAACATTTCTGGACAGTTAGACGTGGGTCTTACAGTGGCCATCTCAGAGATTGATTTCAGCCTTACTACAATACTGCTTACGCCAACAATGCTAAGGCAAGGAAGTATGTTTTATTATTTTTTCTACCGAAATATGTTGGGTAAGAACAAGAGACAGTTCCATAAATCTAACAAAGGTATTAGCGTAAAAGGAGAAACAACAAAATTAGGTGGAATTCGAACTCGGTTTGCCCTTTTCATTTTCTGTATCGTAACTAATAAGCAACGCACATATGCTGTACAAAGAACATGGAAATGAAAAAGCGAATCTTGAAAGAGGTAAAGTGAATAAACTCCTGCAATCTATTCAAAAGAGAAAAAAAATCATCGAAATGAACCACTTAATATTAGCGGTAACAATGATGCTTATTGAAAAGTTTCTGATTCGGAACAAAGAAGAAAATAATAAAATTTGTCGACTAACAAAGATTGAAAAGCTATTTGGGAAACAGGAATGAAAACGAAAAAAAATTGGGGAAATAACATACAAAAAGAAAAAAAAATATATGAAAATCCAACTGCGTATTGTAAATTTAAAATATAAAATGCTATACAAACAGCAGTTATAATGGAGGAAATAAATCAAAATATCTTGGCCAAGGAAGTCAGACTAATAGGTATCGACAGAGAAGAGAGAACTATGGACAAGATAAAATGTTTTTGAATATTCTGTTTCTGTTTACAGACAATTAAATGACGAAACAACGGAAACCTAAAACAAACTGATGTGAATGGAACAAAGCGTCTTTATTTTTTTAGTAGGGTATTGGGATACAGGAAATATCCCAAGAGAAAAGCTACGTGGTTAGTCATGTGGAAAAACAATTTGGGTGAGATCGAAAATGGCGATGTTTGAAATATAATTACACACTTCATGAAGTAGAAATATTAGAGGAAATTGCGAAGTGAAAGACGCAAGTTTTCGCATAAAATCTAGGGATCGAGATGAAGCGGTTCAATAAAGTTCAGGAGATTCAGTAAGAAGAGAGGAAAGATCCGGAAATTTACAGCAATATCAGAAATATGAAGAGAATTAACAGAATGCATGAAAGTCTTGGAGATTCCGCGAAAGAAGATTCATGGCATTGAGAACAGCATAGAAGAGGTGAGGCGATTGAGTACACATAACTAATTTAGAATCAGAATTCGCCAATATTTCTACATATGATTAGAGCAGAATCCTCAATATCTTCTGGAAATTATCCATCGATGATGCTTTCAAATCACTAGATAAAGAGATCCATCTGCCTGTCACAATCAGAACAAAGATAACAGTTTTCAAGTACGGGCTCATCAATTTCTGTGAGTGGCTACTCATTATCTTGTTTGAGAAGATGAAGATTTTTTTCATTTTTATCATAGACATGGAAAGATTGCTATATCGATATCTTTTTTAGTAGTTTTGATCTCAGATAACATTCCCTTATGTAAGTACTGGTTAATAAATATAGTGTAACTTTAACACTACGATTTCAGGAATTACTGACATTGAAATAAAAGAACAGGTTCCATAGAGGCAGGAGATGACAACTGGCATTGTATTTTAAAAAAACTGCATGGGTATTCCACAAGCGAGAAATGTGGGCGCAGAAACTATTAGCATAGAAATTATTGATGCAACTAGCAATTGTAACAGTGAAATCATGTGATCTAGCTGCTAATCTATATTCGCGCTTTAATTAGTGAAGCCGTGATACGAGGAAAGGGTCCCAGAACATTAACTGGGAACATAATTATAGAACAGGCAAAGGGAAGCTACGCTATGTCGGCGGGAGAGTGACTGAACCCGAGATTCCAGATTAGGATACATAATATTGTTGATTCTTTTTTGAATGATGTCAACGATATGGAGATATAAAACAGAAGCATCATACCATGTGTGGGAGCAATGTTCAATGCACGCAGTGGTAGACGTATAAATATGTAAAACATATTCTAACGTTGAATGTTGTCTAGCAGCAGATATAGTAGTTGATTCAATATAACCTTTATACTCCATGACAGTGGGAAACATGAGACCAGTGTGTTGCTCTTCTGAAGCCTAGAATCAACAATGCTTTAAATCGCCAGTAAGCTGAAAACACGTTCTGAAGCAATCGAAATAATAACAAAACAGAAACGTTATAAAAAGTTAATAAATGAAAACAGTATATTTCACATGGATACAATACAAAAGGATACATCAATGTAGAAATGCCTGACAGTGTTAAATATATTAAAACACTTGGCGCAGTTCATGACCATTATGTTGAAAAATGCAATCTGAAACACAAGGAATAGTAGAGTCTCCAATCAAGGGGCACATCGGAAATAGTATTATAATTGGAGATCGTAATATTTCCTCTTATATTGAACGGAACCAAAGAAATTGTAATATTCCTCAGTTTGCATAGTATTTTGTCTTTTATAATCGAAACTTGTGCAATTCTGATAACGTAAAATGTAAACGGTGGAAGACCAGACAGAAATATATTTGCTATTTATTATATATCCGATATATACTTGCCGCCACACGCAGACAGGATGCGAAAAACGTCAGTTTTTATGTAGGTAGCGTGCACACGGGCTAGGTCCCACAATAGCCCAGCCCCGGCAACCGTCGGTTGCGCTAGCGTCGGTGTCACTGTTGTTTAATGAGGGAGATACAGAGGAGGGGAGCTGTTTTCCCAGGACCGGGCACCTCTCAGTTGTTACGTTGAGCTATGACCGAAGAGAAAGACACTGCCATTTATTATATATTCTTGGCTTCGAATAGAAAAAAATGTAATTGAAATATTTAAGAATATTTTATTCGATTGGGCTGCATAGGTTAATTTTATAAAATATAATTAATTATTGCGTAATCTATTATCAAAATTTGTTTCATCAATTATTATACAAGGAATTACCACCCACATTCCCTCCGTATTCCACTGGTGAGAAGTAAATCCCACTAGAGCAGCTTCATTTTGCGAACCACTGCCCTGTAGAACCGACTCCCAATAGTATGTTTCCACTATCATGACAATCTTAACCTGTTCAAGGCTTGGGTTAAAGGTTATCTTGCAATCCTATACGGACAAATGGCCTCCTAACGTAACCATCTCCTTAGAGCGGCTCCCAGGCCTTGTTTAGCTTGAACCTAGCAATATATATATATATATATATATATATATATATATATATATATATATATATATATATATATATATAAAAAGGAAAGAACAGTAAGATATAAAATCCGGTGTTCTTATAGATATTTTTATTTTTACACAATAGTGCTCTATGTAAATTTAAATTTACAGAGCATTAATATTATAAATTAATAGATTTAAAATATGGTTTTACCGCTACACAGTGATAACCATGTTTCAGAAATGGAAGCTAAAGCCACTGAATTTAATTTTGTTATTAAACCGAAGACATTAGTTCCATTTCCTCATCAAGCGAATTTTGGAGTAACTTACTTTTTAAAATTTACGGTTGTTAACGGCACAGGAAAGATTCATAATTTGACAATTTATCACTGTGTAGCGGTAAAACCATATTTTAAATCTATTAATTTATAATATATATATATATATATATATATATATATATATATATATATATATATATATATATGTATTCAACATCTATCTACCGCTTCTTTCAAGGAAAGTGCTCGGACAAGCTACATTCACTTATCAAGCCGAAACAAACCTGCACGACAAGGACACGTCATTCCACTTACATAGTAGCCAAACACTTTCATTACCTCTGTATTCTGTCGGTGACAAGTAAGTTCCGCTAAAGCAGCTTATTTCCGCAAACCTCTACCCCGTGGAACCGACTCCCAATAGGATGTTTCCCCGATCACTACAATCTTAAAATGTTCAAGGCGAGGATTAACCGTTATCTTTCACTCCTATACGCATAAATGGCCTCCAAACGTAACCTTCCACTTCGTGTCTTGTAAATGCTGAAACTCGTAAAAGCAAGTAAACAAAATTAATAATTGTGTTACATTTTAGTACATCGGTAAATATTGGTCTAGTTTATACTTGCGACCATAAGGAAATATTGGCCGTGTTTTTACTTGAATATTTATGTAAACATTGTTAAGAATTATGCCTGGGTTTATAGGCAATCCTTGTTCGTAGTCGTTCTTGAATCCATAACTACAAAATCTTTGAATATATAGGTAACCTTTGGTTGTGTTTATAATTCATTTTATACGTAAACATTTCTGCTTGTACTAAAGTCTATGGGTAAACGATTCTTGCGTCTAGACTTGAAACTATAACTTAACATCCGTCGTGTTCGTACTTGAGACTATAAGTGAAAGCTTTTTATTTTTATACTTTAGTCCTTATGTCATTATTGTTTGAGTTTACACTGTGAAAGCATTGTAGTTTGGATTTGGCATACATTTATTGTGACTTCAGACCTTTTTTTTTGTTTCTCACACACTTTGTAAATGTGTAGCCATTCTTAAACTAGACAGAGGAATAATTAAAGAACATTGAAGAAATGAAACAAGATCTCTGAAAGACATTCACACCAGAGAGATGCACACGCTTTAAAAATGAACGAGAGGGGGAATTATGTAAACCTTAGTTGTTACGTTGATTGTGCTATCAAAATCATGTGGACTTCATCGTATGTAATTATTATTTATTAAAGCCAGCAAAGAAGAGAATTAAAATTCAAGAATGTTTGAAGAGATAATGATAAAAGTTCAAAACAAATAAGGAATAATAAACAGAAGGAAGAAAAAACTAACTGATATTGACTTTTTGGCAAGGACTACATTTAAATTCTCTATTTACATTATTCGGACTATTGTCCTCATTCTTGTCGCTATATTTATTACAACGTTTCAGCCGTTGTACGCTCCGGCCTTCTTCAGGTGGTTGGAATGTCGAACAGAAACCTTTATTTCCCTATATACTAGTGTATAAACCTACGGCATGTATAGTTGCACCCGATTTTTTGGTGAAAAAACTGATTTTTTAAAAAGATATAGCTATAATGTATATGCGTGTATAATGCGCAATGCTAGTCTAACTGGGTCAAATACTGCGGTACTGGGCATCGTAACTGGACCTTTATGGTTAACTAAAGGGACAGTAAAGACTACATTTAAATTCCCTATATACTCATGCATAAACCTACGTCTTGTATAGTTGCACGCTACTTTTTTGGTGAAAGATCTATCTTTTTTTATATAGATACCGTATAACGCGCAATGTTAGTAGGCTAAATTTGGTCAAATAATGAATTACTGGGCATCGTATATATACTATTACCGTTAACCAATGGTACAGTATCAATATAGGCCTACCAGGTAGGACCCGCTCACGGAAACGCATTATTTTAAACTCTTCAAAAAACTGACCAGTCTATAGTACTATCCCCATTTTTTGAATAAAAAACATGATAATAAAAATTCCCATTTTACTCGAATGCCTCCAAAATGAAACTGCTCTCATTTACTCACCATAGAGAACCCTCCTTGCCTCCTATGAGAATGGCTGGTGTCCAATTCCACGAGAGCGTCACTCTGCGCCTTCTTCGTCTCAAGCTTACCACTGACCTGAGGTGGAACAACTACATTGAATCAATAGCTTCAACTACTGCAGGTAAAATTGTTTCTCTGTGTCGCGCCAGAATGTTTCTCTCGCCTGAGTCCATCATTCAAATCTACAAATCTACCATTCGTCATTGCATTGAATACTGTTGTCATATACGGTCCTGTGTCCCCACTGCTTATCTTGCGGTCATAGACAATGTCCAGGGACGGATATGCAAAGTGACAGGACCTGATCTGCCATCTCGTCTACAGTCACTTTTTCAGAGACGTTCTGTTGCTTCTCTCTGTCTTTTCTACAAATATTTTCATGGCAACTGCTCTGACGAACTACTTTCACCGGTGCGCTAACTGCATGAATTTAAGCGTGCTACTAGGTTAACATCACGGACCCACCATTTTCACGTTTAAATGTAACCGTCTCTTCTACTTCAACAGCATATTCTATCGCACTTCCCGGTAGTGGAACTCGCTTCGTCCTACCTGCTTCCCTGATAGGTATAATCTTCAAATATTCAAATGTAATGTCAATCTACATCTTCTGATGCCTTGATCCTGACCCCCGCCCTTCTCTATATACTTTCCTCAAAAAAACTTCTTCATACTTACTCTCACTCTCTGAAATCCCTTGCGTGCTAGTGGCACAGCCACCTTGCTTGGGATGAAATTTTTAATAAAATGAGTATATTTAGTAAAGCAAAAATATATTTCCTACCCATGGAGTTCATTCAAATATGGACAATGTAGACAGTGCGCTGCAAAATAAATTCTAACAATTTGTAATTAGCTGAGATGCAGCGAATCTTTTGAAATTCGTATTCCCAAAGATGGCTCCGAATGTGCATCATGTCAGGCATTACATGGGAAGTATGATCCTGTTAATACGACTTGGATTGGTGCATGGGACTTGTACAATCCGGAGCTATCTTAAGAAATATTATGAAAGTATTTTTATGACACTTATATGGTCACACATTGTCTAATTCATGGAAGGCGATTAGTTTGCTTGAGCTTTTTCTGTTTTGTTTTTATTTCAGTATATGGAAGTTGAAGTTAATTGGAAAGTAAGCTGGTTGTTTGAAGATGAGATTCAACCGATCAACAAAACTGAAAAACCTGGAAGAGTTAAGTTACAATCTATTCCACGTTAATTGAATTTTCCTGTTTAAAGACACCATTGAGAAGATTTAAAACGAAATTGGAAGAATGAAAAATCGCGGAAGAATTTAATCCGTCCAGGCGGGAAGTCTGATTTGATTAAATCCACGAAAGTGATTAATGTAATCCTTTTTTGTGTGCAGTTTTATGCGAGGAACTTGTTATACGTCGCAGAACGGGATCATAACTCACATTACTTAGTAATGACACGTCAGATTATATTGTTACCCAATAAAGGTTGTGAATACTTTATCCGGAAGTGCTTAGGTTTTTCGGATGTTTTCTGGATGTTGAAATACAGGATATTTACTCTGTATATAGTTTCTATAAAATGGGGTAGCTTGCAAATGTAACCCAAGCATAAACACGATACCCCTTTACATTTCATAACGCAGTCTGCTGACCTGAGATGGAACAATTACATTGAATCGATTGCTTCATCCACCGCAAGGAAAGTTGGCTCCCTGTGCCGGGCCAGGAATTTCTTCTCCCCTGAATCGATCCTCCAAATTTACAAATCAACCGCCGCCCTTGCATGGAGTATTGCTGCCATATATGGTCTGGATCCCCTTCTGTTAGCCTCAAGGTTCTTGATAAGATCCAGAGACGGGTATACAATGTAATTGGCCCTGATCTGGCTTCTCGTCTGCAGTCTCTCTCTCTCACAGACGCACCGTCGCCTCTCTCTGTCTCTTTTTATAAATACTTCCATGGTAATTGCTCCGATGAGCTGCTTTCGCTGGTTCCCAAACTCCATGAATTCAAGCGTCCTGTGAGGCTGGCATTCCGTTCCCACCCTTTCACTGTTGAAACTGTTAAATGTAGACGTTTCTTCTACTCCAATAGCTTCATATCTCGCACCTCATGCCTATGGAACTCCCTTCCTCATTCCTGTTTCCCTGATGACTATGATCTCCAACTATTCAAGTGTAACGTCAATCGACATCTCCAGTTGCCTCGATCTATCATCTATCCTTCTCCACATCCTTTCCTCTAACACTCCTATTTACTCTCGCTCCAAATCCTTTGTAACCATTTACGTGCTAGTGGCTTCCAGCCTTCCCTGGGGTGAAAAGCTTAAAAAAAACTCATATATATATATATATATATATATATATATATATATATATATATATATATATATATATATATATATATATAAACTGAAGGTAGTTTTATATAAATAACATAAAGCCTGAAAGTAGTTTTATACAACATTTTATAAATTTTGTGTACATACAGATACAAATATGTTAGCCAGGAAATTCTCACACGGATTTTTTAAGTACTGAAATTAAGATTTCACGTAAAAATTCTATTTTACTTTCTGTACAAAGACATATGGTCACTACTTAAAAATATATATGAATATCTTTACTGTGCATGAAACACCTGGTAAGTAATTCACGAATTAATGTATTACTGTGACGATCCCTAACAAAAAAAAAACTGGTGCTAACGTAAGGAGCCCCTACCTATTACAAAGGAAATCCCTTAAACAGCTGAACATCTACCCACCTCAATAAAACATAGGATTAGCAATAAATCTTCCCGTGAAGAAGTCTTTTACAAGCATAGTAAATTTTATGACACTGCCTTAAATATAGTGGCGAGAAGTGCCCTGACATCAAATATATAAAACATAACACCGGTGATAGTAGGAATAAATATAGAAACAGAAAGATGATTTGGTACACACTCCAATTTAACCAGATTGTTAGTATTAAGTTAGGGCAGAATTTCCTCCATTTAATTAAGAAAGACTTCCCTAGAAATAATCCACGTAAGATTTTTAATAGAAAATCACTAAAACTAAGCTATTGGTGTACCGATAATCTGGAAAAACTAATAAAAACATAATAATAAAATTTTAAATCAATAGAAATACCTGAGTACTATTTGCCATTCCAAATCAACAAACCCAGAAAATACTAACAAGTATAATTGTAGAAATTTTAACGAATGTCCATTGCAAAGCAGATATCAAAGACACTCTCTTGATTACCTAAGCTCTATTTCCATTATAGAAAATCCAACAGTTATTTTTTTTTATATCGGGTGTACCAAGAATTCTTTTAAAATTGGTTGGTACCAAGAGGTATTATATTTCTCTAATAACCAGTACAGAAACAGAACGTACTTTTCTAAATATATTTTGAACTTAAAAGAAGTAAATAAAAACTCTACTGTAAAATGTAAAATACTAAAACAGACTAGAACTTATAAATCTTCAAATGAGCCGTGCTTCTTTACATGAAAAATTAGAGATAATCAAATTTGCTGATAAAAAATTCTCTATTGAACCAGACGAGTGAATTAACGGTAAATTACAGACACAGTTTATCTTTTAAAGTGCAATTTTTAAAAATTACGTATTAATATTTCTTATAGCCATAATTTATTAGGATATAATGGTTCACCCTCTAACGCCAAAGTAACTTGTTTTGTTTATTCAGCATTAATTTTCTTCTAGCAGTTGACTACTACTTCTACGCGCCGCTTATATGTGTTGTTTTGTCCTAAGTATTATCGTACATTACCAACCATCGCGCGATTATTCTATTCAGTAACCTTACCTAAGATACAACAGACAAAAAATATTTTATGATTAAATTTTGCTCTCGTCAAAATGTCCTCTTTAGGCTTGATTACTGAAGCACACATAGAGTGACACGCATAAGTATGTTATTTTCTGCTATAACTCTAGTTTATGTTCGCCATTTTGCCTGATATTTGGTAAGTAATATCTGATTAAAAAATGGATTCAACCATGAGTTTTTAAATTTCCTTCCACATACAACTAAAACAACTTTACGAGATATTACTTACCAAATAGCAGGCAAAATGGCGAACATAAACTAGAGTTATAACAGAAAATATCATGTATCCAATACTTATCCGTGTCACTGTATTTAGCTTTCGTTGCAAATGTTTCTCAAAGTATAAGTTTGATAATTTTTCTACGACTCTAAGAGTTCTTTTTTTCATGTTTTTAATGGAAACGTTTCACTCTTCTGTCAAGTTTATCCTTCGGGGCTAAGACAAGCCTTACCACGCACATTCTAGCAAACCGACGACTTTCGCTTCCTATTCCATAGAAGTTTATCTTATTTAAAGCGTTTATATTTATTATAGTCATTATTATTCTAACATGTGAAAAATTTATTCACTGAAATCATTTTACAAATAAAACAAATTCCAGATAATGATACAAAAGATATCTTCCTTATTTAAGTGAAGAGATAATCTGTTCTTGTACTTACAACGTCCGGATACATAATTTTTGGCATCAAATAATGCCTTTTGCTAACATAACAATATAACATTGTTTCAAATAGGGGTGCCCATGATATATAACGGATAAATATTTAGTCAGATTGTTCTTTTGTTATTTTAAACAGCCGAAAATATAAAATATAATTAAAGCTATTTTAAGAGAAAACAGGACTCACACACTCTCTCTCTATCTCTCTCACTACCTTCATATATATATATATATTTATATTTATATATATATATATATTTATATATATATTTATATATATATATTCATATATATATATAAATATTTATATATATATATTTATATATATATATATTTATATATATATATATATATATATATATATATATATATATATATATATATACATTTTTACTATAATATCATCTAAATCAGGATTCTCACCAACCTCAAGAACCACTGTTGGTGAGTTTTCCCCGTCTCTCTATTTATTTCTCGCATCCGCTGATAAAGGACACAGGCGTGTCCGAAAATTCCAAACTTTGTAAAATTAATTTCCGACATTCAATTCTGTGATTTAGTTAATAATGAATAAATGTTTTTCGTGCTGATCACATAAAATGTTAAAATTCATAAGGATATAAATAGCTACAATAATTATATAATTCCTAAAGTGTACACAGGAGCTATCCAAGACGTGTTTACAAAACGATATTACAATCATACGAGTACCTTCAACAACGAAAAAACAAAAGAAAAACACAGACTATCTACCAATTCATCGAATAAAGACATCTTCGATGCCAATAAATTAATTTATGAGCAAGCTCTAGTTAAAAATGGTCATAAAGATAAGTTAGCATACATTGACATAAATGATAATAATGAAATCCTGAATAAACATAAGAATAGACATAGAAATATTTTGGGGTTTAATCCTCCGTTTAATTTATCGGGAAAAAAGTAAAATTGGTAAAATATTTTTCAACCTATGGGGAAAAATTCCCTAAGAAAAGTAATTTACATAAAATTTTTAATAAAAACAGCGTTAAACTTAGTTACTGTTGTATACCAAACGTAGCGAAGCTAATTAACGGATATGAGAAAAAAAAACTAGGGATAATCCACGCACTACTACTTCTTCTAGATGTAATTGTAGAAACAACAAAGTTTGCCCCCTACAGGGAAAATGTCAACAGCAGTGCGTGGTTTACCAGGTTAAAATTTATAAGGACATAAATAACTACAATAATGATATAAATCCTAAAGTGTATATAGGAGCTACCCAAGACGTGTTTAAAAAAAACGATATTACAATCATACGAGTAGATTCGACAACGAATAAACCAAACATAGTACTACACTATCTAGCTATATATGGAAAATTAGAGAGAAAATTAACAAAGACCCAATCCTCAAATGGGAAATATTAAAAAGATGTTCTAAATATAAAGCAGGTCAAAAATTCTAAGCAAATGCAGACATAGAAAATCTTGGTTATTGGATTACCCGACCCCCACCCCGAAATAAATAGTTGTTTAACCCCTGTTGTCCATGATTGTCCCCCAAACCACCCCCTCCCTTTACGCCATTTTTCGAATAAAGGTTCTTCCCCAACCCTCCCCGTTGTTGTTTTTTTTGGGGGGAGGTCTTTGGTCACGTGGTTTGGTCTTTTCTTTATTGACTATAAGTATACCGTTTCCTTTTTTTTACCTCTTTAGCCAGCATTCCCTGACGATCCGCTTAGGTGAAACCTTGGTAGGTTTGCCTGGCTCTCTAGGTTCAACTAACTATATATATATATATATATATATATATATATATATATATATATATATATATATATATATACACACACACACACACACACTGACACACACACACGCACACACACACACACACATATATATATATATATATATATATATATATATATATATATATATAAATGCGCTGTTATCAATAAAAGGACTAACAAAAAACTAACGATAAAAAACGAAAACCAATGAAAACTACAGTCAAAGTTCACCTTCTTTAGAGGCAGTCATTCACTTCCATAGTTCTCCAGATGATGGCCGTTCTGGCCGAAACTAGTCGAGGAACCTATTTTTTAAAAATAAAAATAAGATATTAATATACAATCCAGTGTTTAATGTTTAATATTTTTCACATGCTAGGCCACTACTCTGTTACAAAATATGTAAATCTCATTATTTCATGCATTCCTAAATTATTCTTTTCATATTCTTGTTAATTCAAAAATGTCTTCGAAACTTTGGTAAACTGTGAAAGATCAGCAATCGGTCCAAACTCTTAATAATAAGATATTTTCTATTAAATTTTGTGTTTAAACAATTACTTTCCACCATCAAGGACGAAACCTCGCAAGCCTCTCCTACTCTGTCGCTATTTAAGGGAAAATGTTCAAACAAACTATTTTTTATTTCCATCAGGTTTATCATTCAGGGTTAAGACTAGCTGAGTCACGCAGGTTGTAGCGAAACACCACCATTCCAATCGTATTCCATCAGTGAGATGTAATTTCCATTCGAGCAGATACTTCCCACGAATAACTTTGTCGAACCGACGCATGAGCGAATGCTTCTCCAAACACTATAATTTTAATCTGTTCAAGTCTAGTGTTTACCGTTGTCTTACCTACATATCCGCATGAAATATGACTCTTACACTGTATTCCTCTGACTTGTATGGCTCTCAAGCCGTGCACTGAATGAATACCATTGTAAAATATAATAAAACATATATACATTAATTCTTAGTTTTATATGTTTTAACAGTGACACTTAGGAGATAGGCCCCTCTCTCTGTTAGGTTTCATCTAATTGAATTTGATAATGTCATATGCAGATTATTAAAGGATGCGTTTAGCTATATATTCGTCGCAGCTGTTTCAAAGTAACTATATATTAAACAAGCTTCAAATTAAAAAAAAACATTAATTGATTGATTCGTTTTCTACGGCTTATCAAAACTTTAAAAATTATTTTAAACCAGAGAATATTTTTAGATTGTAAGAATATCTTTCAGGAGATAATAAGGATTTAGCGATACGACTTTATAATTAAGCAATAACTGAGAGGAAGGGTTGATATATACCATTTCCATGGTTGTGTGTGCGTAAGCAATTTGAAAGTGGAACTCGGCTACCCGAATAACAATTCAGAAGCATTATCCATTATACCACCCGCACATCCAATCTTACGGCACCTGATGCTACCAAGATTATCACACTTCTCATAATTGACCAGGCTCGACTTAAATTCTGTGATCGTATGGGAACCAATGCTTCAACGTAATATGGAAGTATAAAGTAATTCGTAGCAATTATAAACGATATTGTATTCCCCAGTATCATATAAAAATATACTGTTTTGAATCTGAGGTTTGGTTTAAACAAATGGTTTGAGAATTATCGATAATATTTCCAAGTCTAGATTCTTTTCAGAAATATTTTGGGGCCAGAGAAAAGAAAGATATTAACAAAAGCTGTAAAGCAGTTATGCAGAAGAGTTGCAAACTACTTGGAATAAACTAGAGACAGTTATTCTTAATTTGCGAGAAGTTAACCGGCATGAGAATGCAAAACTGAATTATACAGAGTACGAAAAACAACAGTCGTAATTATTACCCACAGTTTCTCCAGACTATATAATTTGATAAATGAGATAAGCAAACACACTCACTTTTAAGGTTTATTAGATTTATATATATATATATATATATATATATATATATATATATATAGATATGTGTGTGTGCGTGTGTGTGTGTGTGTGTGTGTGTGTGTGTGTGTGTGAGAGAGAGAGAGAGAGAGAGAGGTTTGATCAAGAAGTATCGGGACTGCTGTTATAAAAATAAAACTGCAGCATATACCATCTCGAAATTTAATCTCTGTCGAAATAATCACCTTCAGAACTCACACACTCTATCCAGTACATTTTTATTCCGTTTTATTTTTATTTTTTTTTTAATAAAATATAATATTTATATTTACCCGCCTGAAGAAACATTCAGGTCAGTAAATTTAATTAGTAAGGCATATTAAAAAAAAAAAAAGCCAAAAAAAACCTTGCCTTTAAATAAATTAATTGTATCTAATAAAATAACGTATATAGATAAAATATATCAGATAATTATCGAACTTAATCCGTTTCATAATATATATATATATATATATATATATATATATATATGATTTTTCAGCTAATTCATGTTATATTCACCAACACACCTCTGGAAATTCGTAGATGAGTTGATTTGTAAACGTTCTGTGCACTCATCACGAAGTACTGGTAAAAGTACAGTAGACACTTCAGCTCTTGATGTTGTGAACCAGTTTTTGTTTTGACTGGATATCCAAGTCATTAAACACTGTTATCTAATGCATATGATGGTGTTTGCCTTTTGATATTTTCCTCGATTTGACGTTTCTTCACCCTCATCTAAGGATTTTTTTTATGAGTATGAGTTTTTTTATGAGTATACAATCTCCGCTTATTTTCCTTTATTTATGTCATTTGCCAGCTGGTCGATTTGTCAATCTCACGTTTGGTATATACATATATATTTCCCATGATATCTCTCGAACGCTCCTATCTGCTCGGAGCGTATCTTAACGTAAACAAACGACATCATACATAAGGAAATGGACTAAGTCCGAAAATTATTTTAATATATTTTTTGTTTATACATTATTTTTATAGATACAAATATTTAAGTTAATGCTCAATTTAAAATAAGCAGTATTAATTACATAATTATGATTCTTTGAGATTTCTCGGATATACAGGCCGTTAAATGTTGTGTGTGTGTGTGTGTGTGTGTACACACACACTGTGGAAAAACAAGTATTCGTACACATTCACATTTTAATTTATTGTATTTCAAACTAACGAATAAACATACTTTTCAAATAATAAACTGTATACAGATGTATAATAATTAAACATGCTTAGAAAACAAAAAATGATTTTATATAAATAAATCCCATTCATCCAATTTGATGGGTGAAAAAGTATTCATACAATACAAAAAAGAATTAATACTTTGTAGAATAGCAATTATTTACTTCTACAGTAACCAAACTCTACCAGTAATTCTCAGTTAATGATTTGCAAATGTTATTTGGTATTTTTTCCATTCTTCTTCCCATATGTTCTTCAGATCCACGATGTATTTTGGAGCCTCTCGATAGGATTTGAATTTTCAATTAAAGTCACATATTCTGGAATTGTTTTAAATCTGTGGCCATTTGGGGATATTTACATTATTTTCTGCAAGCCATTTCTTCGTAGATCTTGCAGTCAAAAAGGAGTTCAAGATATGCAACCGAAAGCATTAAATTTGCTTCTAAAATATTTTGACATGCTACGGTATTCATTCTACCAACTATTACTAATATTACCCATAACTTTTGCAGAAAAACATCCAAAAATCATGATATTATAGTAGAAAAGGTTTTGCGCACAACCAACCACACTATTTGAACGGCCGAATACAGAAACCTGGTGCACTATGGGCCACAAGGTCCCCACGCAACCCTCCGTAGGTGTTGAATTCAGAATGATCCTTCTCCAAACCAGTTGTCATCCAAGGCTATAGAACCCAGTCTGTCGTGCTATTTAGCTGGGGGGGGAAGAAGATTCATACCCTTTCCAAGAGTATTAGCACGTATATATATATATATATATATATATATATATATATATATATATATATATATATATATATATGTATGTTAGTATATATATATACATATATATATATAAGTGTTTATATATATATATATATATATATATATATATATATATATATATATATATATATATATATATATATATACCCCATACATACATAAATATATATTGTTGTTGTTGCCGATGAGGTTTTCAGTTTAGATTTTTTGTAGTAGATAATTAATGTAATTTTCTTGTATTTGTCGACTGGAGTTATGCTAATATTTACCATGCATTTGATTTTTATAGAAAATATTAATATCATTGTTTTTCTCTGTATGTTCAAATTTGCCATTGGTTACCTAAATACGATGATCTATGAGCTAATTCGGAAAGCCGTTATTCACAAACGTTTGTTTAACATTGTTAAGTTCTTTAAAGAAGGCCGCACGAGGTGATATAAACTGGTGCGCTCTAATGTGGATTTTTTTATAACGTCTATTTTATATCTAAGTGGGCATTGACTAGTAAAATTAAGATGGCAGAATATTCCCCTCATGTATGTAAATTTATATATCTCTTTTCTTTTTATCCCTTTTTCTTTTCCTAATTTTGTTTTCGTGTATTTTATCTTCTAATCCCTCTATCACTTTTTCCTTTCGAGAAATATATGTAGCTAAACTGGATTTTCCGGGAGCACATATTGTCAGCCACAGACAAACTGTTTCGCTGTATCACAGCTCGTGATGGCTAGACGTACGATTGCTTCAAGCCAGGATCGAAAACCCGATATCAGTCAGAGATCTTACCTATAGGCTATCGTCTCACGACAGAGAGTAACGGAAATTTTAACGTTTTCTATGCGAAATACGTCAGTGGCACGGAGAGCTCAATTCAATCCGGTTGAAGAGCAATGCGTTAATAGTAATATATATATATATATATATATATATATATATATATATATATATATATATATATATGTGTGTGTGTGTGTGTGTGTGTTTAGTTACGAAGTTTACGAGATATTTCGCGTGGATATCTTATGCGTTAAAACTGAATGCATCACAGATGTAGAACGTTGGAAAATAAGTACATATATCGATTCTCTTTATTCTGCGAAATCTATATATACTTCTTAAACTGAATATGCATTCTATGTTAAACTTAATCCATGTAATACGAAAACAGACGAAATCCAATTAAAATTCATCAAGAATTCATTAAATATATTTATAGAAATTACCTAATTACTATTCTGTCCTGCGACAGTCTGCAATACTTGCATGCTAACCACGATTCCACAAGGCGGCGGCAAATACATACGCTTCCATTGTGTATGTTTGTGTGTAACAAATCTCAAGATGTACATTAACTTCTTTTGATTTGCACTCAGAAATAGTTGAAAATAACAATCCTTTTGCGTCCGTTTATCGAATGATTGCTAAATTTATTCTTCCACAAGCATAGACAACAGTCTGCAGAAAATAACGCTTCTTTATTGCATAAGAAATGTCTACGTCTAATTTTAGGCATAATGTCTTCGCCATGAGGAATTTATTCTGTGAATGACTTCCAAAAAAGAGATGAACCTTCTAACCTTTTGCATTTTATTGGTGTCCGCAAATAGAGAGAGAGACAGAGAGAGAGAGACAGAGAGAGAGAGACAGAGAGAGAGAATGATAGAGAGTGAGAGAGTGAGAGAGAGAGAGAGTGAGTGAACGTGTGTGTGTTGGGAGAATATATAGACAGACAGTTAGAAGAAGAGAAAAAGAGTGGATTGCAATAATACGGATGAAGGAGGAAACTGAGAGTGAAAGCTATAAACCATTACATGATACTGGGTTAATATAGTTTTCACTTCACCTTCAAATATTTCTACTCTTTTGTATTACTTCCTAATTTAGTTGGTGGACTTCTATGATTTTTCATGCCATTTTTTATTCGTTTTCGTCTCGCCATTATTTTAGTTCTTGATTTTTTTCCTCTTGAGCCACTTTCCATCAAGGCGGATTGCCGCTTGTCTAGTTTATTCTTTTTTCACATCAGTAATTTGTTTTTTAATCAGTCCAATCTTCGGTTTTCTTTGCAAAGTTTTGTCGTTGATCTTCCTATTTTTTCCCACTCCTGTTCTAATTGTTTTGGCTAACCTTCTTTTGTCTTTCATCTTTGCTCGTCGGACTGATTTCCCGTTATATATTTCTCGTTCTCATGACAGTTTTCTTTTACAGATTTGATTTCTTATTATTTTTGCCGTATCTCTCTCTCTCTCTACCTCTCTCTCTCTCTATCTCTCTCTCTCTCTCTCTCTCTCTCTATATATATATATATATATATATATATATATATATATATCGGTTTTCTGACTATTTTCATTTATAGTTCAGACATTCTGAAACTAACTGAAAATACCCCCTCCTATAACTTCTCTTTATATTTGATTTTTTTTCAGTTCTATCTATCTATCTATCTGCCACCATCTTTTCAGTATCTATGAAGATGTCCCTGGCTTTTAGCAGGAATATATCTTACTAACTTTGTTCGTAATTATCTGACTGTCTGTCTATTTATCTATACCTATCTATCTGTCACCAAATATTCAGTATCTCTGAACATACGTCTGGCTTTTAGCATGAATAGGTTATGCTATGCTCACTTTGTTCACATCTACCTATCTATCTATCTATCTATCTATCTATAGTATTTTGTTAAACATATATATATATATATATATATATACATATATATATATATATATATATATATATATATATATATATATATATATATATATATATATATATATATATATATATATATATATATATATCATTCGCTGACTGTACTCTTTCGTTGTATTACAGTTCCTCAGTGCGACTAGACATCCGAAGACTTCAAGCCCGGATCAAAACCCAACCGATCAGCCAGAGTTTCTACACTGAGCTATCTTCATTAGACAGAGAGAAACAACTAAATCTAGCGTATTATTTTTACGAATGTAAGAAAAATGTCAATCAGCCAGAGTGCTTCACTTCATTTTATTGAATAACTTTGCATTAACGCAGGTGGCTGCTGTTTATAGAATTAGCTTATCACTCAACAGTGCTCAATTGAAATATATTTTCAAGAGCTAAATTATGTCATTCGCAGACAGTACTGTTTTGCTGTATCACAGCTCCTCAGTGCGACTAGACATCAGAATACTTCAAGCACAGATCGAAACCCAACCGATCAGTCAGAGTTTCTACCACTGAGCTATAGGTCTCATATATATATATATATATATATATATATATATATATATATATATATATATATATATAAAATAAAAAGACTTAAACACTAATATTCCATGGTCATAATTTATTCCATTGGAATCGTAAATACGATCCAATTCATCAGTCCTACAATGCCAAAAAGAAAACAGAAAACACATCTCCGGGAATAAAACATAATTTAGTGAGAGTGTATGTATGAGAGTGTGGGGCTAGAGTGAATGAAAGCCAAAGGGTGGGGTAGCAGACGAGAGAAGAATAGGTAGTTCTAAAGATGAAGTGGGGATTAAAATTTAAAAGAGAGAAGTTTGAAAAGGGGGGATGGAAAGACGGTATAAGAGAGAAAAATATGCATATTTTCAAAAGTCTGATACATTAAAGATACACCGGAAGAGTGTATCAATTTCTTGGTGACATAGACACACAATAGACGATAAAAGCTTAAAGTTCGGAAGATGAGAGACAGAGAGGAAAAGAAAAAGGCGGTGGGAGGAGGTGGGTTGGATTAACCTCCAAGTTAAAAACAACTTGAAAGCGGCCGTTTGACCAGCACAAGGACTGGCTAAAATTAACAATAAAAAACAAATGGAAACTCCATATAAAGTTCATTTTCATCAGAAAAACGAATTAATTCCTGTAGTTCATTCCTACTAACAAGCTCAATTTTTTTCTGCTGATGCTGGCCATGCTGGCCGAAACTAGTCGAGGAACCAAATTGAAATAATAAAACAAAAATTCTTAATATACAACGGGGTATATCTGAAGATTTTTTGTTTTTATCATTTTTAATATTTTTTATTTTTCAAAAGTCGCGGGCGCGCGCACATTGACATATATATTTCATTTGGGTTTCAATTATCTATCTATTATTATTATATTCTATTAAGCATATATATATATATATATATGTATATATATATATATATATATATATATATATATATATATATATATATACACATACATACATACATATATATATATATATATATATATGCCAGTCACTTATTTATGTCAGCATCTATTCATTATCCATGCACATACCCCTGGCTTTTAGCATGAATCGATCTTGCTATATTCAATCACTTCGCAATTATCTATCTGTCATATTCTGTTCAGTATCAATTTATATACGTATATACCAGTCATTTTGTTTAATTTGTTCAATTACATTGATTCTGTCTCTCTCTCTATATATATATATGTGTGTGTGTGTGTGTCTGTGTGTGTGTGCATGTGTAAACTTTTTTTCAGTATCTATATACGTACCCTGCCTTTTATATGAAATGATTTTGATAATTTGGTTCACATGGTTTTGATCTATCTATCTATCTATCTATCTATCTATCTATCTGTTATGGGTTCTTACCTATAACTAAAGAATGGACTCTTCCTAACATTATGTATGCTACGCCTCTCAAGAGAGAGAGAGAGAGAGAGAGACGAATCGAGTCGAGCCGATAGTAGTTCACTCCAAATCAGACTGACAGTCATACTAAAACCTTCCACATCTTGTATTATTATTTCGTGTAATATGTATTCGTTAATTCTACTCTTGTGTTCCTGTTGTTCTTCCTTGGTCCTAACCTGGACTATAACTCTATCTATCTATCTATCTATCTATCTATCTATCTATCTATCTATCTATCTATCTATCTATCACGGAATGTTTTCGGACAAACTACATTCGTTGATTCCCCCAGTTCACTTACATTCTAGCAAACTATCCACATTCCCTCGGTATTCCATCGCTGCGAAGTAAGTTACACTCGAATAGTTTCTTCCAGTTAAAGGCTGCTCCGTGGAACCGAGTCCCTAGAGGATATTTCCCCGATCACTACCGTCTTATCTGTTCAGGTCTAGAATTATCTGTTATCTTCCTCTGCTATCTGTAGTCTGTGTGTGTGTGTGTGTGTGTGTGTGTGTGTGTGTGCGTATGTGTATATATATATATATGTATATATATATGTACACAATTTATATATACATACAAGAAGAGTAATACATTTCAGATGCAACAAGGAAGGTCTTCAGTGATGCACTGTCTTCATAGACGATTTCGGGTTTTGCATCATATCGGCTCCAACAGCAACCCCGACCTAATTCCACAAGATTCAGGCCGCCTCCTTGATAGCGCTTTGCTACTCACTTCGACATTGCAAAAAATAAAAATAAAATATGGCTAGGATTCCGCCCGTTCTTATTGACATACGTCAGTCAACATCAGCCAATGAAATATAGACTTTCCCCCCTTCCCTCCTATATAGTCTTGTCTTTCGCTACATCCGGTTTTGATTTGCGCTATTTCCCTGGAATTCGTAACGAGGTAAGCTGGACTCGTTCTTGCAAGGTTCAATCCAATGCCTTACATTTAATTAAATACTAATTCAATAACTAAACCCTACGACTTACATTACCCTACCAATTACATATATATATATATATATATATATATATATATATATATATATATATATATATATATATATATAGATAGATAGATAGATAGATATTGTTTGTGTGTGTGTGATAAAATATAGTCTTAAGATATTCTATATTTATGGCTTGAAGTGGTCAGTATCAGGGATAGTGTACATTAAAATATAAAAGTGGACATTGAAGTCAATATGCAGAGGCCATGTTATGTTGTGCTTTTGTTTCACCTTTCTGCATATAAGTGATGCATTCCGGCAGATTTAAGAATGTAAAAAAATTAAATAAAATAAGCAAACAAGAACAAGTTAAATAAATTAATCCAAACGAAAAACTGAGTAAATAATGTAAATAAATAACAAACAAATTAACAAATCACGCCCACCGAAATAACCGCTAGATCAATACATTAAACTACCTGCAATGCATCATCGTCCTGTATATATATAAAGTCGAGCAAAAATATAACCCACATAACCTGTTGATTGCGTTATCATGAAACAGACTGTTGTCTCTGGGTGATGACATAAATGTTCTTTATATATATATATATATATATATATATATATATATATATATATATATATATATATATATATATATATTATGTGTGTGTGTGTGTGTGTGTGTGTGTTTATATCATTTTCTTTTCAAAATCGATCCTGGTTATTCAAATGTAACAATAAATAATTTGATATTATTATTATTATTATTATTATTATTATTGTAAATTCTGTTTATTCTGAGTTCACATGTGGAAATTCGTTGAAGCCAAAAACAATGCAATAAAATAACTTACGAGATAACATCGACCCATTGATCATCGTGGTTTTCTATATCGGTTCTCTCCCTTGAGTTCGTCTGAATATTTGAAATTCACACAATTCATGAAATGAAAGCTAGAAATTTCTTGATTTACAAAATTCGCAATAAATATTCAACCACCATACCCGAGGATATAAAACCGGGAAAAAGTATTAGCGTAGCCTGAGAAACTTTTCATCATCACTGAGATTAATGTAAAAACAAAACACTCTATTCCTACCACAACTTAATGACACTAATTTAATGAACGAGTTTAACGTACACATTATATATCCTTAAATAATATAGTGATTTTCGAAGTGTACCTTAGATGTGGCACATTGCCGAAAGTATGGGACACCCAGTGAGGATCGAATTCACTACTTAGTCGTAATTGTTCTAGTGAGACAAGCTCGCTAACCATTACCCCGCCTCGATGTGCCCAACCTTAGCTCTTATAAAGTCATTGTTCAGAATAAATATATTTTTTTTAGTCAAACATATTTGAGACTAATCGTCTGACACCATCATAATTCTCTAGTTAGGAAATGTATTAATTTATGTTGAAATCGCTTTAAGATAATTCCCTTGAAGTTTTAATGAATATACAGAAACTATATTTCAAACATCACGTCATGGGAATCGTAACTATTAGCTTCGTATTGGCAACATAGGTACATAGATGTTCTATCGGTAATCGTTCCCATGCTGAAGTACCATGTATTTGATAACGGTAGTGGATAAATAGTTAGGTCTAGTAAGAGCTAAAGCTGGTTATTCATTACGAAATAATGATCTCAGGAAAATTACTTTCTAATCTGATACACAAAGCATTGTTAAATAGAGTTGACGAGGAACATGGAATGTAAATCCACCATCGTCAACATTTAGGATTCAATATATACAGAACATATGAACTTCCCTACGTATGCGAGAAGAAACAGTGATATATGTAAGCAAATGTGTGGATGTAGATCCGACGGTATGATAAAAATGTGGAAAAGACAAAGCAAAATCCGAATATGTAAGTTTACTGTTTTTTTAATTTTATTATAACAAAAACAAAAACAAAATAAAAAAACAGTAAACTCACATATTCGAATTTTGCTTTGTCTTTTCCACATTTTCATCACACACACACACACATATATATATATATATATATATATATATATATATATATATATATATATATATATATATATATATATATATATATCAGAGAAAATCGAAGCCGGAAACGTTTCGGGTTGCAATGTGGATTTTTTTATATGCTATACTATATTTTACATATTGTTGCTACACGGGTTTCGTGTCATTTCACTTTCCTCAGGCGAAAAAATTTTGTTTTCACTTATTATTTAAAGGGATTAAGCTTTTCTAATATTTTCTCATGTTTAACCATTATCTTTACTGTGTGGTATTAATACAAATTCTTCTTGGTCTTGCGGAAAATATTCCTCTGCTTATGGGGTAATAAAACAATTAGGATAAGTCATTTTCCTAGCTTTTTATGTCCCCTGGATGCTTTAAAATCTTTCTCCATTCTTCTGCATGGTGAGTGTGTGTTTGTGCTAGTTGGTGTATATATATTCCTTCTCCATACATATATATTGTTTTATTGCAAGGAAATGGTATATATCCATACATACCATATATTTAGTGTTTGTGTGTGTGTTCGTGTAGTCTGTCTACTGTGTCTGTTTCTGCCAGTATGTGTGTATATATTCATTCCCCGTACTATGTATTGTATTATTATTATAAAGAACTCTATAAAGTAACTATACATATTTTTTATAATGTTATTGTGAGTATATGTGAATGCCTTCCCGCTAGTGTGTTATAAAACTATTTGTGTATGGTGTGTTTATGTGTACTGGGTTATGATTTGTTTAGTGCTTGTTTCATTCTGTCTGTGAAGTTTTTTTTCTTTATTTTTAGGTAAAAGTAATCGCATAATATCGTCTGCTATATTGCCATGAATTTAACTTTACCTAACGAAATCCATTTAGGTGAAACCTAGCCAGCTTATCCTGAAGATCCATTTAGGTGAAACGTAGGTATGTAGTTCCTGGCTCGTTAGGATTTATCTTATATGTATGTATGTATATATATATATATATATATATATATATATATATATATATATATATATATATATATATGTATGTGTGTGTGTATGTGTGTGTGTGTGTGTATTTGTGCGTATATGATTTGTACAACGCAGGCATACAGTATTAGATTTACTTAGGTGTGAAGATAAAATGAATGCATATGAAGCATTAAATAATTTAGGTCTATTACGAGGCTTGATCAAATCCGTAGTTGATACGTTCTTATTAAGAGATTTTACATACGAGATATTACGGCCAAAAATATTTGTTAAGTGAAAGTTCATTATACTATGTAACAACTACACCCTGTCAATGTTTCTCAGCATTATTACTATATTAATTTACCTACACTGAGTTTTTAATCATGCATTTATACAATGACATGTGCAGACAGTGTAACGTTAGTCGTCACAGAAGCCGATTTCGAATTCCACTTCCACCAGCAAATCAACCCTTTGGGCTTGGGTGGCGTCCGGTCCAGAGAAGAAAAAATCATAAATTTCACTCCATGGAGAAAGTTAATAGAAACTCGTCTATTGTCATTCCCACGGAGTCATGTTAATTCACAGATGAGAAACACAAATCTGTTCAGAGCCATGACAACGTAGTTTCTGAAGGTACATTAACATTTAAATCAAAACACACACACACACCACCACCACCACACACACACAAACTGTACTGTAAAAAATGACGAAAACTGTTAGAGTGTTTTAATGATGAGACGTAATGAAACAAATATCTTCAAACAATGTATCGGGATTCAATAAAGAGGAGATAAAGAATTCACAATAAAAAGATTGCAATGAATCGTTTAATTAATCCTTTTCCTTTATATTTTTAGGACGTTCAATGTTATCTATTATTCATTCATTACTCCTGGTATCATATAAACCGCTTTTTGCCCTTTTCATGTTAAAAAAAATCATTTCGCTTTTTATCTTTTCATGAAACAAATGTTGGTGTTTAATTTAACTGTGAAATGAAAAATATCTCTGGTTAGAAAGAGATTAGCAACACAAATAGAAAGGCGGCTATGTCAAAGCCTACTTCGAAATAAAGTTGAAGCAAGACGATCAATTAATAGACAAAGGTGTCTGAGTCCTTTACATAAAAAGCTTGAACAAATAAAACTGCAGTCTAATAAACGTAGGCGTAACAGAATTGAAATATTAAACGTTCCAATTTCCTTAGAATCTAATCATGCAGATAAAAGAAAAGAGATTATGCAGATAAATATATTATTTATTCCGATATTTATAAAATCTAAGCGAAACAATAAATCATAAATTTACTAACCTAAGTTGATATACCTCCTTACTCATTACATATGTAGCAGGAAAAATATAATTACCCAGGAAATATATATATATATATATATATATATAGATAGATAGATAGATAGATAGATAGATAGATAGATAGACAGATATATAGATAGATAAACATATATTGCTAGTTATTAATCGTTTCATATATATATATATACATATATATATATATGATTTAGCTACATTTTTACCTGTTTTACCTATATATATATGTATATATATATGTTGAAAAATAAAATATGTTTGAACGTATTTGAATATATATATTAAAAATTAAAAACACCCAAGTCTCTCAACATTTATTTATACAATAATCTTAGTATCCGTACCATTTTCAGTAATGTATAATATCTTGAAACGGACTGCGAAACCTACTGAAACACTTTCATCACTCTGTTCCCAGTTCCAGACTATCTTTCTTTTTATCGAAAGCATTACATGATGCATGGTCCCTGTGTCTAAGTTCTGGAAAATCTTCCAATATCAAGGAAATTGAAATTTGAATCACCGGACTGTTTAAATGTGTTCCGGCCTTCAATATTTACTATAATAGATCTTCTTCCATTATCGTTCCTCTTCAGATCTTTTACGTATATACATACATATATATACATACATACATACATATACATATACATATATATATATATATATATATATATATATATATATATATATATATATATATATATATATATACACATACATATATATATATATATATATATATATATATATATATATATATATATATATATATATATATATATATATATGGGTAAATAAAAACAGGTAAAATAATATGTGGGTAAGTAATCCATGTCTATCTTATTAATATAAAATATTCAACCTGATCCACGAAAAAGAACTGTATAATTTTGTTTATAGAGCAAATAAAGGAATTACAATTAATGATATGCAAACAATTTACCTCATACATCGTTTGGATCTCATTAATTTTAATTCACTCATATATATATATATATATATATATATATATATATATATATATATATATATATATATATATATATATATATATATATATATATACATATATATACATACATATATATATATATAGATAGATAGATAGATAGATAGATAGATATTACAATGTAATTCCGAGAATTACCGCCATGTGCTGGTGCAGTAACAATGCAAACAAATATGTGTACACTAGCACTTGTGAAAATGTTTCAATTTTCGTATTCTAGAAATGCAATGCTGATAATTGATCTGTCTTCGATCAGCAAATGATGGTTAGTAATTCATGTCGTACTGTTGGCAGACATGTAAGTAAATATGTATAGGGGGGTTGAATTGATTACAATTCTTTTTTTAAGATTGTTAATTTTTCTTTTGAAACTTTCGCTGTATCAGAATTGCTCATGGCGAATATGCAACGTAAAAATTCCCTTTTTTGTCTTTCACAGTTGATTTAAGTGGAATGATTTAATAATATGCATTTTGACATGAGAAAACTAGGGCATAAATCATAATGAACAGATGACTATGTAGAAGCAGTGCAAACCCTGTTAGTCTCGGATCAAAGACTAAGTCTGTGATTTAAAAAAAAATAGTAAAACTCAATACTAATATAGAAATATGAGGTATAACATATAGTTTGTGCATAAGAAAAAAAATCCTCAAATGTGGTGCCTCCAATTTTCAATCATGAGCAGAAAACACGTCGGCTCCAGGATATATGTAATCTTTTCAATAACGCGGAATTGTTTGACTGGGTCATTACCGGTAATGAAACGTGGTGATTTTCACTTCAACCCGGAAAGGAAACACAAAAGCATGCAGTGGAAAAAGACATGAATACAACAAAAGATATTCTTGAAAAGAGTTTTCCAAGAATATTTCCTTAATGGCGAACAAATTGCTTCGCAAGAGGCAATTCCTTGATAAAAACAATTAAAAAAAAACAAAAATCACCCAAGTCTCTCAAACTTTATTTCTACAATGTTCTTGGAACTCGTAATTCAGTAATGTATAATATCTTGAAATGCACTGCGAAACCTACTGAAAACCTTTCATCACTCTGTTCTCTTTTTATCGAAAACATTACATGATGCATATTCATGTTCCCAGTTTCTAAGTTCGGGAAAATCTCCCAATAGCAATGAAATTGAAACTTGAATCATCGGATTGTTTATGTATGTTCCGATTTTCAATTATTAACTATATTAGATCTTCTTCCAATATCGTTCCTCTTCTTATCGGGACAGTAGCTAATTAGATAAAATATCCAACAGCAGATAATGTCTCTCTTTCTCTACATTCATCTGCAAATATCTATGCGTTTGACAATTTCAATGCTCATCATATGAAACGGCTGTATCATTCTTATACCACTGATCCTGCCGGTATCCAAACATTGAATTTTTAAGTTGCTCAATCGCCCAGTTAAAAAATAAATTTCTCTACTCGTTTTTCCTAGTAATTCCGACGGACACACTTCTTTACTTGATCAGTTTCTGAGCTCCTTTCCGGAATATTGTGATGCGTTGCAATACTGGGATCTTTTTGTTTATCTTTCTTTAATTTATTTATATTCACTTGTCTAATAGGCAAGAACGCCATATTCAGAAGGCATCATTTTTTTTTACTAAAAGACTGAGGGTTATTCATCTCGCGGAATATTAAAGGGAAATCGTTAATCTTCCCATTGAAAATTGTGACAGGTAACATTCTTCTTGTATAAAAGCCGGTATTTATGCTTTGATGTCATCTCGAAAATACCAAGTGAAAGCAAAAATCTTCTTAAATCCTCCCTGTTTTTCTGCTATAATCCACAGGAATAAATTATTCTATTTATACATGAGTGTTACCTTGGAGCATAACATATACCTTTTCGTGCCCGCTCGTAATAATTATAAGCGTATCGCTATGAGGTTAAGTTATTATTCCCTGAAAGAATGAGACAAAATATAGCCATATAAATGTTTCTTTTTAGTTATTACTGGGGTCTGTAAGAGTGGTTGAAACAAGGATACCTCCTCAATTTATCTTCTCTTCAATCGGTTTCAATGGTTGTCATCTGCTGGTAATGCAGGATGATTTGCTCATAAATGTTATTCCACCTTCGACACTTTAGGGAGTTTATTTGCCGGGTTTTTCTATCTGGAAACGATTCTCAACTTTGTGATATACATATACCGTGTATAGCGGCAAATTTTTCCCAAACGTGTAACAGCATAATTATCCATCTCAAAAAATGTTTAATATCTAAACAAAATTTAAACTAATTGAATTTCATTTTTTTCGGGTTTTCAGATAAAACGGTTAGCGATTATGACACTATTTGTCGTAAGAATCACGGAAAAAACACTTTCAGTTATTTAGTTAAAATTATAACAGGTTAAAATCGTTTTATGTCAGCCACACCGTCTTCTCAACTGAGTAATGGTGAAAGAAAAAGATCCTTCAGGCTTTCAGTAATGGTACCAACATTTATACTCTGGCTTCCATCTTCAAAGTCCATTCAAGAACAATCAAGAGAACGGTGAACAAGTTTAAAAAAGAGTGAACAGTAGAGAGGAAACCTGGACCAGGAGGACAAACATGATGAGGGATCATCATTTCACCTTAGAACTAAAGAGATCAATTAGAAAAGATCAAACTCACTTCATAAAATGTTCGGCACGTGTGAAAGGAATTTCACCTATGACCACTCAGAGATCTGGGGAAAAAAAACTGAAAATGAAATTGTTCGTGAAAACTGTGAGGCATATTTTTACTCAAGAACAGAAAGAAGTTTAGCGTGGGCGAAGATAATCTTGAATAAGTTGTAAAATGATACAAGAATTATATATATATATATATATATATATATATATATATATATATATATATATATATATATATATATATATGTATGTATATATATATATATATATATGTATGTATGTATATATATATATATATATATATGTATATATATATATATATATATATATGTATATATATATATATGTATGTATATATATATATATATATATATGTATATATATATATATATATATATATATATATGTATATATATATATATATATATGTATATATATATATATATGTATATATATATATATATATATGTATATATATATATATATATGTATATATATATATATATATATATGTATATATATATATATATATATGTATATATATATATATATATATGTATATATATGTATATATATATATATATATGTATATATATATATATATATATATATATATATATATATATGTATATATATATATATATTGTTGTGGTGGGATCCACCTAATCTGCATAGGTGACTACCAACTATATAAATAGTGGTTGGTACCGGAAGACGAGGGAAGAGGAATCACGAGATCCAACTAGAGACTCTGATCGACTGCGACTCGTCAACACATTCTCCAGGAACGTCTTCCCAGAAATACTATATGTACTTATTGTGTACACTTTCTTGTTATAATACATTCTTGTTCTAAGTACATTTTGTGTTGCATTATTATTCCATGCAATAGGCGAGATTCAACATTGAGTCAAGACTCAACAATGGCGACGAAGTAGAACGAACCATACGTCAAGTTTCAACAATGGCCACAAAGTAGAACGAACCATACGCCAAGTTTCAACAATGGCAAAGAAGTAGAACGAACCATACGGAAAGAAGAAAGAATTAATAGTGAGAGTTTTCAACAATTGGGACAAGTCATTGAAGAACCCAGGCTGAAAAAAAAAACTATTAATTCAAAGTCCAACGTTAACGTAACGACGAAGGATTCTGAACTTCTGGATATGTAGAACTCGTTAAAAGACGACTAAGCATAAAGGAACGTTCACTCAGAAAAATTGAAAGGTGTCGTAAACGAATAACGGTAATTTTAAATTAAAAAATTATCTACAAGGAGACACCCTCTAAAAAGAAAAATTGGCCGACTACAAAAACATGCATGGATTAAAAGGAGCACAAATACACCGTGTCTACTTTGAAAGGTAACGAACTTTAAAAAAATTGTTTTTTTTATTTGTTCAACAATATAGTGACGAATTACCTCTGATAAGAAAATCAGACGTTGTCATTGAAATACGCGAACAGAAGTCGAAAAAAAAAAAAAGAAGTCCGACGCTCTCTGTTCACGAAAAAAAAAATACCAAAGTTGATTAGCACGGGCGTGAATGTAAAAGCAAGACATAAAATATAAAAGTCGTACGTTGTTTCGATATTTTGGTCAGCTTTATGATATTCGTGGATACACAAATTAAAAGTATATTCCTTGTTGCATGCACACTATCAGCTAAAAATGGAGGAACTATCCAAATTCATATCTGAATTATTAAAATCCCAGCAGTTGAGTCAACAACGTCAGCAAGAAAAACAGATAGCACAGCAAGAACAACTGATAGCAATGCAAAAATATCAAGAACGTCAAGATGAAAGACAACGAAAATATCAAGAAAAACAAGATGAAAGACTTTTAGAAATTCAAAAGTTAACACTGGAGAAATTAAACAACTATCAGGCAAATGAGGGAAATTCTTCATACTATAATAACACCATATTTAATTCGCTGGAAACTTTCAACTATGTGCCAGACGAAGAAAAAACGTTTGAAGCGTACTTTAAACGATATGAAGATATTTTCTACACAGACTGTGAAAACTGGTCGAATTCAAGAAAAGTCAGTCTATTACTAAGAAAGCTAGGTACAGCAGAACATAGCAAATTTGTAGATTTTATTCTACCGAGAAAAACAACTGAATTGGAATTCTCGGAAACAGTGAAATTGCTAAAAGAGCTGTTTAAAGCAAATATGTCGCTTTGGCATAAGCGATGGTTATGCATGAATGTCTCTAAATCCGACGATCAGGATTACTTAACATATGCATCTATAGTGAATAGACATTGTGACAATTTCAGATTGGCAGAGATTACGGTTGAAGAATTCAAGTGCTTAATTTTTGCTCAAGGACTGGTATCCAGTAAGAGTGCCGAAATAAGACGTAGAGTTTTGTCTAAACTCGAATCTGAACAAGGCCTTACCCTGCAAAAGTTAGCAGAGGAGTGTCAACGGGCCGTAAGTTTAAAGAAAGAGTCGCAAAAAATCGAAAAAGCTGGTATTGCTTATATTAAAAAAATAAAAAAGCAGTCAAAGTACCCATTAGAGAAAAATTGGAGAAAAAATTCAGCGTATTTTAATAATAGACAAGAAAATAAAAAGAACGAAAATAAAAAGGTCCCACCATATAATTGCAGACGTTGTAACGAAAGACATTGGGAAGTAAATTGCCCATATAGAAATAAGAAATGTTCGTGTGCCAAAAGAATGGTCACAAAGGATCGTGTTGTAAAACGAAAAAATTCAAGAGCCGAATTAGACAAACAAATTCGAATATCAAATCAGATAGAGATTTGAGGAAATATGTGACGACTGAAATATTCAAAAAGAATATCAAATTTCAACTCGATTCGGGGTCAGATTTAACAATAATGAACGATAAAACATGGAAAATTTTAAAAAGGCCTACAATAATGAAGTCAACGAAACACGCTCGAACGGTAACTGGAAAGCAAATTAACTTCGAAGGCGAGGTTGTACTTCCAGTGAAAGTGAATGGGATCGTTAAAAAAATAAAAGTTTTCATTCTGAGAAATGGAGAAAACTTGTTGGGTACAGATTTTATTGAAACATTCGAATTGTGGGATAAACCGTTAAACTCATTCTGCAGAAAAGTAGAAAGTAATACGCAATCAAGACAGGACATTAAAGATGAATTAAAGAAAAAGTTTCCGGAAACCTTTACGCCTGGTCTTGGAAGATGTAACAAATTTGAAGCTAAATTTGAATTAAAAGAAAATACTATGCCTATATTTAAAAAGAAACGTAACGTGCCTTTCGCAAGTGTAGAGAAAATAGTAGTACCAAAAAAGTTGCAGAAAAGAATCCTACGGGACTTTCATATGGGTCACCCGGGGATTAATAGAACAAAAAGCTTAATGCGAAGCTTTGTATATTGGAAAGGAATGGATGTGGATATCGAAAACATGGTTCATCGATGTAAAGGGTGTGCGTTAGCAGCTAAGGCACCACCTATAGTACACAAACCATGGCCAAAGACGGATCATCCGTGGGAAAGATTACACATTGATTTCGCTGGTCCAGTAGAAGATTATTACTACTTAATAGTGGTAGATAGCTTTACAAAATGGCCCGAAGTACTACGCTGCAAAAAGCCTACGTCCAATACCACAACAACTTTTTTGCATGAACTATTTGCACGGTTCGGTGTGCCAGAGTGTATTGTGAGTGACAATGGTACACAATTCACTTCTGACGATTTTAAGGAATTTTGTGAGTTATATCAAATTAACCACATAACGACGCCGCCGTATCATCCGAGATCCAATGGACTCGCAGAAAGATTTGTAGATACGTTAAAGCGCGCTCTGAAGAAAGCCTCAGGAGTTCCAACGGAAAAGGCGCTTCAGCAATTCCTACAAGTATACAGAAGCACGCCTAACCAGAGAACATCATCAAACATGGCACCAGCTAAACTAATGTTCGCTAGGAAAGTTAAGTCAGTGTTTGACAAGCTTTTGCCAGGAAGAAATAGAATAAAGAACACTATGTATACAGCTAGAAAAAGATACACCCCCGGAGAGAAGGTCTTTTTCAAGTGCTATAGAAACAACATTGAGTTCTGGGAGCGAGGCATAGTGGACAAGAGAATCGGTGACCTGATTTACATAATAAAAGGGCCGAAGAATACTCATAAGAGGCACCAGAACCAACTCAAAAAATGCTACGTGCTAGAGCATGAAGAGAGTATACCGGATGAGGAGGAAGATCCCATTGATGTAATGTATGATACTTTTCAAGTAGAACCTCCGCAGAGTGCTCATGAACCGAGAAGATCCGGTAGGAAACGAAAGTTCACGGACCCATTGGACGTGAATCCAAAACGAAGAAGATATTGAAAAAAAAAACAGATATACATATGAACTATGCAAAGGGGATCTACAAAGAAATAACCATAATCATCATCCCATATAGAAGCCAGTTTGAAACCCAAAAGGATTCCAAGGCTTGGGAGGGGGGTGTTGTGGTGGGATCCACCTAATCTGCATAGGTGACTACCAACTATATAAATAGTGGTTGGTACCGGAAGACGAGGGAAGAGGAATCACGAGATCCAACTAGAGACTCTGATCGATTGCGACTAGTCAACACATTCTCCAGGAACGTCTTCCCAGAAATACTATATGTACTTATTGTGTACACTTTCTTGTTATAATACATTCTTGTTCTAAGTACATTTTGTGTTGCATTATTATTCCATGCAATAGGCGAGATTCAACATTGAGTCAAGACTCAACATATATATATATATATATATATATATATATATTGTCATCCACAGACAGACAGTTTCGCTGTTTCACAGCTCATCAGTGTGGATAGAAATCCGGTTGTCTCTAGCTAGGATCGAAACCCGACTGAATTTGCGTCAGTCGGAACTTCTCCCACTAAGGCGTCGGCGCACGGCAGGGATGAAGGTGAATTTTAGCGTGTTTATTTTTAGATTTAGATAAACACACAGTGACTGACAGTGACTCAATTCTGCCGAAGAGTTGTGCAATATTAGCTTAAATAGTCACTGTTTACATATTCACACCTCAAATCAGAGAGCTCAACCGAAATTAATTTTTCAGGAGCCAATATATATATATGTTTGTGTATATATATATATATATATATATATATATATATATATATATATATATATATATATATATATATATATATATACATATAAAGATAGAGAGAGAGAGTCCAAAAGCGTTATAATATCCTCGGAGAATTCCAGTGCTATATCTTTAATCATTTCTAAGATACAACAGTTCAGAGCTTAACCTAACAATTGGACAATTTTGCTGTTAAACCCGCTATATCTGCCATTTCTGGCAAATACTAAAGACACTGATCAACTCTGAACTGGTTAAGCATCTCTACGAATATGATCTTCTTTCAGTCAAACATTATGTCTTTCGCAATTTTAAGTCAACCACAGACGCGTTAAGAATTATTACTGGAAGAAACTGTCAAGATTTAAATAAGAATGGCAAGCCGCCGCTGAGTCTTTACATATTTCGAAAGGAGTTGACAGAGTATGACACAATGAACTTCTTCACCAGCGGAAATGCAATGGCGTTTTTGGCCGAATATTTGATTTGATTCCATATTTCTTATCTTATCGACTTATAGAAATCTTGTTGAAGAGTCACTCAATGCAGGGGTTTTCGAGGTTCTATGCTTGAACCGAATTTACTTCTCATCTACAACAACGACTTTCCCGAATACATGGGATGTAAACTCGCTATCTATTCTGATGGCACAATTAATTACCCC
>OZ038490.1:65999098-66039098 GCA_964036315.1 Acanthosepion esculentum
TCCTATTTTACAATCATTTTTCACCAGCTCTTTAGGATTCTTGATATTTCAATCTTTCCATATAATCTTCTGTTTAGTTTATTAATTACAGATTCTCTAAGCACTCTTTCGTCAATATCTGATCAAGAGTTTCAAATCGTCTTTTTTCTGAGTCTACTTGTAGAAGTTTCGGCTATGATATCATCAGCGCCTTCCTACATTATGGCCTCTTCGTTGTTTCAATTATCTCTTTATCCGTGTTGAAATTCAAAGGAACCAAAGAATATAGCTCGTCAGAACACATAACATGCAAAGAGAGATAGTGTAGCGAGAGGCTTACGAGGTTTCGGCTGCCGAAAAGGCGTTGCATGTTGTTAATTAATTGATCAATCACAAGTCCACGTAGACTCTTTTGTTCTCTATGAAGACAATTAAGCTAGCACTGTGCAGCTATAGATCAGATACTTATCTTAAGCCTGATCTGGCTCTTGTTAAATATAGCAATGAGAGTCAGATATTTACAAGAACGGTATAATGAACGAACAATTTTTCCAGCATATTTACAAATAGAACTTGAGGCATGGGGTGAGCTCGAGTCCCAGCAGATTTTGCAAATAACGCGTTTTTTCCGTCCTGCGTATGACGATAAACTAGATCCTCGTCATGGGGAAGACGATAAACTACGTCCAATATCAAGGCCTCTGATCAGGAGGTTTTAAGGATCGTGGAACCACCTCTTCATTGTTGATGTTTCCAGCTCCACCCATACCCGGGGTGTTAGCACCTAGGGTCCCAGCTATGGGCAAATAGTTAACCCCCAAACTGGGGTCAAAACACTATAGGTTTTAATAACAGAAATACTTTGTAAAAGCATGATTTCCAGCAATACATTTTTGAAAAAAAAATATTGACAGCAGTACATTTTAAAAATATATATATATATGTTCCCAGCGAAGGAAAATTATTACCAGAAATATATTTTTGAAAATTTTGTCGGCATTAAATAAGCCAGTGAGGGTGATAACAAAATATAACAAAACAAACCAAACCAAACTAAGGCTCTTCTTTGAATGAACATCTATGGGTCATGATAGGTCAATGTTATTAATTATAGAATCTCAGGAAGATATATTTAAATCGTGACAAAAATGTGTGGCTCACTTAAAAAATACAGGTTTATAGAATAAAATAAAATGACACATTAAATCATATCACTTGAGTTTTTTTTTCGAAATGATAATTTGAAAAAGACGCAAGTCATTGTATTTAAGCACATTATATTAATGTTAATATTTTCTTCCCATGACGGAAATTGTCAACAATAACTGACACGCAATCTTTCTTGGAATTACGCCTATTTTACCCACAGTTCGTTTTTACTCAAGTATCCTTTGCATTGGAACAAACAGATAAACTCCTGTTGTCCATGAAAATCGAAAAAGTATTTCAACTCAATTTTGCCATAGGTAACTACCTTTGATTAGTTAATAAGAGAAGCACTTGCAATGAGAAATCGTTATTCAGCAGTGGAAAATTAACTGTGCGCGGCCGACATTCATCAGCTGTTGGTCGCTGTCTCGTCTTTTGAATGGTTTCATTTACAGCTTTGTTTCGATCTAATCAACTGGCGAATTGAATGTTCACTTCGTTTGCCTCGGAATAAGTGTCGTAATGCAGGTATGCACTTGTTTATTTTAAAACGTGTAAAATTTCTCCGTATAACTTTAAATGCCTGTATAATATTGATATGGTTCAGTCGCATATGAAGCTTACATGTGTTCCGTGCGTTTGTCTTTATACTTAGTATTGAGAGACGAGAAGTAATTCTATTATTGGAATAGTGCGAAGACATTTCAGATACGAAACACTGACAAATGAAAAACTGTCATATCTTTAATATGGTTTTAGTTAACATAAATAGCGAATACTGGACGGTTTCCTCAAAGATGAAGACGGGACTCGAGGCGGCAGATATGTATTCTAGATATAGGATGCTAAGGATATCATGGACAGAGCTTGTGAGCAACGATGAGACCTTAAAGAGATTGCAAACAAGGAGGAGGCTTACAGTTAATATCAGGAAGAGGCAGCTGAGGTTTCTGGGACACAAAATGAGGTAGGAGGGCCTGGACAATCTGATACTCACGGATCGAATAGAAGGAACGAGAGACAAGGGAAAACAACGCGTGACATACCTGACGGATGTCAAGTGGATGACACAAACTTGTCTGGAGAGGAAGCAGAGGGAACGAACTTGTTGAGAGCTGCAAGGGATAGACGGAGGTGGAGAGCCATGATCGCATGAGATCTGAAAGAACATGGCACAAAAAATGTAAGAAGTAATATTTGGCAAAAGTGAACTTTCATTCCCGAAAAGAAGGGAGTGACAAAAGGATGTTTTATCCCTTGACACAGCTTTTATTTTAACTACTGAGACTCGTCGACGATTAAAATTGTAATAAATACTAAACATTGTGATAAAAGTGAATTTATATATATATATATATATATATATATATATATATATATATATATATATATATATATATATATATATTTCTTCTTGAGAATTGATATGAAAATTATTAAACACCATTTATTAGTAGGTAACTGGGGTGAGAAATGGCTTGTAAATTTTAAGGCCACCAAGACGAAACTGCTCTCATTAATGCACCAAAGAGATAATTCCCTGTCCGCCATTAGAATTGTTGATGCTAGACTCCAAGTGGAACAACTACACTGAATCAATAGCTACATCTGCTGAAAGAAAGGTTGGCTCATTGTGTCGTGCCAGAAGTTTTTTTTCTCGTCAGAGTTCATCCTACATATCTCCAAATTTACCATTCGTCGTGCACTGAATATTGTTGCTATATCTGGTCCGGTGCCCTTGCTGTTCATCTCGAGCTTCTCGACAAAATCCAAAGAAGGATCTGCAATGTAATCGATCCTTACTTGCCATCTTGACTCACGTCGCTTTCGCGCAGACGTTTTGCGGCGTCCCTCTGTCTGTTCTACAATTATTTTCGTGGCATCGGTTCTGTCGAGCTTTTTTTTCCCCCGGGTGCCACGACTACGTAAATTTAATCGTGCTACTAGACTGGCATGTAGGTCTCACCAATTTACCATTGACATATTTAAATGTTATGTCCGCTTTTACTCCAAAATCTTCTGCTCTCGTACATCCCGCCCGTGGGAAGTCTCTTCCGTTGAATTGTTTCCTTGATAACTATAATCTTCAAAAATTTAAGCGCAACATCAATCGCCTTCTTCTGATGTCTTGAAACCTGTTCATATTTTATCCTTCCCTCATTGCCACTCTACCCAATTTTTATCTCGTTCACTACATATAACACCCTGTTAATCAGTTGGGGTGAAATGCTTCAAAAATTTACAATAATAATTTTATATTTACAATTTTCTAAAAACTAAGACCTACAAACAAATCACAATTTTTTTTTAGAGGTTTCATGTAATACAAATTATTACCTATGGGATTTTAAGTGTTTGATCTTCTTTAAATGATAATATATATTATATATATATATATATATATATATATATATATATATATATATATATATATATATATATATATATATATATATATAAAGAGAGAGAGATAGATAGATAGAGAGAGAGAGAGAGAGAGAGAGAGAGAGAGAAAGAGAGAGAGAAATTTAGAGAGAGACCAGAGAGAATACAAAGCACAATAATGGAAGGATAGATCAGCTTCACCTCATTAAGAAGACCAGCATTTTCCCACCAGCTGTTGCTCTGTAAACAGAGGCTGTTGGTGGAGAAGGAATTGCATGGAGACACATACATTGTCATTATATATATATTTAGTTTACGTCGTATAACGTGAAGATATAGATACTAGTTAAGAAGAAATAATGGAAAAAATACAGTGAACACCTTTAAAATATACTTCTTCATGCGAACATACTCTTGCATCATATACATGCGTACATGTGGGTTCTGACCAAGACTACATATCTAGGGTTTAAAAGTTCGCAAAACATCTATCTCCTTCCAGAAATCACGAAAACACTAGTAACGAAATGTCTGGTTAGACACAGGAACGTGATTCGATTTTTCATCTACAATAAACTACTTAGCGTCCTGAGATCCTAATGATATCAGATAAATGGAAAAAATGTGAATTCTGATTAAATTAATTTTGCCATTAATGAAAACATGAAAGAAAGTTGGAAGGAATATGAGCATCACCATGACAATATGTAAGAGTGGGCTGGACGGCCATAATATTTTTGTTTGAGAACGGGTGACAAGGCTTCATTACTGATCTCTTTTCTGTATAACTTAGATTTTCGCGGACTGAAGAAAGGTTATACCGCGTACGATGGGTTTATATTTTCATGTTCGCGCATGCGCGTTTTTTTTATTTTATTTTGTCGACTGCACAGTATAATAGTATCACTTCGTCTATGAGAAGAAGTGCACCATGACGCAATTTACACTACCAGAAATTCGGAAACGGTTTCCTGCACAGCTTGGCATTCCTGCTGGAATCTCAGAATGCCTGGATTTCAATCCGAGTTCAATGCAGAGGATTCGAAGAGAGTGAGTCTAATGCTGATTGCGAAAGTAGGACAGCTCGGAAAACTCTCTTTGATCATTCTGATAAGAAAATAACTCTACAATTTGTTGAAGTCATCAGACTCATCACAGAGTCCTAAATCGATTGCCTTGAGGAAGTAGTTCTCTCCTGGATCAATAGGGTGGCTGTTGGAAAACCCCATGGCTGAATCAGGACTTTTTACCATGCCAAACAAACAGGAGAATAAAGTCATGGCTGTCACACAATTTTTTCGCCCACATCTCCCTTTATATCTTGTCAGCTAACTACCCAGGCTGCAACCCCCTTGATTATTATGTGCGGGGGAAGAATTTGGCCGAAAGACCAGCAAAAGTCCTTGCATTAGAAAATATGAAGTGAAGGCAAGCGTTATGACAGCATTCACCAACAAATAGATCACCCAGATGAGTTGCAGGACATTCAGAAGTCGTCTGTAGTCTGTGATTGACCCTAATGACGATTTTATTTAGTATTTCAAAATATGTTTATGTAATTTTTGGTAAATATATCTGTTAAAATTAGATGCCAGTGTTATTTTCCTTTATTCATCGCACACTATATATCAAGAGATGAAATGACCGCGCAGAATCACCGTGAGAAGACATTCTTTTACCGATTACATTAACCATGCTCGAAGCACCAGTTTAGATATTTCGAAATTCATATCCTAGTAGTGACGAAAGGATGCACGGCGGTGGAGTAATTGATAGTTGAATCGGAGAGCCGAGTTCAAATTCTAGTCGAATTTACGAATTTACGAACTTACGTGATATTAGCCTTGGGAAATCAAATTTTTCTCCCTCCAACTATCGGTAAATAGCAGGACACATCGCGTTCTATAGCCTTGGATGGCAACTGATCTTCCGCAGAAAGAAATGGCAACCTACTGCGGGAATAAATCTGCCTCGTCTGTCATGTATCGAACGATACATCATCGTCTAAGCGTATATCACGCCTGGCACATAATTGACTGACTGAGTAGTCAGATGTGTTTGTTTTGATTTTGAATATTTTAGGACATTAAGTAAGGGTGTAATGAGAGGCAAGAATTACAACGAGAAACCCTGAGTACATTCACACTGCTCTGATGAATCACACAGTGGAGACAAAGTCCATTTATCAATCGACTGGTTGGTACTAAATCAGTCTAATATTTACTTTTATATTAGTTCTGGCATCTTGATCTTAGCCACTTTCCCGCCGCTGTAAACATTTTCATGAATATTTTCATGGCAATTGTTTAATAATCTTTCCTCTTTGGTACGCAGATCACATCAATTTAAGCGTACTAATAGATTGCCTACTAGCTATGATCGTTTTATTGCTCAAATAGCTATATGCAAATGTAAGTTCTATTCTAATCGCTTTTTCTCAGATTTCCGCCTGGGAAATTCTCCTGCGGTTTAGTGATTCACTGCCACCTACGATTTTCTCTTTTTATGCTACATTGATAGCCATCATCTGTGTCCGTGAAAACTGTTCCATTATTCTCTCTCTCTAAAATATTTTAATCCTCATTCAATCTTAGGAAATATTTGTGTCTTAGTAGCATTATCGCATTGCATGAGGTTATAAGAATTAAAAAAAATCCTTTTCTTATTGGAAGCAGTTTTATATTGTTTTGTTAAATCTTAAATTCATGAATTTTTTAACATACAACGTGTATTAACAAGTGCGATACCCTGTCTTCATCAGCCGCCGACCAGGGGTGATATCACGGTTTCGGTGGCTATGGCGGGACCGCCACCGCTAGCGCCACCACCAGCGTTTGTCACCAGGCAGAGTATGAAGATAAGCTAATTAATCGTTCCTATTTGTAAATTCATGTAATGAAATAAATAAACGATTGTTCCTCGTTGCAGCTTCTAGGTATTTATTATGTAAAAATTACATAATTGTGGCACAAGCCCGAAAAAGAGGTGGGGTTAAGGCTGGTCCACACTAACTATCTTATACCTAGCTAATCCGATTCATGACCCATTTACACATTACTGTTTACCCATTCACCACAAGAACTCAATCCTCCATGCACCATAATACCACGTCCTCTCTAGGGGGGCCTATAGAACACGCCCCATGTCCTAAAAATTTAATGATAGTAAAATATATATAAAAATCTGTGATGAAAAATGAGAGGGGAGGGAGATGAACCCAGTAACAAACTGAAATATTAACACAAATCAAATTAAAGATGACTGATGTTAGTAGGGCCTATCCAACCTTCAAAAACAGAGATGCCGCTGTATTCTGCCCAGGGGACAAAATCAAGAAGCTCTCTCGCTAAGGGAGTGGGAAAAGAATTAAAATCATACGGGCATGGGAAAATGTAAAGCTGAACCAGACGAGATAAAAAGGGGCCAAAACAAACTGGTGAGGTTGGGAATCTCAACCTGGATCATAACCAAAAATGTGGCCGGGAACAACACTTACACACATTAACTAGGTACACAAAGCTTATCTAACCTAACCAGGGGAGGGCTCCACAGGAAACCGCCCCGATGTGATATAGGTTGACCTAAAAGACAAAAAAACAAGGCTAACCCCGTTCAAACGAACCAAGCTCGCCTCTTTCACCCTTCTTTCGGATACAATCGTTTTCTATCAGTTCTAATCTTCATCTTGAGCTGATGCTCAAAGAATTGGATCAAATCCTGATGAGAAAGACGATTGCCACGCAAGAATTCCTCCTGTCACGTCGTCCAAATCACCATTGGGGCCGTGGCGAGCAGCGTCAGAAACACCATTCGTTTCACCCCAGAATACGAGGGCGACACATTGTCACACGCGTATGCGCGATCAATGGGCACGAGCTTTTCTGGAGCGAGACGAGTCGTCAACTCGCCGACATGGTCCCATAAGGGGCGGACCCGGGGTCAATGGTAGAAGGCGTGTGAAGCCGTTTCCTCTAAACAAAGGCCACACCGTTCACAGTCTGGCAAATCCGCCAAGCCCCATATGAATAACTTGTCATTGCGAGGAAGCCGATTCCGAGCCAATCGCCAGGTAAGCGAAAACTCAGGGTTACTGAGATAATCCGCCGCTGGCGCCCAAGACCAGTAAGACACGTCGAGCTCATTACGTAGGGAATCCTTCGCAACCCCATCCACTAGAAGACGATAGAAGACCTTCCTAGGCCGAGAAAGGTAACTGGACTAAGGAACCGCCAACAAGGCCGACCGACACTCGCGAAGGAAATCCGATCGATCCCGTGGTCCACGATGGCCCCCGACCCGCGAGATGGGGGGAGTGATAGTAAGGAAAGCGAACGCGTCCTTAACAATCCCCGCCATAATTGAATCTCCTGTCAATGCGCGGCGTAGGAAAGCCAGCCTCAAGGCCACTTTGTGGCTCACCAAATGTGGCATTCCCTGTCCCACCCCCATGACACGGACGTTGTGCACAGACTCGTCTGTCGACCCGATTCCCGCGTCTCCTCCATTAAATGGAGGTTAGCGAGCGCTCGTGTGGATTCTTATGGTCGTCACAGAGAGGAAGTACGGACAATTGATAAAGGACAACCGGAAAAAATGTATGTAGCACACACCTCCGCCCTGGCCTTCACGGACAACCTCCATCGATGCCAAGTCTGACTGGCAGCATCGACCTTTGCTCGTACTTCAGACCAATTTTTATCCAGATGGAGGTCGGGTCCAAACCACACTCCAAGAATGCGGACAGGACCGTCCGTCCAACCGAAGCGGCCCGGAAGATCGACCCACTTCCAGGCACCTAACCGCAAGCCGGATGACTTGTCGCGGTTAATCTTGGCCCCTGTCACATTTTCGTACCGATCAATCGCCTTCAGTGCCGCCTCAATGTTGCTGTGGGCCGACACGAAAGCAGATACATCATCGGCGTACGAGGAAACCCTGGCACGAGCCCCTTCAGGAACGGCGATTCCACGTAGGGACGGATTGCACGCCCTGTCCCTTAGCTGGCGAAGGAGAGGCTCCAACGCCAAAGCATAAAGTTGGGGGAACGATACAGGATGCCAAACCAGCAGCAGAAATCAGGTTCGAATCCAGCGGCCTGCAGGACAGCAGCAAGGTAGCGATGGTCAACCCTATCAAATGCATTGGACTGATCTAAATTGATCATCACGGCCTCATCGTCGTCTTTTACACCCTTTATGATCGTGCGGATCAGATGCAGGTTGTTCTGAATTGTTCGGCCCCTCACAGCACAAGTCTGAAAAGAAACTCGGCAACGGATTTCAAACGATCCTGCAGGATCTTGGCCAACATCTTTAACTCTGTGTTTAGCAGAGTTATGGGCCTATAATCATCTAAGTGCCCACCAGCACCCTTGCCCTTCTTCAACAGCGTGATCACACCTCTGGAAATCCGGTTAGGGATGGACCCCGACATGAACCAGTTGTTGAACACCACAGTCAAAATCGGGACAAAGATGTGCGACAGCTTCAAGTACAATTCATAGGTCAAACCATACAGACCGGGCGATTGCCTCTGCCGACCTTCTTCAATGCCGCGTAGACTTCGCCCTCCGTGATCTCTCCTTCGCAGCTAGCCGCTTCAGTCGGCGAAAGCCGAGGAAAGTCAGCGAAATAGCTGCGAAAATCCTCCTAACGGAGACCAGGCTCCTTAGTAAACCGGCTCTCGAAATGCCGCCAAAATGCCCTGCACATGTCTTCAGTGGCCCGAAGAGTATACCCATCTGGGGAATTGACCTCACGAATGAAACGATCGGAACCTCGGCGAATCTCTTCCTTGTGCCGATCTGCGCCCATATTCACGGCTTCGGAAGAAATCTTGCTTAACCTATGTCTAATTACCTGGCCCATGTAGCGCTCGCTATTCGAACGCTCCAGGGCCTCTCTAGCTAAGGCTATCTCTAAGGGATCCCCCCAGCCACTGCCCGGGAAAAAGTAGCTTTAAGCTTCTTAATCTGTTCAGCTCTATCTAGGGTGAGCCGTTTGCTGAAATCAGTAGTGAAAGTCCTAATCCTTCTCCCACCACTTATTCACGATAACCGCCTCCACTAACTCCCGCTGCACTAAGCTAGTTAGCTGCTCCTGGAAGTCCCGCCTGTCTAAAGACACATTGAACTTCCAGTACCCAGCCATTCTAGGCCTATGATCTAACGCCATCCGGGCACAAACGAGTTTGTGATCCGAATAGCCTACCCAGTGGGACAATCTATCACATCTACGTCGGCTACTCTAACTAACATTCTGTCAAGGTAGCTAACCACCTTGTCAAAAGGCCAATTCTGAGCCCACGTTGCAGCTTCTATCCGTAATGAAAGTTTCTGAAACGCGTTTGCCGTTATTGACGCTCTCGTAAAAATCGTTATAGACGACCACACAAATATTTCACTCGCGCATGTGAGGTCGTGATGTTGCGCGCGTTTTATTTGCTTGTTAATTTGAATATTATGATAAGTGAAGAAAATGCGCGTAAAGGAACCAGGAAGGGTGCTTCTGTCTCCTCGAGTTTGAAGAAAAGCCTTTTTACACTAACTTAAAGAATTTATATTCATAAAATAACATCACATTTACATTAATTTATATCGTTTATGACATATTAATTTGTTTAATAATTATATTAACCAGGATGTGTGTTTAAATTGTTGAATTTTTTCCCTGTTACTCTTAGAATGTCAAATAGTATTAAACTGACGCTGATTTATTCCCACATTTTTTTAAACGTAAGTGGGAATGTATATATGTTATATGCATTCTTCATGAAATCCTGTTGGTCGCAAAGGATCGAAGGAGTATGCTTGGTGTAAACGCGTTCTCACGGCCTGCAGACATATTTTAATTTTACATACATAATAGTAAATGGATCATTAATTCGGAGGCACTATGTTTCAAAAGCAGTCATTTCACCAGTTCAAAACATGATGAAACAGAGATTATTCATCTAATGGGGATGTTGTTACTTGCACCGCTCACACTCGTTGTGGCAATAGTCGTATAATGAATATATACATATATGTATTATTAATATTATTATCGTTATCATTATTATTATTAATAATAATAATATTAATAATAATAATGATAATAATAATAATAATAATAATAATAATAATGGCCAGTCCGAGAATGCCCGGTTACTGAGGCGATTAGCTAATCCATGTTGCAGACGTTCAAAACCAGCAGAGCACAACTGTGGATTATACTGCAACTATGCTAAACGGTCCTTGGTTACATTTCTGTGAGAAAGCGTGTTAACTAGCAAGATCAACAGTCTGAACAGGGCCAACTGGCCCGAACCCTTCGGCACCTGTGGCTTCGTGCACACATAGATACACACACACACACAATCACCCCACCATATATATATATATATATATATATATATGTGTGTGTGTGTGTGTGTGTGTGTGTGTGTGTGTGTGTGTGTGTGTGTTTGTGTTTCTCTGTGTGTGTGTGTGTGTATATATATATATGTATATGAGTTAGGATTAATTACAGTTCAAGTTATATAAGTTAGGATTAATTACAGATCAAATATGGATCGGAATCCGACAGCATGATAGGATAAAGAACAGATACGAAACGTTTATCCACCTAACATTTGTCCCTTTTAATACAGGTTCATCAGAGAATGAGATAAAGACAAAAATAATAAATAAATTGTGGTATATTTTATTTTTGTGTCGTTTGATTTCCATTGGTTAGTCAGATTACACGCGCTTTTATATTATTAAATGACGTTAATATAGCGTTCCAAACTCAAGTAGAAAAGACGCGTCCTTTGGAAGCACAAAAATCCAGATGATAATATATATATTCTTAAGTGTCTGTTTGTGTGTGTATGCGTGTTTGTTTATGTATGTATTTGTCTGCATGTGTATGTGCGTGTGTGTAAGTATGTGTGTGTGTGTACTTCGGGTAGGCATCATTTATATTTATAAGGTTGTTGATTTCGAGACGTTTTAAGTAAAAACGATTGTGTCAGATAAACATATGTAAGATTCTTTAAGAAAGAATTTAATACATGTTGGTGAAGCAATATAGTGTTTTCACGTGTGCTTCTAGTTGGTATATTATTTAACAGGATATCCTCAAAGACAGTACGACGTAAAAACTTATGTTCTTTATTTATTTAGGGTGTCATATGTAAATCAAAGCAATAACCAATTTTAATCTTGTGTATTACGAGCAAGTTTAATGGTTTGTCCCAACGTAGATCACTTTTAGGCTGGTAGATAGGGGCTTTTAGATGAAAGGATGTCTCGAAGATTATAAGCGATTTTACAATGCAAATAATTTATTTAATAAATATTGCCACCTGATGTGGTATAGGATTAATTTTTCTGTTTTATTATATCTCCAAATATGGCTGGGGTTGGGAGAAAAATTCCTAGTATAAAGAATAACTAATTTACTTTACACATATTTTAGATAAAGTGTTACAACGTAAGGTTGTAATTTTGTTTTGTTTTTTAAATTAGAAGTGCTATCGGCATATATTTATATATATTTTCACATAATAATTCAACGAGTCTAAACAGAAAGTTCCTCAACAGAATGCAGAAAGCACTGGAAGGCTATTTCGTTCATTTTGGCACTTGTCAGTAGTGGGTATCGTTACGATACTTTTCTTCTAGACTCGATGAAATATTACGTGAAATTATTTAAATCGCCTGAATTTCTGTTACTTATACGCCTACGTTTGATCCAGGTTTAATGCATGGGATGGAGCGGATTGGTGAAAGAAGACGTTACCAGTGGATAATGTATACTTGGATGAATATGACCACCTAAATCAAGAGGAGCTGCACGATATTGAATCAAGTAAGTTTCCTCTTCATCACAGAGGCCCGCTGACCTAGTGGTATGACACGTTGTATCGTAACTCTCCGGGTTAGATTATTGGTAGTGGAGGCGTACTGCCGTCCAATGAATTATGTTGAGGATTTTTCTTCTAGACTCGATGAAATATTGAATCTCCAAAGTTTCTATCACTCATATATATATATATATATATATATATATATATATATATATATATATATATATATATATATATATATATATATGTGCGTGTGTGTGATTGTTATTATTTGACTTAAATTATGACAATTTAGATTTGATTCAAATGTATTTCACTACCGGTCATTTGTACTTCCTTCTCTCCCACCCTGTTCATTGTGGTGACACTTTGCTTGCCCACCTCTCTCTAAAATAATATTAATCCACAGATAAAATTTTATAGTTCAAGCAGTTTAGACTCCCTGTTCTCTTGTGTTTTGTCTCTTATAAATTATTATAACATATTCTTTGGATAAATTTAAACCATTCAGTAAACCCAGTCTGATGAGGCAGATATAAAATCTTATCTGTCGAAATAAATTTATCATTTGAGAGATGTTAATTCTTTTCCTTTTTGTGTGTATATATATATATATATATATATATATATATATATATATATATATATATATATATATATATATTTTGAACGATAAAAATTATTAAAAAAAATCAATTAAAATCTTCAGACATACGGGGTTGTATATATATATATATACATATATATACATATATATATATATATATATATATATATATATATATATATATATATATATAAAAGCGAACATAGAAGTCAAAACATAGAGGCGACAGTCTGTTTCATGCTAGATGCAAACGTCAGGCAAGGAGTTGCCTGACGATTGCATCTAGCATGAAACAGACTGTTGCCTCTAAGTGTTGACTTCTATGTTCACTTTTAAATTTACACACGCTCTATCTCTGATATTGAGCACTTTATCCCATAAATATAGCACACTTTAAGATTATATTTCTTCTTCATATATATATATATATATATATATATATATATATATATATATATATATATATATATATATATATATATGCCCAATATAGGATTGGTGTAGACTGAATAAAATTCCAATAACTGGAAACACTATTCTTAAAAGAGTGCTCAATATAGCACTACAAAATAGAGCAAATATTATTTATTCAAAAATTATAACATAAATATGTTATAACATCACTACAAAAATAGCCATTTTTATTCAACACTTCTGGTGTCTTCTCAAGTGTAGTGATGTTATAATATGTTTATGTTATAATATATATATATATATATATATATATATATATATATATATTCATTGATCCCACACAATTTTATTTTTCTTATTGATATGTAAATAAATACATTATTGAATGGAAGATTTGTTACCTGAAATGTAGCGGCGGCTCTCCGCGCAGATGGAAAAATGCTGCAATCCATTTAGATGCAATATCTAGAATTTCAACGTCTCAAATTAATATCTACATTGCAAGATTGAACATTTAAAAGAGGTCGCAACTTCTCCTTTGGTATGGAACACATTTCAGCGAGATAAAATCGTCAACTTGACCTTACCTGACCTGAATCTGAGAATCTTCAAAGAATTCTTACTCGGATAAATTCTGCTGATCATTTTGGTTATATCCCACATTTTCTTTAACAGTTCTGAATTTCTTTAACCTTTCTCTTCACGCGCTACATCATAATTACGCCCCAATTTTATAGCTTAAAATGAAAAGTGGCATTTATATGAGTATCACTATATGGACGTCTATGTAGATGTAAATACAAACATACACACACACATACACACTATCACACATTCGCACGTATACATATATGTGCGTGTTATCAAGATATACAATCCGTCCAAGACTGGAAGTAAAATATTCTACTTACTGTCTTTTTCCTTTGTGCGCGAGCCTGCATCCACCTACACAATGTTCAGCAACACGCCCACGTGTGTCGAATGTGGCACAAGGCCGGTTTAATGTGGGCTTTCCGAGCCCGTAGGCTCGGCCAAAAAATGCCCGTAGAACCCGTATAAACGGGATAGGGTTGGTCAACCTCCCCGAACAAGGATCTGCCCTTCGGCGGAACCTCGTCTTGGTTCCTCTCTGCCCAGAGGCAGAGAGTTCGACCGTCTAGCCGAGTCGTTCAAAAAGGACTGAACTCACACTGCATCCACCTACACGCCCCCATATATATATATATATATATATATGTGTGTGTGTGTGTGTGTGTGTGTGTGTGTGTGTGTGTGTGTGTGTGTTTGTGTGTGTTTGTGTGTGTGTGTGTGTGGGTGCGCAATGAGTACAGACGATCCTTAAAAATCCATTCGGTTATAATTTGTTTCATGAATATAGAAATATTCATCACTTCAGACAGAAGTTTTTTTTAATAAATCATTTTATATATATATATATATATATATATATATGTATATATATATATATATATATATATATATATATATATATATATATATATATATATATATATATATTGAAGTAATTAATGGATTTAGAATTTCGGACTTTCTTATTAATTGCTATAAATGTTTTTTTGTTTTTATGTAATATCAGGTGGAACATATTCTTTTATAAGATTCTCGTTTTCTAGGCCGGTAGACATTTTTCATTGTTTTCAAATAAGTAGTCTCTATTAGATAGCTAGAAATAAAAAAATACAATAATAATAATAATAATAATAATAATAATAATAATAATAATAATAAATGTGTAATGTTAATGCACCTCTGGCCTTTTTAGTATAGATGACTGTGGGGTCTTGGTAATTAGAAAAATAGAAAAAGTCAAAGAAAATTTTCATTGAAAAGTGCAGTTATGTCGGAGTCTGTTGAAGAACATCGTATCCTTGGGATCAAAACGCTTATAATATAGATTTTACTCTTGTTGTCAATGATATCAATAGTAAAAAAAAAAACAGGATGAGGCCTTCCCAATTCTGAACGTGATGGCCCACGATGATATGGATATTCCCTGGAGCACGCGAACCACCCTCACGCATTAGAAAATACAAACTAACTATAATGCTGACATTAAAAAAATATTGCTAAAACGCATCTGTCCTGAAGCAGGTCCATAATGACCGCGATCCCCAGTGAGGAAACCAGCCTGGAATCGAAATATCTGCAACTCGAACACATTCTGCCCAACGAGAACTACAGGAAAACTACGCCGATGGCAGTCATCAAAGAGACCTTCTATATTCATTAACAGAAAATCCCACAAAAGAATACTAAATAAATGGTATAGGGAAGCGTATATTGAAGTAGCATTTTACGCCGGTACGATAAATCCGACAACGACAACAATGACCAAATCCACCTATGATATCTGGCAAGAAAATCACCTAAAACAGACTTGACATGGACGCCACCAAACTAGACAATGTCAGGTGTGACGTCCTCGGGTAAAAAAAGGATACCTGACATAGAACTCGAAAGCAACCGAGAAAATATCAAAAATAGATTAAACGTTAACTTCGAGGGGCTATATGCCAACAAGCCAGAGGATACACATGCAGAGGAATAAATAGAAACGATTTGTAATAATCTCTCTGAGGTACACAAGCAAATAGAGGAAGATAATGACGCATAGAGAAACACAGATGACACTGATCCGATAACAATGGGTGAATGGAAAGGAAATGTCTTTCGAGGAAAAGTTGACAATTCTAAAAGTAAGAACCTTCAAGTGAAGGAAACCATTAACTTCAATAACCAAACGATTAGAAAATAAGTGACGAAATAGAAAGACCGATGAACCTGAAATAATTTTATATATATGCGGCCTTGGCAACGATCACAGCAAAGTAATTGAAAGTTAAAAGCGAAACGTAAGTGAAAAATAAAAATGCCAGTCTGGAATGAAAAAAATAGAAACCAAATAAATATACTACGCAGACAATTGTCACTTCTAAGTGAATTAGACAAGGTTCCAAAACGAAAGAAAGAAAGGAAAAAGAGACAACTGAAACGAAGCCATGACGTAAAGAATAAGACTAACGTACCAAAAGTTACAGAGAAGCCACAACAATAAATTCAATAGAAGTCAAAGAAAATCAGGCATTATGCAATAAGAAACAGATTCTTCTGGCAAAACAAGATGTTGATAAGAGATGTCAAGAAACTGTATCGAGAACTGAGAAAAATAAAATTGAGAGAATTGACCCACAGGAAGTTGAGGATTCCTGGTGTAATTTGTGGGAAAACTGCAAAATCCACTATGAAAAAGCTACATGGATCACGCAACAGTAGGAAGAACATGCACATAGAGTGCCAAAAATGGATGTATATCTGTATTCCTGAAACAACCGCTGCCATCCGAAAAACCAAAAACTGGAAAGCATCAGGAATAGAGTACCCACAAAAGCCTCGCGCGGGCATACAATGATATAATCATGAACCAAAAAATTATCCTAAATGGCTCACGTTGGGAGTAGCATACCTACTCCCCAAAACAGAAAACGCAGAACCTGAAAAACTGTAGGCCCATTACCTGCCTACCAACAATGTAGAAGATCATAAACGAGAAGATATACAACATCCTTGAGAATTTTGTTTTACTTCCACCAGAACAGAAGTGATGTAACGCGAAAGTTGCGGGTGAAACTATTTATCAATAAAACAATATTGGAATAGGTGAAAACAAGGAAAACATTTTATCGATAGCAGGGATGGAATGCAGAAAGGCGTTCGGCAGTGTACCACATTCATGGATTCATGGGTAAGAGAAGAGCCTAAAAATATACAGATTATGCTCCACAAGGGTGAAATTCATAACCGCGAGCATGAAAAACTGGAACATTACTCTAAGCATAAAACATAAAAACATGTCATTCACACCGAGATCAATCATCATCAAAAGCGGGATCTACCAAAGAGATTAATCGTCACCTCTGCTTTTCTGCCTTGCATTGGCGCCACTCATCTGCCTACTGAACAACAGTAGCTACGGATACAAGTCATAGGATGGGAAACTGTGTAACCTATTCTATATTTATGATCTTAAAACGATTGCCAAAGATGACTACGAGCTGAAAGCCCTACACCATTGTCAAAATCTTCAGCAAGTATATTAGGATGGAGTTCCCAATCGACAAATGTGCCAAACGCAGCTTCAAATGTGGTAAACTAACGAAAACTATAGATTAGAACTTGATATCAACAATATTAAGGAACTAGTTCAAGTTGTTACATACAATTACTTTGAAATTAATGAAGGAGGCGGAATACAGCATTCAATTATAAAGAAAAAAGATATGAAAATAATATTATAGGATAGTGCGTTTAATACAAAAAGTGAACTTAAAGAGGCCAATGCAATTAAGGCTATCAACACCTTAGCTGTACCCGTAGTAACATACAGCTTCAACATAATTAAATGACATTATTGAATGACATAAAAAAATTGGATAACAAAACAAGAAAAATGCTTACCAAAATGAGGATGTACCACCCGAAATCAGTTGTTGATATGGTGTACGTGCCAAGAGCTTTAGTGGTGCGTGGTTTAATCCAACTAGAACTAACTCGATAAACTACAAAAATCGGATTGGAAGCATACCGCACAAAAACCAATAACCTTCACCTACAGATAAGACACCAAATACATACTATCAATACAGAAGCTGCACTCTTCAAGAAACAGTTTAATATACGTGAAGTCCTACCAACAAAAACGAATGGAATACTATTTACGACTAAAACAGAAAAGAAAACAACTTGGCCAAATTAAATTAGAAGAAAATAACCTGAGAGGACAAGACCTTGCAGTGTCTGAAGAGCATCGGTTTAAATGCTGAGAGGAAAGGCCTAAATATTATTACAACCCAGGGCAAAAGTCTCACAAGCAGATCCTTTCACTGTTACATAATCAAAGATGGAACTAACCTGAAATGCAGGATCTGCGGATTATATGATGAAACTGTCAACAAACTTATCTCAGGATGTCCGCCACTGGAAGAAAATAATCCCACATACATAACAAGGTAGCGATATATGTACACTGGAAGATATGCAAGAAGCACAAAATCGAAACTTCTTTGAGGTGTTATGAACTCCAACTTGACACAGTAACCAAAAAGTAACTATGTACCTATACCCTGGGAAATGCCAATTCAATATAACAGAGAAATAAAAGCCAACTGACGTGATATTATCGTAAAAGGTCGTGTATGCTTATTGACATATCAGTATCAAATGAGAGAAAAAGTCAGCCTAAAGATTGTCGAGAAATTGTTCAAATACAAGGATATGGATATCGAGATTAACAGGACGTGGGGAATAAAGACTAAGACTGAACCAATAATAATCGGAGCACTGGGACTCGTGAGAAAAGGAATGAACGATTTTACTAACAGGGACCCAGGTAACCCCAGCATACATACAACTTGCCCAGAAGATCGACCTACTCGAAAGATCCAAATTCTAAGAATGCTATCAATTAAATGACAATTCTCCTATAGGGTCTAAGGACAATCGTTTGGATCTGGCTACAAAGCAGGAAACATAACACACACACACAAATAATAATAATAATAATAATAATAATATATATATATATATATATATATATATATATATATATATATATAGAGAGAGAGAGAGAGAGAGAGAGAGAGATTTAAAGGATTGCAAAAGAAAATCTTGTGATTTAAAATAAGTCTGCTCCACAATATAGAAAATAATATTTTTAAGCATTTCACCAATTACTGGGACTGAAATCGAATGGAAACTCTTTCGAACGAAGATGAAACACAATCCTAAGCCGTAAATAAGAGATAAATCCCCAGTTCTGTTCGAAACATCAAGTTTTAAGTGACTAAACCTCGATTGAAGTACGGAATTCAAAATAATTTAAATAAGTTTCTTACATATCATTTGAATCAAGCACGTAATGGAGAATATTTTCTCTCTTTATCGCCATATATCCAAACAATCTACCATGCACATTCACACAAACGATAATAATACGTTAAGAATGCTTGCCTATTAATCCTGAGATATTGGTTCTAACATTTCATTTCTTTCACAAACCTTACGATAAATTCGTATATTTCTATGGAGAAGGTGTGGCTTTCATTTTCAGATGTTTGTAGATTTGTAGTAATGCCGGTTTAATTAACTATAAAAAATTGGCTCGATATTGCAACCTTTTTAAACCATATTAAGACCTGTGACGTTTCTCTTTTTCGTACCAGACATTTCAGTATAAATTGTTGCATTTAGTAATATCAGATTAAATCTACTATCGAAATAATTAAAAACCGTTCTAGAATTGACTCAACTCAACTGCTAAAAATATTAAAAAAAAACATATAACTAATAAAATTTTTTCAATAAAATAATCCTTTATGTCAATATTCGATCGCATGGGAAATTAATACCCAGACCAAAAATATAAAAACGATAAAAAATTTCAAAGGCCTTATATTGATTTAACCCCCAGAATATTGTTGGGCTGATCGATTCAAAATGTATCCAAAACGATTCACACAGCCAATTTATCAGCATTTATTCGATTCTCACGTCCAAGTGCGGCAGACAAAACTCATGTATACCAGAGAAAGGTGGATTACTCGTTGCTTTTTTTCTCTTATTTTCTAAGCGAGCGGTCACTGAAAATAACTCACAATATTTATCCATAGAATTTTGGGTTTGCTGATATGGACACATGAACGAATATCAATCTAAATGCAAATTAAAATTTCCATTGATTTGGCAATAAAAAATAAAATTAATTTATTGAGAAAATATTCCTTTGATCATTTAAATGAAAAGGTGATGTCATTCTCTTGAACGAATACAGTTGGTACTTCCTTTCTAGAAATTAACATTAATTTTCTGTTGGTTTTGCATGCAGAAAGACTCTCATTCAATCCAAATTTAAATTCCACGTTGAAAAGAAATAATTGCTCAAACTAAAACTTCATATCTTTGTATATATATATATATATATATATATATATATATATATATATATATATATATATATATATAATTTAAATAAAAACAGACCACTTTAAGGTTCCATGTAATAGATTATTTCACCACAGCACTTAAAGGCGTTTTGTGAAATAATTTATTACATGGAACTTTAAAGTGGTCTGTTTTTATTTAAATTATTAGCTCTGATTCACATTGAGCTCTCTGGATTTTATCCTCCTTGTGTCTACCCATACAGATTACCTAGTTTTTCGTAAACTATATATATATATATATATATATATATATATATATATATATATATATATTTATTTATTTATTTATTTATGAAATAGGAAAAAGCCTGGGCGTAGATGAATATTTGGATAATATTCAATGGCGGCACTCTCGAACATATTTCTTCTGAGAGTGCTATTTTTTATGCGTGTAGCATTTTAAAAATCATAAAGAAAAACAAAAAACAACTTAACTAATGCACTAGTCATACCTAGAAATAAATTCAACCACAATTTTGATTTCAAAAATCTACACTCATAAAAAATAACTCACTCAGAAAGAAAATCCTCGAGAGTGCCCTCATTTAATATATATATATATATATATATATATATATATATATATATATATATATATATATATATATATATATATATATATATATATAGTTTTAAGGTATGCTATATTTATGGGATAAAGTACTCAATATCAGGGATACAGTGTATGTAAATATAAAGTAATAGATTGAATTCAACACCCAGAAGTCAATGTATGTTTCATGTTAAACGCAATCGTCATGTCATGTGTATATTTCTTTAGGCGTTTCTTTTAGTGGATACCCATATTGGAGTAAACGTTTCGTTTATTTATAAACAGTATTTTAATCTCTCTACATGTTTGGAATTCAAGAAATCTCAGAGTGACTCTTCAGAATGACGTTCTTCAAGATCCTCTCTATGTAGAGCCTCTACTGAATGAAATGCTTTGAATAAGTAAAGGTAAGATTGCGAGAACAAACATTATAGATAAGAATTCAACAGACATGAAAAGGTTAAGATTACAGTGTTCGGGGAAGCATCTGTGTGTGGGCGACTTATACGAAGTATGGCTTTATCGAAAGTTACTTGAGTGAAAATGAATCCTTGCAAATGGAATACGATTATAATGAGGGTGGTACAATCCTTTGGAAATAACTTAGCGTACCACAGCTGTAAAGATCGCTAATCGAATGCAGCGAGTGAGAATCGATAGTTTTAGGAAGTCGTTAATGTATTTATCTACTTATTATATTAATCTTCTTTATGCAAGTCAATATTTACACAGTAAAATCCGCCAGTAAATAAATGGTGTTGCTAACATTTTAAATGTACAATTACATTTTCCCATGCTATATAAGCTATGACTTCCGACTATCCTTATTAAGATGCATTGTTACTAATATTATTATTATTATTAAAAATATTCCTACAGTGTTTCGGGCGTGCCATTTTCATTATCGTCAGAAAAGTAGGTATAGTTTTGATCATTTTGGCCGACATGGGTTTTGCAGTAAATCACTAAATCATCCATAGCTTTTGTATTATCCTCTCAAACTATACCAAAATCTCAGATAATACCAATTTATATAGTATTTATTGTCTGTGAAAATTAAAGAATATAAAACAACTTTAATAAAAATTTATACCTACTTTTCTGACGAAAACAATGCCGTTCTGAGCATTTTGGCCGAAACTGTATAAGCAAAAAGTAAGTCAGCATTAACATGTTTTTTTTTCATTTAAAAAAAAATCAAAACTTTTTAGGCCATATAAATGTATTATTAATTAACACTTTACCTAATTAAATTATTGTTTTAAATTTTAACATATTTTGACATTTTTTAAACTTCAAGTTTCAAAATCTTTCTGTAAGTTCAATATTTCATACATTAGACGCTTTGAGATTCTATCACCTTAATTTCTGTAAATTTATTATTTTAAACATTGAATGATTTGAGATTCTATAAACTTCATTTTTAAACTGAATATTTTATATATTAAATGTTTCTTGCTTTTATTAACTTTATTTCTGTAAATATCTTATTTTATACTTTAAATTATGTGTGAGTCTATAAACTTTATCAACGATCTAGGTTTTGTTCAATTCATCAGTTTTTAGTTACCTTAAATACTTTATTGAATCAAATTTAAAATTTCTTGCAGTAATATTTTTTGCTTTCCAGAGATAATTGTTTAATATTTTTCCATTCTCCAATACAGTATTTTTTTAAAAATTATGGACAATAAGTTTTCTGTTGTGTTATTCTGTGTAGAGTTGGCCCTATTCCATTAACTATTTATTTTTAATTATATTTCTAATGTTCTTAAAATTGAAGTTGAAGTAAGAAATTCTTGCAGGAATATCTATATATGTTTAATCATTTCAACACACCTCCATAATTTAGGGCCACAGTATATTAACACAAAATGTTGATGTATTGCTGTCCGTACAAAGTAGGATTTTTTGGGGCTGTGTTACTAGCAATTGCGGTATTGCCATCTGTTTGGAATTCAGACATGGTATTCTCGTAGACTGGTTGACAAGCAAGGATAAACAGCAATCTCTACCATCTTTTTAACTTCTAGTGCAAGGAAGAGAAACTGGAAGCAAAAAGGAGTAGATAGGTTCGTCTGTCGACCGCTTCATACTGCTACTCGGGCTTTTGAACAGGAATAGATGTTTATCCTTTTTTTCATGTTTACGATTGATTTTTCGGTTACTTCTAAAGTCTTCTCATTCCCTTGCACACCTAGATCAATCTTGCGTCTTAGTGGCATTATCGCCTTGTTTGATATGAATTGATTTGCCGTAACGCAAACACAGTACGCAAAACCCAAACTAAAATGTTGTAAATGTATATACACTATATTAAAGCATCTTGGTGGCAACCTGTATTTACTCAAATGAAAATATATTGTCCAGGAATTTCAGTAATGCTCGGCATTTATCTACCTACATCCAATCATTATTATTTTAATTATTCACCCCAAACAAGGCGGGAATGGCACTTGTACACAGGAAGTTATAGGGAGTGAAAGTGAAAGAGAGTACTGAGAATAGGGTTAATTGAAGGAAAATACTAAAAAAGAATGGGATTCAAGTAGACAGAAGATGGTGATTAATGTTGATTTAAAATTTTAAAGATAGTAGTTACCATGGAAGCAAGTAAATGGAAGGGAGTTACACAGACGGGAAGTGAGAGAAAAAACTCTTGGAGAAGAAGTGGCGGTTGAATTTAGTTATTTCAACAGAAAACTGTTGGGACCAAGATGCCAATCTAGTAGCACGCTTAAATTCATGGAGTCGAGGCATCAGGGAAAAAAAACTCGTCAGAGCAGTTGCCATGAATATATTTTTGGAAAGTACAAGGAAGCCACGTCACATCAGTGAGAAAGTAAACTGGAGACCGGATGCCTGATGTTGATCGATTACATTACAGATCTTTGTTTGCATTTTGTCAAGATGAACAGTGGAAGCATCACATAAATATATGGCAACAATAGTCAATGCACGTACCTTAGATTTGTAAATGTGGCAGATTGATTCTGACAAGAAAATCTTTCTAGCTCGACATAGTGATCCACCTTTCCTGGCAGTAGATACAGCTATTTCGCCGACCATAACAGAATTTAAAAAAACTGCACTTTTCTCTGTTCTAGTTTAAGTTCCGTTTAGCTACTTTTGTAAAATGATCATTCTCCATTTTAACTAGCAGTTTCATTAAATATATCTCTACATTTCTCACCAGCAATGTTTTTGAGAAATCGATTTGCATGTATTTCTTCGGCAAACATATACATCATTCAACTTGATGTTTATTTAATTATGTTACTGGTTCGCTTTATTCTTTTTAATATTCTGCATGTAAGCTTAACAAAACGATAACAATTAAGACAATTCAATTGAAACTATTTTAAGAATCTAGTGTCTGGTGTTCCAAATGCAACATATATAGAGAATAATTTACAGTCTGATCGAACTGAATTTGTACAAAGTTGGTCTGGGAATCATACTAGAGATTTACCACTAATTGTCTTAGTCACTCGATTTGCTTAGCATGACCACAAACCAACAGATCTCTGATGGGAAGTGCGAATTCTATTCGCACCAAAGATGTTCCCCTACGAATATCAGGAAGCCCTGAAATGCTAGCAGAACGACATGGTTAGATATATATCTCGAGCTTTTCCGGCCACGTGTGAAATCGACGCCGCGTTTGGTAGCTAATATATGATTCCTACACAATAAAAGAATAATACGTCTGCGATGGCATTTGGCGCATCATTCTATGTTAAATGATATGATACGCTTACCGATAACTTATAACAAATACACACAATATCCGTCCTCCTGTCAGACATATCTATATTGTTTTAATATTGCCTGTGTTCAGCTATATATATATATATATATATATATATATATATATATATATATATATATATATATATATATATATATATATATATATATATATGTATATGTTGTGCTCATTATACATTTCTCTCTCAAGGGAAAGACGGAATAAAAGAGAAGTATTTTTATCTATTAGACATACACGTAAATAAATTAGACTAATTTTTTTTCTAAACAGTGCGACAATCATCAAAAGAGAAAGTAATTTACTGAGATGGAAAGTCCTCGAGAGTGCCGTCATCGAATATCTATCTATCTATCTATCTATCTATCTATCTATCTATCTATCTATCTATCTAAAATAGCAAAATAACCAATATATATATATATATATATATATATATATATATATATATATATGTATATATATATATATATATATATATATATATATATATATATATATATAGAGAGAGAGAGAGAGAGAGAGAGAGAGGGAGATATATAGACAGATAGATAGGTAATGAAATAATTTAGATATATGAACTAATTACATATATGAACAGATATAGACAGATAAATAGATATAAACAGACAAACCCAGGCATATTCTCACACACATACAAGCATATGCACACGCAGACTTTCTAAACTTCAAAAAAAGAAATGACCCTTTCTATTTATTTCTATTATCTACCATAAATCTATTTAGGAGTTAATTATTAAAATAGTCGTGCATGACCGAGTTGTTAACACATTAGCTTACCGACCATGAGACCTGGTTTCATAATTAATCATGGCCGATGGTGACTTTTTATGTTATCGACGGGATGCGGAGATCCTTGATACAGTGCCTTTAGAAAGTTAACATAGCACGGGTTGAAAAGAAGGCCTTCGTAGTTGGATATGATAACCTCACTAGCACGAAGTAACATGTCATCGTGGTATTAGGACAAAAATAAAGGGTCTTGTTCAAACTGTTGAACTTGCCATATGTTGTCCTCTCTTCCGTAGGTGATATCGGCTCGAAATGAGAACTCGGAGAGCTGAGTTCGAATTCCAGTCGTGTTTGTTATATTCACTTACGCACAAATAACCTTGGGAAAGGTACGAATCCATCTATTCTCCACCCAGCTCTGGGTTGAATGGCAGAACAAACTGTTTTTTTTAGCCCTGGTTGGCAACCAGTCTACCGCAGAAAGAAATGTCAATCTACTTCGGGAAAAATCTTCTGTCTCGTCAGTCGTATATCGAGTGATACATGATCGGCCATTCGTGTATCACGTATGGCACGTAACTGACTGAACTAGTGTCGGCTCAGAATAATTACAGTATATAACTCAGGTAGGATGTTGAACAAATACAGACGGGCCTAAAAAGGCGTCGGTAACAGGGTTAGCCGTCGTAGCAAAAAGGCCTACTCATGAATGATAGGCCAATCATTATAGTGGAGCGGAAAAGAGAGTAATGCAAAGAAAAAATAAAGGAAAAAAAATCTTAAGATATTTATTGATTGCGAAAAGGGATATACGCGTGTGTCTGTATGTGTGTGTATATATATCTCTCTGTGTGTGTGTGTGTGTGTGTGTGTGTGTGTGTGTGTAGCGCAAAGTAGTTTTGTCGATAACGGAACTTCACCCGAGGACGTTATTGCGGACGCTTGACTTTTATAGAATGCCAACTCTAACATTTCCGCTTCCGCCTCCGGTGTAAGCGGGTAACTATAAAACCGACACGCCGATTTGTTGGCCAATTTAATTTCCCAGACCAGCACTTTAGTGGAACGCTCAAAAATAACACAGCGACCAGCCAGATTCTTGCAAGGATGGTCTGTAAACAGGTACTCTGTCTAGCTTCGCAATTATTGCCGGTTTTATTCTCTTTACTGATGCCCGTTTTGGTCGCATCGTCTCTGTGGAAGATTCAGGAATATATTTGGAAAGACGCTGCGTTTTATTGAATTCGTTTATTTCAATATATCTGTCTCCGTCAATATAAACCGACACATACACACACACAAATATATATATATATATATATGTGTGTATGTGTGTGTGTGTGTGTGTGTGTATATATATATATATATATATATATATATATATATATATATATATATATATATCGGTTGGCAATAAACCCTAGAGTGTATTCAGGATTTTATCTAAACAATGATTTGTCATTCTCCTATATAAAATATTCGTTTTTGTGATTAATATTCAGCAGCGATTTTAGGACCAGAAAAGAAAGGAAATTAAATTGGCAAAGAAATATTTATTGCGCAAAAAATTATTATAATTTTGTGGCACCGCCCTTATGCGTGAACCTGCTAATTTAAACTTCTTGATCACTCAACACACACACACACGCACGCACACACGCACACACACACACACACACATATGCACATCCCCACTCCCACCCCATACACACATCTATATATATACGCGTGTGTGTGTGTGTGTGTATATATATATGTCAATGTTTATGTTTGTGTGTTTGTATTAGAGATAGAGAGTTTGTATTTGTGTGTGAAAGATAGAGAGTGCGCGCATGTGTGTGTGTGTATATATATATATATATATATATATATATATATATATATATATATATATATATATATATATACATATATATATATATATATTTGTACAATTCCTGGAGATGTGTATTGGCTTCTTGAACTTGGGGAACAATAACTTAGCAGTTTTAGAATAAGAAATATATCTTGGACATGTACGGTGAGCAATATACCCACACATATCAAATAAAGTATTCGAGACGAAAATCCCCTATATGTTACCGGATAGTTATATACATGATGTAGGCCGGACGTTACAATTACGTTACCATGAGATTTATCTCCACAAAACGGTGGTAATCACCTTCTGCATAACTAAAAATACACTACCTCGGACCTCTTTCCACTTTTGAAATCAAACTGCGAATCTCCACATGAGATTGCCATCAACTACATTGCGCGCTTCAAATTAATCTCCACCATTGTATAAAAACGCCCTTAAAAGTTGCTTTTAACTTTATAAAACGGAAGATAACAGATTAATTTGATTTGGTTGATTCGGGGTTTATTGTTTATAAACACTTTCCATGGTATTAAGAGCCATGAAGAATTTTTAGATTGTACGAACATATTTGTTGGATATAATAATGATTTAGTGATACAAGTCTTAATAATTCATAGGTGGATTCATGCATTTCCCAAGGATATTTGTGCGTAAGTGATAATATCAAAGATGAAAATCGGCTGATTGACAATCGGAGTCATTATCCATTACACGAACCGCAAATCCAAACTTGCAATATCTAGTCATTTAAAAATATTACAGGTTAAGAATGCTGGGCTGTAAAGGATTTGAAAATGACAATGGGATTTGTTGCCATTAAAAATCATTAAAAGTATGCTGCCAAAATATTAATGACACTCTTTGTTCAATCAACAGCCTGACAAGATTCTCTATCTAAATATTAAATCGCACATTGACTTTTAACCTTGTTCATAGGCGGTGAAACGTTTTCGGCAGTTATGGATTTTGAATGTCTTCATCAAGATGCATCTGTTCCGCTAGATAGCTGGTAAAAAGTTTAAATTCCAGTGCTAAAATCAGATGTCCATTTCCATCGACGAAACTTCATTTAAAGTTTTCTAATTCAGTCGATAACTTTCCTCAAAGGACTATTCAAGTTTCACACTAGTTGCATATTCACTATGAATGCAACAGTCGCAAAATATACAAGCTCAGGGAATATTGTGTCATTGTTGAAGTAATAAACCCACAGGAGAATGTCTGCCTACTCAGGCGCATTAAGTTCCTTTGTGTGTGGCAGCTAGATTACAGAGCATATATTTAAAATTTCTATCTATCTATCTATCTATCTATCTATCTATCTATCTATCTATCTATCTATCTATCTATCTTAGTCTGTTCATATCTATCTATCTATCTATCTATCTATCTATCTATCTATCTATCTTAGTCTGTTCATATCTATCTATCTATCTATCTATCTAAATGTGTATGTGTATGAGTATTTTCGAATTTTATGTGGTTTTTATGTACAAAGATTAATTCTGGAACTAAAGCTCATAACAGGGAAATGGTATACAAGCTACACATTCTTGGATTCAGTGTTTCGGCTTCCAACCAAGGCAATGTTACCTGTTATTAAAAACAGGGCAGAAGAAAGCGAACGGCGCCCTTTATCTAAGGGAATTTCAACTTGATGATATTTCCATTTTCCGCGCGATTTCCTATTCCATTCGCTGAATATCTATACTGCCCATATACTCACGCATGCGCGTACACATATCTATAAACGTACGCTCATACATATAGCGTTCAACAACTGGCAGCTGATTTCTCCTTTTACTTAACTGTAACCGCTGACTGGGGTTAAAATTGCAGGTCATATTCAATGACAAGAAAACTAACAGAACGAAAACTGAATTTTAGCCTATCGCGATGATCTGGTTTTCCCTCAGGGAGACCACCTGCTTTTACCTCCTATTGGGACTTTTACTTAGTACAGACCTAAATGGAGCATGTAGATACGGTTCATCCGTAAAGATACTGAGAAAATATTCGGTTTCGTGTACCGATCTAGTAAATAGCTGGCTCTTCCTGTTACCCGCTAAATTTCCATGAGCTAATTCAGACCGAAGATTCAGTACTGCAGTGATATGTGGACAAGATCTGCACATGCTTCTCTTCAGTTTTAAGTCCTGATAGAGCCATAAAGCCATTTGTGCTGATTAAGTATGTTCCACCGTGCAGCCCCTTCCTTTACAAACCCAACATTGTAAGTCTCTCTCTCTCTCTCTAGTCAAACACTATTTCCAAGGAAAGTGTTCAGGCAAATATATTCCTTAGTTCCATCATTTCTAAGATTCGCGCTAAAGAAACGTCAATCCGCGCGTATTCAAGCGAACTACGCTTATTCCATTTGTATTCCGCCACTTTGTGGAGTTAACTCCCAAGGAAATGCTGCCACAATCATTGTACTCTCAACCTGCTCAATTCAATGATTAGCCTTTATCTTCAGCATATGTACTCATAATCTGTGACGCTTACTTTATAACTCTATCTCGAGTGGCTGTTGGGCTTTGTACACTTTCTAACCCTAATCTCTACATTAATATTTTGAGACTATTTCTTGTTAATTTCAACTCATCTTGAAATACTTGGTGATCTGACAAAAATGTTTTCTTCCTAATAGCAAGTATGTGACGTTTAGAATCATCTTTCAAACGGCGTGATTTACGGATCTTTAAACAATCATTATATATTAATATCTATCATGCACTATATATATATATATATATCCGAGTGTAGGATGGGTGTATATTGAATAAATTGCAATAGCCACAAAATACTATTCAATACAGAGTAGAGCAAATATTATTATTTAATCGAAAAATATAACGTAAATATTTTATAAAATCACTAAAAAAATTACCAATTTGTTTCAACACTTCTGGTGTCTTATCAAGTGATGGTATTGAAATTAGAATAAAGGGGTTTAAAAGGTTCAAATCGACTTAAAACCCTCGCTAGAGAAAACGCTGTTATATAATCTGCAATGACCCATCAAAATATAAGTATATGAGAAATAAAAAACAACTTGACAACAAAACTTGGTTATAATAATTAATGCTTTAATGTTAGGGTTAGACTAAAATAGAAATAATTCTAATTAATATTAAATTTTACTATAATATTCAAAATTAAAAATTACCAATTTTATATTTTAAATTTAATCTGTATTAAGTTAAAACATTACAAAATTATTTAAAGAAGAAACTGAAGAAAAAAATACGTATGTTATGTATTTATTTTGTTTTTACTGAGAGGCCAAAAATTCAGTTAGAATAAACGGTAAAATCTTATGTCGCTCTGAGCTTAAAACTTAGATATATTTGAAGTGATGATATGGGCAGTGGTGGGTGAAATCTTGCAAAGGACAATACATAGATAATCAGATTATAATACACAAACACGTAGACACATTTAGATATATAAACGCGCAAAAGAGCGAACGAAACAGTAAATAGGTTTCCACGACCCTTAAAAAATAAGATACATACAATGAAAGGCACATATAAGCGATTATACAAACATACATTGATAAAGACACGCACATATAAACACCAAGAAATATTCAGATTTGAAAGTGTTAGCAACATAATTCAAACAGACTATTAAAATATAACTTACACGGGCAAAGATATATAGAAAAATGGTTCAATGGATAGAATTTAATAGGGGTAGAATAGAAAAACAAATATTCTTCAAGGAATAACGTAAAGGAAAATGACACTAAAATATATAGAAATAGGATAGAAAAATAAATATATACGCATAGACACACATAAGGGAAAAACCAAAATCAAATGATCAGGCAAAATGTAACACGTAAAAATAACATTATCTAATATATAAAAAGAAAACTCATAAACACACAAATATATACAAATATCTCATATATGCTTACGTACGTATTAATACACATACACGACTACAAGTATATAACAATATGTGAAAAATACATATATACGTAAGTGTACACCCATTCATCACTAAACATAGAAACATACAAAGTTACATCTACTCACATACATATACATACACATATACCCTTACACATATATATATACCTATATATACACATATGCATATATACACACATTACTTAAACACATACGTATATGCATATATACACACATATATATAAATATAAAAATATAAACCTGCATAGTAACATTGAACAAAACTTTAAAAGAATAAATATACATATGTATACATATATACACACATACACAGACATATACATACATGTATACATATATACAAAATTATATATATATATATATATGAACACATACATACATATACATATACAAACAGACACACACATACACACACACACACACACACACATATATATATATATATATATATATATATATATATATATATATATATATATATATATACATACACATATACATACATAAACCTATACATATGCTAACAATATTATCCAAATGACATTAAAGGATTGTAAAGTCCATACAGTATAAAAAATGTTACAAAACTGATTTGTTGATTATTAAATCTACAAGCAATTTTAAAACCACTATCAAACAAAATTAGATTATAGTTAGTATCGATAATACATTCAAAAACACTAAGATATATGCATATACAAATATATATACAAAGATATACGCACATACACCCATATATATATATATATATATATATATATATATATATATATATATATATATATATACACCTACACATATAAATGTATATACATATATATATATATATATACATACACATATATACACATACATACAAATATATATATACATCCACATAACCATACTTACACATAAATACATACACATATATACGCATCCACATATACTTATACATATGATACATACACACGCACATGCACATACGTAGATAAGCTTACACCCATACATATGCAAGCACATAAATATATAAACAAGCACATATATAACAGGTATCAATAGAAACATATATATATATATATATATATATACACAAACGTATAACTATAAGTACAGATATATTCATATATATATATATATATATATATATATATATATACACGTAAATATACACACACTCAACTATATATATAAATATATATACCTACACATATACGCATAAACATCTACACACATACACAAGTACACGCAAATACAAATTTATTTATACACATACACACACACACATATATATTTATAAAATTTCACGTACATATGTATACATCTATAAATAAAAATATACACATATATACAGGCACCAACAACAAAATATACGTATACGTACAATATTTAAACCGATAGGAGGACTATCAGATATTAAAAGTAATAACCTACTAAACGTACAGTAACATAGCCTTATAGTCAAAAATATTACTACCCATATAGTAAGTTAGCTATGTTTACAGTTAACAGTGAGGTCATTTCTTTGGTTTAGGAGATGGGTCTTACATTTTAAATCTAATGATTTCACTTTTTCGTTAAGACAAATAATTACATGTTCGAACTCTCTTGATTAATTTCCAGTTTAATCCCTTTATTCTACTTTCAACACGATGAATTGATAATGCAACAGAAGCGTTGAAACGAAATGGCTATCTTTGTAGTGATTTTATAACAATTTTATGTTATAATTTTCGAATAAATAATTATATATATATATATACACACACACATACACACATACATACACACAGACACACACACACACACACACACATATATATATGTGTGTGTGTGTGTGTGTGTGTGTGTGTGTGTGTGTGTGTGTGTGTGTGTGTGTGTAAGCAAAAGTAAATTTAACTTAGTCGAGGCACCTCCTCCTCTGATTGACATTACGTGATAAATGTAAGGAATTTATTTTGCCACAAGTATTTATAAACAAAAGTAAAAATGCTGTTAGTTTTAAAAAGAAATTAAATTGAAGAGACGCTCATAAATTTTCATCAGGTTAACTGGAAAGTCTAGGTAGATTATGAAGGATGCTAATTGACGGGAATTGAATGTCTAATAAACGAAATTGAGTGAATGATGTTCTTGATTTTTTAATATATATATGTGTGTGTGTGTGTGTGCGCGCGTGTGTGCGTGTGTGTATGTGTGTGTATGTTTGCATGTGTGAGTGTGTGGAGAAAGACATAGATAGATAGATAGATAGATAGATAGATAGATAGATAGATAGATAGATAGATGTATTGTTGAAACATTTTCCCTGTCAGAAATTTGGACACATTTTTGTACGTTTATTTGTACATATTTTAAGAAATTATTCATGTGCATACATCCGCTCCAAACTTATTGTCTCTATCGAAAAAAGACTCACTATGAATAATATTCAAGATGATATTCGACATACAATAAAAAAAATTACCATTGTTCCTGTCTTTAAAAACTCTGGTGACCCCTCCGAACCTTCTAATTGCCGTCCTATCAGTCTCCTACCCCTCTTCGGCAAAGTCTTCGAAGCCCTTATCAACACTGAAGTGATTAATCACCTGATATCCCATGATCTGCTCTCAGACAAGTAGTATGGTTTCCGCTTTGTCCGATCTACAGCCGATGTGCTTACGGCCATCACTGAATTTGTCTACCAAGCTATTCATAATAACGGTGAAGCTCGTGCCGTGGCCCTAGACATCTCCAAAGCGTTGGATAGAGTTTGGCATGCCGGCCTTCTTCGCAAGCTTCAGGGTTATGGTATTACAGGTCGATTGTTTGACCTAATACAATCATTCCTGTCAAACCGTGAATTGAAGGTCGTTCTCAATGGATTCATCTCCAGCTCCTATCCCACTAACGCAGGTGTTCCTCAAGGCTCCATCCTAGGCCCTACTCTGTTCCTCATGTTCATAAACGATCTTGCTGACGCCATAGATTCCCAAGCATCTAATTTTTACTCCTGCCTCAAATACAAATCTAGTGATGCTGTTAAAGTTAACCTGGCAGTTCGACTCGAAAAGGACCTACAATCGGTTGTGAACTGGGGCAAGAAATGGTTGGTTAACTTTAACGCCTCTAAAACAACACTGCTCCCTATTAACCACCACAGGGATCCATCCCTGCATCCCATTAGAATGTCTGAAGACCAACTTCTCTCTGCGGCTGCTCGGTCTCACGCTGTCCGCTGATCTGAGATGGAACAAATACATCGAGTCAATTGCTTCATCCACCGCAAGGAAAGTTGGCTCCGTGTGCCGAGCCAGGAAATTTTTCTCCCCGGAATCGATCCTCCAAATCAATAAATCAACCATTCGCCCTTGCATGGAATATTGCTGCCATATATGGTCTGGAGCCCTTGCTGTTTACCTCAGGGTTCTTGATAAGATCCAGAGACGGATATGCAATGTAATTGGCCCTGATCTGTCATCTCGTCTGCAGTCGCTCTCTCACAGACGCGCCGTTGCCTCGCTCTGTATTTTTTTACAAATACTTTCACGGTAATTGCTCCGATGAGCTGCTTTCGCTGGTTCCCAGGCCTCATGAATTTATACGTCCTACGAGGCTGGCATCCCGTTCCCACCCCTTCACCGTTGAAACTGTTAGATGTAGACGTCTCTTCTACTCTAATAGCTTCATGTCTCGCGCATCTCGCCTGTGGATCTCCCTTCCTTATTCCTGTTTCCCTGACAAATATAATCTCCAACTATTTAAGTGTAACGTCAATCGACATCTCCAGTTGCCTTGATCTATCCTCTTCCTTTCTCCACATCCTTTCACCTTTCATTCCTATCTGCTCTCGCTGCTAATCTTCTGTAACCCCCTTGCCTTGATCGATCCACTATCTTTCTCCACATCCTCTCCTTTACCACTCCTATCTGCTCTTCCTCCAAACCTTCTGTAACCCCTGGCGTGCTAGTGGCTTCCAGCCTTGCTTGGGGTGATAAGCTTAAAAAAGAAAATAAATATCATTTCCAGATTGCTTTGGTTTGAGAATTTAATTCCCGTAGAATAGGCGTATAACAAATCTAAAGACACAGTCCGTCTTGTTATTTGCCCATAGGTTGGCAGGGAACAGATGGATTCATGCATTTGCCAAGCCTATCTGTAAACATAACACACTCGGCCGGGATCGAAGTCGGCCTATTTGTCTTTCTGAAACATTGTCCTTTATACAACCCAATATATATATATATATATATATATATATATATATATATATATATATATATATATATATATATATATATATATATATATATATATACGAGGAGTGTATACTTGTATGTAAGTACATATTGGAATTTACTTAAGTTTCAGGCGATAAATGAGCATCAAAAACTGAAATCCTGAAGCGCACCATGTACGTTGGCTTTTTGACTCGTAGCGAAGTGTATGTACTTAACAAAAATGGATTAAATAGTAGTTCTGCTAGTAAAGCAATCATTACATTGAAGTTGAAGATGAAATGCAGAGCAAATATGGATCGGAATAAATGAACAAAGAAGAAGCGTATATCAATTTAACATGTTTCACTTTTATTAAAGTTTCGTCAGAGATTGAGAAAAAAAACAGAAAAAAGACAGACAATCTGGTATTTTGAATTTATTCGGGAGTTTTCACCGAAAGAGTTTCCCCTGTCTACATATCCTGAAGACTCTAACGTATCTCAGAATATGTAAATGAAGAAGAGAAATATATTGAAAAACATTCAAAATTATCCACTACCCACATCATTTTATTCTCAACACAAAGAAACCGGCTTACAAAATCCACAAGTACAAAAACAGGCATCACCAATAACATTTCTAACAAAAAGTAAACAAAATTCATCATCCTACTCTTCAACGCTCTGAAACTCGTAAACAAATTATATTTCTAATACTAGAATCATCACCACCACCTCCAAAACAATCGATAATATGATTACGAAGAGAAATAAACCCAGCCAAACCTATTGAAATACCGATGGTATTTTCTATAAGTATATTATGGATGGAGCTTGGTAGGTTTCCGTGTGTGGGTAAATGACTCGTAATTGAGCTATTTGGAAAATTTTGACACACATAAATACCAGAAAAGTAAACATTTATGCGGACATAAGAAAAATTACATCAAAATCTTTGTACTTTGAATGAAATTTGTACCTATATATATATATATATATATATATATATATATATATATATATATATAGGTGTTTCTGTGTGTTTGTAAATCCAATAAAATAAAATCAAACAATAAAAAAAACTGCATATTTTATTCCTACATTATCCGAAATTATCCGAAAATTTTCAATTTCTTAACATACCCTTAGTAATTTTAAAAAGGTAGGTAGCTGTTCTAGGAGAAAAAACCAAAAATAGAGAATTATGCTTTCGGAACTTTACAGCATTGTTCCACATGATCAAAACTTATGAGCCCTTGGTTTAAACGCCTGGTCACTATATCACCTTAAATGATGGTGATTAATGCAAAATATTATATTTATAATTATAAAGCGTAATATATTGTAGGATTAAGCAGAAAATAAAATATGGAATAGTCCTAGGATTTTATCTTAGGGTAGGTGGCCTAGATTACCTAAATCAAGAAGAGAGATATATGGAGAAAACATTCAAACTTCCCCACTGTCCACATCATTTTATCTTCAACGCAAAAAAGGGGCTTAAGCAATCCACAACGCAAAAAGAACAGAAAGTAACAAAAACAAATCTAACAAAAGTCATAATCCTCTGTGTGTTGATTTCAATGTATATATATATATATATATATATATATATATATATATATATGTGTGTGTGTGTGTGTGCGCGCGTGTGTGCGTGTGTGTATGTGTGTGTATGTTTGCATGTGTGAGTGTGTGGAGAAAGACATAGATAGATAGATAGATAGATAGATAGATAGATAGATAGATAGATAGATGTATTGTTGAAACATTTTCCCTGTCAGAAATTTGGACACATTTTTGTACGTTTATTTGTACATATTTTAAGAAATTATTCATGTGCATACATCCGCTCCAAACTTATTGTCTCTATCGAAAAAAGACTCACTATGAATAATATTCAAGATGATATTCGACATACAATAAAAAAAATTACCATTGTTCCTGTCTTTAAAAACTCTGGTGACCCCTCCGAACCTTCTAATTGCCGTCCTATCAGTCTCCTACCCCTCTTCGGCAAAGTCTTCGAAGCCCTTATCAACACTGAAGTGATTAATCACCTGATATCCCATGATCTGCTCTCAGACAAGTAGTATGGTTTCCGCTTTGTCCGATCTACAGCCGATGTGCTTACGGCCATCACTGAATTTGTCTACCAAGCTATTCATAATAACGGTGAAGCTCGTGCCGTGGCCCTAGACATCTCCAAAGCGTTGGATAGAGTTTGGCATGCCGGCCTTCTTCGCAAGCTTCAGGGTTATGGTATTACAGGTCGATTGTTTGACCTAATACAATCATTCCTGTCAAACCGTGAATTGAAGGTCGTTCTCAATGGATTCATCTCCAGCTCCTATCCCACTAACGCAGGTGTTCCTCAAGGCTCCATCCTAGGCCCTACTCTGTTCCTCATGTTCATAAACGATCTTGCTGACGCCATAGATTCCCAAGCATCTAATTTTTACTCCTGCCTCAAATACAAATCTAGTGATGCTGTTAAAGTTAACCTGGCAGTTCGACTCGAAAAGGACCTACAATCGGTTGTGAACTGGGGCAAGAAATGGTTGGTTAACTTTAACGCCTCTAAAACAACACTGCTCCCTATTAACCACCACAGGGATCCATCCCTGCATCCCATTAGAATGTCTGAAGACCAACTTCTCTCTGCGGCTGCTCGGTCTCACGCTGTCCGCTGATCTGAGATGGAACAAATACATCGAGTCAATTGCTTCATCCACCGCAAGGAAAGTTGGCTCCGTGTGCCGAGCCAGGAAATTTTTCTCCCCGGAATCGATCCTCCAAATCAATAAATCAACCATTCGCCCTTGCATGGAATATTGCTGCCATATATGGTCTGGAGCCCTTGCTGTTTACCTCAGGGTTCTTGATAAGATCCAGAGACGGATATGCAATGTAATTGGCCCTGATCTGTCATCTCGTCTGCAGTCGCTCTCTCACAGACGCGCCGTTGCCTCGCTCTGTATTTTTTTACAAATACTTTCACGGTAATTGCTCCGATGAGCTGCTTTCGCTGGTTCCCAGGCCTCATGAATTTATACGTCCTACGAGGCTGGCATCCCGTTCCCACCCCTTCACCGTTGAAACTGTTAGATGTAGACGTCTCTTCTACTCTAATAGCTTCATGTCTCGCGCATCTCGCCTGTGGATCTCCCTTCCTTATTCCTGTTTCCCTGACAAATATAATCTCCAACTATTTAAGTGTAACGTCAATCGACATCTCCAGTTGCCTTGATCTATCCTCTTCCTTTCTCCACATCCTTTCACCTTTCATTCCTATCTGCTCTCGCTGCTAATCTTCTGTAACCCCCTTGCCTTGATCGATCCACTATCTTTCTCCACATCCTCTCCTTTACCACTCCTATCTGCTCTTCCTCCAAACCTTCTGTAACCCCTGGCGTGCTAGTGGCTTCCAGCCTTGCTTGGGGTGATAAGCTTAAAAAAGAAAATAAATATCATTTCCAGATTGCTTTGGTTTGAGAATTTAATTCCCGTAGAATAGGCGTATAACAAATCTAAAGACACAGTCCGTCTTGTTATTTGCCCATAGGTTGGCAGGGAACAGATGGATTCATGCATTTGCCAAGCCTATCTGTAAACATAACACACTCGGCCGGGATCGAAGTCGGCCTATTTGTCTTTCTGAAACATTGTCCTTTATACAACCCAATATATATATATATATATATATATATATATATATATATATATATATATATATATATATATATATATATATATATATACGAGGAGTGTATACTTGTATGTAAGTACATATTGGAATTTACTTAAGTTTCAGGCGATAAATGAGCATCAAAAACTGAAATCCTGAAGCGCACCATGTACGTTGGCTTTTTGACTCGTAGCGAAGTGTATGTACTTAACAAAAATGGATTAAATAGTAGTTCTGCTAGTAAAGCAATCATTACATTGAAGTTGAAGATGAAATGCAGAGCAAATATGGATCGGAATAAATGAACAAAGAAGAAGCGTATATCAATTTAACATGTTTCACTTTTATTAAAGTTTCGTCAGAGATTGAGAAAAAAAACAGAAAAAAGACAGACAATCTGGTATTTTGAATTTATTCGGGAGTTTTCACCGAAAGAGTTTCCCCTGTCTACATATCCTGAAGACTCTAACGTATCTCAGAATATGTAAATGAAGAAGAGAAATATATTGAAAAACATTCAAAATTATCCACTACCCACATCATTTTATTCTCAACACAAAGAAACCGGCTTACAAAATCCACAAGTACAAAAACAGGCATCACCAATAACATTTCTAACAAAAAGTAAACAAAATTCATCATCCTACTCTTCAACGCTCTGAAACTCGTAAACAAATTATATTTCTAATACTAGAATCATCACCACCACCTCCAAAACAATCGATAATATGATTACGAAGAGAAATAAACCCAGCCAAACCTATTGAAATACGATGGTATTTTCTATAAGTATATTATGGATGGAGCTTGGTAGGTTTCCGTGTGTGGGTAAATGACTCGTAATTGAGCTATTTGGAAAATTTTGAC
>OZ038490.1:66044098-66091598 GCA_964036315.1 Acanthosepion esculentum
GTACCAAAAAAAAAAGAACACGTCCAAAATACGCAACAAAGATATAGCTGAAGAGGATTATACCATTTTTAAGACAAAAATTTACACACACGAAAAATAAATACAGTTAAAAAAATTCTTATAAAAAATAAGCAGACATGTCGAGTGTGATCCGAAAGTTTTGTCACAACCTTCTAAAAACTAATGAGAACAATCGAATAACAATACAGTTCTACAAAACACATGTACTGGATTACGAGAAGGTCTGTATGATGTGGTTCCATGTCCTGTGAAATATTTTACGATGCTTTGTTGAGTGTTTTAACGATGAAAAGACTTTAGGACCACACTGTACAAAGAAGAATACGATGCATAAAAGCGCGCTTTAGCAAGAGGGCGAAATTATAGTGAAAATAGAAAAATCCATTGACTACTAAATCGTATAAAGTGAAGGAAATATACGAGGCTGGGTACTCTAGAAATATGATGAAAAGAGATCATTCCATTTATGATAAAATTGAACTTAATGAACAAAGAATGTATACTAACATGTGCATATGACAATATATTCGCATTTTTTTCGAACTTGATTGGTTGGTTGTTTTCTTTTTACCGACATATCAACCTCTATGTGTTACCTAATACAGAAATCTAAATATTTTGTACGTAATTTTATGGCTACAACTACAGACATTCTATATATAATTTTATACTTTCAGGGTAAACACATAATTTTTTAGATATATAATTTGTCGATGTTAAAATGTATTGCTGGTAATTTTAATATAAAATATATTACAACTGGTTAATTTACTATGAAAAAGTATTAAAACTGGTCATTTTACTATTAAAGTGTATTAGTACTGGTCATTGTTCTTATACATATATTGCTGGTATTTTACCAAAATGTACTTTTTATAATTTCTTAGTAAAGCACCAAACAAAACTCAAAAAAACACTTTCTAATAGCTGCAACCCTAACCGGTGCTACCGCCTCAGATCAAGTTGGACCCGTGAACAACTGCAACTAAGTGTTGGTTCTGCGCTCCTCAAAACCTTCAATATCTCGATCAGAGGCCTTGCTGCCGGATGTAGTTTATCGTCATACCCAGATCTATACCTCATTTAATCGAAAAGATCATATTAGGGAATGTAAATGTCATAGCTTGACTATGAAAGAGTGATGCTACGGCCATGAAATGTTGCATTCATTAATTTAAGCTCTTCATATTAATAACTGCATTGTTTCTTTCTAGATAAAATGTCACGTGTCTCTTCATGAAGAATTAAAATTAACTAGTAGGGACTTCTCTGTACAATTGAGAAACACGTTGGCATGGGATGTTTACAAGTTCATGTAGAAAAAGTGTTTAGCTAATGGGGAAATTCATATTGACATCGTCACTATATAAGTTGATGACGCTTCAGCTTCATTGCAAGTGCAAAAGTGGGCAACTAAACATAGGTGGGGAAAGGAGGTTACTTCTGTTGACACAAGTTCAGGAAGTCTTTCAAATTCCAACACATTGATTGTGTTCTCCACATGGTGATGGATGACAGGCGATTGACAATAGATCTCATCACCAATGCTGTTGGCATAACCAGTGACGGTGCTGACGATATTCTGCACAGTGAGATTGGCATGACGAAGGTTTCTGCTCGGTGGGTACCACGTCTTCTGGTACCTTATCAAAATAGCACCAAGCTTGGACCTGGGTCGTATCTACAATTCGCAGTTTTAGTTATAGTGATACCTAGAAATATAAATTGTGAACAGACAATGAGGGCATCAGAAGAATACGGCTTTAGCACTTCCGAAAAAATTGTTTTAGGATCATCTGTCTGTGATTAGTAATCTAACCATTTATTCAAGCTCGTCATCTTTAAATTCTATTAGGGCTCAGACCCTACGCAGACAGATGTGGCACTCATATATTCGATTTATTGTTAGATTCTCGGGAAAGGTCATCGGTTTATTGTACCGCTCTAGTAACTATCTGGCTCCTACTGTTCTACACTATATTTCCAACAGCCAGAGTAGACCAAAAATTGTGTATTGATAGCGGATTTAGGATGTAGTTGCCTAATCTCAACTTGCCTGTCTAGATAGAGTACAAAAGCACCAACAGGTCCTTTTGGAATTATTCTGAATAATTTTCTACACTACCACACATATTCTCCAGACGTTGCAATCGTCTCATTGGCCATTTTGATTTTTATGAACGTCTGTTGTGGCACGCTACATTCTTTAGCTCCGGCCGTCCATGACATTTACAATTGCGACACACCATGCGACGTACACAAGGGTGAATCCTCCACATTCTCTTTGTCTTCATATATTAAGAAGGAAGTCCCACCCTTACAGCTGCTTCACAAGTACTGCTTCATGCGGAATAGATTCCTGGCCGGATGTTTTCTCTATCACTACAATCTTGACCTGCTCAAGTCCGGAGCTAACCATAATGTTTCCCGGATAGCTGTATGAAACTCACTTCTTGCCCGTTCTTAAGCTTATACATCATACAGTAATTCTCTACGATGAGTGGCTTTTGCAGAGGATGTTTTTCCAATCACTACAATTCCACAGTTAACACGTATTTTACATGTATAGTCCCATTAAATTCAAGTCTTGCATATACTTACAATCATATAACAAAAGAAACTGATCTTCTGCCTTGGATGTCTCGTGGGCCGTATATTCGTTGTACATAAGTACATAAAATAGTAATTAATTGATTTAAACTCAGATTTAACATTGTTCTAAATTAATGTTCTTTTCATAAGTAAAAAATAGGAATGAATTTGAAAGGAAATAATATATATATATATATATCCCTGACTATCCGTTTAGGTGAAACCCTGGTTGGTTTGTCTGACTCAATAGGTCTAACTATATATATATATATATATATATATATATATATATATATATATATATATATATATTACTTTCAGAGTGTTATGTGATGCGAATGTGTATCAGTCAATATAGAAGCGCTAGGAATGTTTTCCAATATTTATAGTAAGAAGGCAGACGATTCGAGATTCTCCCTACAACAGCTTTACTGATAAGGATATACTAGAATAGTCAGGCAATTGCCGCCACCAGATATTTCAATGTGATAACTGACAAGGTAATTTCGATATGCATATATTAAATACTTTAAACAAGAATCAAATCAAGCCGTATTCATATGTGTATCGTGTTCGTACAGAATTTAGGAGATTATGGTCCTCCGCAATGCCGTATCCGCTGTCGCTCTCAACATTTTTTTCTTTGTGTACAATATTTATGTGCGGATACTCTCCAAATCTTTGTTGTTGTTATCTCACCATTTCTGCCGAAACGACATATTAAGTCTGAAATTGTTTTTTCCTCTTATCACCCTCCCCAGTTCATATTTGTTATCAATATACACAATCTCGTTATATAAGGTAGTGGTCGTTTCCTGCTGTCCGTCCAAACTTTAGCATCCGCTTTAGACATCAAATCACGAAAGCCTAACTATATATATATATATATATATATATATATATATATATATATATATATATATATATATATATATATATATATTACTTTCAGAGTGTTATGTGATGCGAATGTGAATCAGTCAATATAGAAGCGCTAGGAATGGTTTACCCACCGAGCAGAAAACCTGTTTGTTCATTATTTGTCAAATAAAAATAAACTATCGATTTCTGATCTAATCAACGTAACTTTTTCGTTCACATATTGCTTAAAACATCATCGTTGCCGACAAATTCTACTCACACGTTCTCAGTATGCTACTGTAGAATGGATTCTCTGTTGTCTCAAGTCTCTTCTTTCATTCATGAGAAAATTGTCAAGCATATAGCGGGATTGATATTACATAGCAACACAGCCGTTATAATTCTTTCGAAATCTTCCGAGATCTCAAAATTTCATTTGCTTTTTTCTTGGAAGTTAACTTTCCTTATTCCAGCCGTCACAAGATTTATGTGTCACAGGTTCTGTCGTTTGTCCCCAACTTGATTTTGACGTCTCCATTTCATAACCCGGCTCTTCGACTTCTCCATTTGCTAAGAAACATATATCTCATCTTCTCACTAGTTAATCAACAAATGGTTAGTCAATTCTACTTGCTCTGCTTTACTGCAATTTATTTTTTGAAGTTCCTACAGTTTCATTTCTGTGTTTGTCATCATCCCGGTATCCTCTACGTAGGTTGTTAAACTGGTTCCCGCCAATAAAAAAAAATCCTGGAATATATTCTTGTTCTTTAATGATAACATACTTCATTCCTCCGCGCAAAATACCACCTCACGTATGTCTAGGGATATTCGGGGATTTTTTTTTTCAATTTTCTTCGAAATATGTCGATACGTTTTCTTAAGTAATAACACTTAAATACGTTATGCATCAATTTTTTTTTCTGAAATTTTTATCAACTGAGAAAGAGAAAAACGGAATACATGGAAATGAAGACATGAGTGACAAAAATTATAGTATTCGTTTCTGTTAACACTTTTCAATAATTCTGAGCTTTAATAAGCATTTTTCTGACTCGAAAGAAACAGGCGGGAGTTTGATTTTTTTATTCAGTAGATAGTTATTTTTTCTTCTTTTTTGTTAAGTATTTTCATTCATTCAACTTCATCTTCATTAAAATTTTTGCTATTCCTTACATTCTATGATAACGTTTACCATATTCGAGTTGTTAAGATGCTTTATTTGAAAATGTTATGCTCCGATTTTATTTTCTATTTCCTTTTTGCATTTTAATTCATTTAACAACATTTTCTGTGCACATTTAAAGTATATGTTTTTTTCATTCTTCCTCATTCTAGAAGATGTGTTTTTTTAAACAGAAAACATATCAGGACGTCTTCCGATTTACGCTATACTTGCTATAAATGCGAGTAACGATATTTGAAGCTGAAAGAGTGGCGTTGTAAAATTGACTAAAATTCTTTAAAAATGGATACACTTGATAACCAACATCTAAAATAACAACACCTAATTTAGTGGACAAAAATGTCAATATTTTATATTCTTTTTTAAAATATACATATTTAGTTTGATTGTGCATATGGTACATATATATATATATATATATATAAAGACATTTTTATGTTTATACATTCTTTTCATAGATACAAATATTTAAGTAAATTCTCTGTTTATAATAAACAGTATTAACGACATTTACTGGCCAGAATGTACGAGAAACTTTCGTCCGCCGACAGGAATCGAACCTGTATCCTATACGAAACCGTTTCCTGTCGGATGACGAATATTTTCTATGAGAATTTCTCTGACATTCAGGCCGGTTTAATACTGTTTATTATAAACAGAGAATTTACTGTAAATATTTGTATCTATAAAAAAAATGGAAAAATATTAAAAAAAGTCTTAAAATAATAATCGGACTTTGTCCATTTCATGTGTGACGTCATTTGTTTCCATTTGGATACGCCATGAGCAGATCTGAATGTACGCGAGAAAATCATGGAAGATTGAAGTTTAAAGACAGTAAAATCGACTTTGCTAACCGAACGCACCTATATGGCCCAATCGGTTAAAGGCACGACAGGCTAGATGACGGTTCCGTATAGGATACAGGTTCGATTCCTGTCGGAAGACGAATATTTTCTATGAAAATTTCTCGGACATTCAGTTCGGTAAATGTTGTTTAATACTGTTCATTAGCATAGTTTACAGAGCATTTACTTAAATATTTGTATCTATAAAGACAATGTATAAACATAAAAATGTCTTAAAGCAATTGTCGGACATTGTCCATCTTGCAATATATATATATATATATATATATATATATATATATATATATATATATATTAGGGGCGTTGAATACTATGAAACAAAGTGGAACAGTTTTATCAAAGACGCGTTTCACCGAGAAGCTAATGTTCACGTTTAAAATGAAAGAAAGACAGAAATGCGTGTCGGAATCTCAGAGATTACGTGGTTAGGATCTCTGAGATTAATTGTATTTCATAAATGAAATGAATTACCCTAGCTTATCACTACTTAATCCCCAGACTGTGTAAGTGTCTATTTGGCTGTGTGTTTGTTTATTTTATCGATATGCTTATTAGACCCACAATCAAGAAAGCTATTGCTTTAGCTAAACTCATAATCGCAGGTCTAAAAGAGTCATAATAACAATAACAATAATAATTTCATATATATATATATATATATATATATATATATATATATATATATATATCATGGAAAATTACCTTCGATAGTCAGGTGTGATGACAGGGCACACCGAAGAATACAAAGCGACGCTTACGTTCCACGACAACCGAGCTACCACTGCGCTCTTTCACATGCGACTCGCCCTCAGTAAGTCAGATGAGTTGTGGGAGTGGTTAAAATAAACAAGTTACCAACTAGGAATTAATTGTAACAATAAATTAAGGTAACAAAATACCCGATATGTGACTAACGCAGGGCCAATAATAAAATAAGCACTTAATTGAAACAAACAAGATATTTCTTTCAAAATACCCTTCTTTAATATTGCCTATAATTCAGGCTTAAAAATTCTAAAAAAGGAAATACATCAATTTCAGCATTTAGTATCTAATCCATCTACAAATTTTGTAGATGATATTCACGTAAACACTGCAGAATAATGCGCGCATGAATTTGATAAAGTTAAATTTGGCAACCAAGCCTTGAAAACTCAGCAAAGCAAACGTCTTCATGCGTAGATAATTGAAATAAGTTCTCAGAAAAAAAAGCAGCTCTTGCATTCCCATATTAAATTAAAATATCCGCGCAAGAATTGGTTTTGTTCATTGTCTAATATTCTCGCCACAAAATAAGGTAAACTATACTTTCATTTGATTCTTCCGTTTGTCAACTAAGATGCAAATTAATGCGCAAAATATGACAGAAAATATTTTTCGAAAAATAAAACCATCGTGTTCATTATGATGGAACTGTTCTCGTTTCTTCTTCGTATGATTAAAATTTTACCTTATATAAATATTGCCTTAGGCACAAACAACCATGTCTTATAAACTAAGCATTTTTATCAGTTAATAATATATCATAATATAAAATATCATATATGTATAAACACAAAACATTTCATATGTTTATATACACAATAGGATACATACATACTTGCATACGTATAAATAAATAAATGATAAAACGTAAAAATTGAAAACAAATATCCTCAGTTAATACATTCCTTAATGAAATCACTTGTATCAAAATAGAGAGGAAATACATTTAAGTAAGAAATAGGTGGGCGTAGAAATCAACTCTGTATTTTCACACCAGACGCGGTCTTCAAACCATTGGAAAATAGATTGTAGCTTGAAATTAAAGTTTGTCAGACATTGTTTATTCCCTTAACCAAACTTTCTATAACTTCAAACGTTCTATTTCCGATACTGTGCGCTCTTTACCCAGATATATTAAAATTTTTAGACACTATATATATATATATATATATATATATATATATATATATATATATATATATATATATAGTGTAGTTCTGACACGTAATTGCTTAAACAGGATAAATCCACAAGCCTCATGTTAATTCTATTTTGCCGTTATCTGCTTGTGAAATTTAAAATTAAGTTTTAACTTACCAGTTATTTATATATCGCCTGAGGAAGCACATTTGAGTGTTGAAATATCCAAACTAATATGTAGCGATTTTTAACATGTTTTTGTTTTACTCTCATATAATGAATAATATTAAGCTCTAATCTCTATCGAGCGCTTTTTAAAAAATTAAATGCTACAGATAGTGGAATTATATTCCATTTGTTCCTATCCCATACATATATATATATATATATATAGTGATAGATAGATAGACAGATAGATAGATAGATAGATAGATAGATAGATAGGTAGTGTTATGGTACAGGTTCCTTGTACCACAGTGATGGTTCAATGTAGAACCAATGAAGAATAACTCGAAGACAGGTATGGAATAACACAGATATATTACAAATAGAATATGTACAAAAGACGTAGAAGTGTTAGTAATAACAATCAGGTTAGGTTAGAGAGAACTATGTTGTCTCGAAGTATCACTATTCCAATGTCTTACAGTAATCGTCTGACGCGACTCTGTCTCTGACTAACTCATAGTGACTGACATTATTTACTGTCCTCACCCCACTAGGGATAGATGTGGCACAAGGCCGGGTTTAAAGTGGGGTATTCCCGATCCCGTAGGCTCGGCCAAAAAATGTCCGTAGATCCCGTAGAAACGGGATCGGGTTGGTCAATCTCCCCGAACGAGACTCTATCCTTCGGCCGAGCCTCGTCCGGGTTCCTCTCTGCTCAGAGGCAAAGAGTTCGACCGTCTAATTGAGAAGACGTCGCTGTTTCCTCTGACGGACTGCTTCCTCTTGAGTCGCAGTATTTATGGTGTACGGGATAGTCCATTATCTATTATGGGTAAGTTCCCATAACAGATAGATAGATAGAGAGATAATGAATGTATAGAAAACAACCGCCAGTTTTACGTCAGAAACAGACTATATATAATCTACCAGTGATGGTCTATGGAGTGTGGAAGACTGATGTTTTCATCATTTTTGTTAGTTACAACCTGGCGTTTAGTGAACAACAGTCTAACTGCCAAAAGACATTAAAAAAATTTGACAAGAAATAGGAAAAAATTGACAGTGACTAAACTATCCAGACAGAATAAAATTCGTTCTCGTGATATTCAGCCGATTAGAACGCATTATATATATATATATATATATATATATATATATATATATATATATATATATATATATATATATATATATATATATATATATATATATGTGTATATATATATATATATATATATATATATATTGGTTGTGGTTGTAATTACGTAAGAAACGTAAACACCGCAAAGGCAGTATCATATGGCTCAATCCTTCTTTCATTTGTAACGTTAATAACTAATATCTATGTAGGTAAATGCATCTGTCGAAGAAATACTATATTTCTATTAAACGGTCAATGCATGACTGACGAAATTATATACAGAGCGAATATAAATTCGCGTAACAGTGTTTAATTTTTCTTTGATTCCACTGAAAACCATTGTAAATAGAGTTTTTTATCATCACAAAATGACCTTAAAAATATAAACATAGTTCAGCACCCTCTAAATATTTCTGGTAAATAACAGGTACTAGAGAACTTTCTCTATTTATTAACTGGGAAATTGATTCTCGGGCCAAGGCTTATAAATGGAGAAGCGACAATTGAAAAACTAGTTATTCTAAAATAACCTAAATTATGGAACCAGAGGAGTGAATTAATTAAGACTAGCAGACAAAATGAAACATCTGAAATACACTATACAAGATTAGCTCTTAAAAACGTTATCTATTATTTTGTATATTGTTTCTACCTTTTTTCTATTTTACCATTATTTTATACATAACATTTTTAGCGTTGTTTTCTGGTCATATAATTAACCTCTTTTGAAGGACATTTTTTCTCCTCCATTATCTTTTTCCATTTTATCATAGTTTAAAATTTAATTTTCATTCTTATAATTTTCTTTTCTCTTTTATTTTCTTTCACTTATTTTTGTTAAATTTAATATTTTTACCGTTCAGTATTAAAAATCTGTAGCACGAAGTATCGCATAAGCGTCGTGATAGCCAGATATATTTTAATTCAAAGCGTGAAACAGTCATTTTGAATTCCGCACCCGAAGATTGCATGAAATACAGAATCACGCTAGAGGCCCGAGATAGTATGTATATTTATCAATATATATATATATATATATATATATATATATATATATATGTATATATATATATATATATATATATATAACTGTTTAAATTACTTTAATTTTCATTTTCAAAGCATAATGAAAAAATAGCTAATGGATAACAACGCGCCACTTTGTATAAATACTTGTGCTAATGAACAAATATAGTATTGTACTACTTGCACACCTGAAGAGGATCTTAAAAGAAGATCGAACGTACGTGAGAAATTAAAATAAAAGAAATTTAAACAGCTATAGGACATATCTTTCATCCTTTAATATCAATAAACAAAAGGTTATTCCTGAGTATGAACAGATTCCGGTAAAAATTAGCAGTCATAATGTCTGTAATTTATTCTATCAGATATATATATATATATATATATATATATATATATATATATATATATATATATATATATATATATATGTGTGTGTGTGTGTGTGTGTGTGTGTGTGTGTGTGTGTGTGTGTGTGTTTGTAATATATCTGTGTTATTAAAAAAAAATAGAAAGAGAAGTGTTAGTAATAACAATCAGGTTTTAGTTAGAGAGAACGATGTTGTCTCGATGAGTATCACTATTCCAATGTCTTACAGTAATCGCCTGACGCGACTCTGTCTCTGACTGACTCACACGATGTTCAGCAACACGCCCAGGTGTGTTGAATGTTGCACAAAGCCAATTTTATGTGAGCTCAGAGAGACCGTAGGCTCGGCCAAAAAATGCCCGTAGAACCCATATAAATGGGATCGGGTTGGTCAAACTCCCCGAACGAGGCTCTGCCCTTCGGCGGAGCCTCGTCCGGGTTCCTGCCTGCTGAGTCGTCCAAAAATTATTGAATCTCACACGATGTTCATTAACACGCCCACGTGTGTCAAATGTGGCACAAGGCCGGTTTAATGTGGTCTTTCCGAGTCCGTAGGCTCGGGCCAAAATTACCCGTAGAAACCGTATAAACGGGATCGGGGTGGTCAACCACCCCGAACGAGGCACTACCCTTCGGCGGAGCCTCGTCCAGGTTCCTCCCTGACCAGAGGCAGAGAGTTCGCCCTGATAAGTGAGTCGTCCAAAAAGGACTGAATCTCACACGATGTTTAACAACACGCCCACGTGTGTCGAATGTGGCACAAGGCCGGTTTAATGTGGGCTTTCCGAGCCCGTAGGCTCGGGAAAAAATTGCCCGTAGAACCCGTATAAACGGGATCGGGGTGGTCAACCACCTCGAACGAGGCTCTGCCCTTCGGCGGAGCCTCGTCCGAGTTCCTCTCTGCCCAAAGGCAGAGAGTTCCCCTCTGCCTCAGAGGCAGAGAGTTCGACCTGATAGGTGAGTCGTCCAAAAAGGACTGGGTCTCACACTACTGCTTTCTCTTGAGGCTCAGTATTTCTGGTGTACGGGATAGTCCATTACAATTATGGGTTATTTCCCATAATAATATATATATAGATAGATTTTAAAGACATATTCTTATCTAGATATAAAAATATGGCCTATTTTTTTACGTATTAAAATCTACTAAAAGAAATATTTCCAATCTGATTAATTTCCTCTGATATATTATGTTGCCAAATAAAATTAAAAATAATTCAATGCTCGAACAATATTTAATCGTAAGCTATCTGCATAGTAGATATGATATTAAATAAGTGTATTCACTTATTAGACTACGTATATATTATGCAGAAGGAATAGAAATATATAAAGGCATAAATCAGACGGTCCCTGATAATTCAGTTGTCACCTTCTATATACTTTGGTGCAACTTTACTCTGCGCCTTCAAAGACATTTAACTTTCTTTTTCCGTTCAAACACTTCTGCCATTCTGAAATAATTCTCTGTTGTCATATCCGTGGTTCCACGTCAAGACAAGTCATGTACCACTTAGGTATATTATTTTCACTTTTGAAATTATACAAAACCTGAAAGGTTAGAATTCCAATATTGAATTCAATAAAAGTATTTCATTTGCGTTGGCACAAATACTGTTTACTATTCTTCCAATCGTGTGTAAGCTATGCCAGAATGTTAGTCAAGAAATGATAACTCTCTGCTTGGCCTGTGTGCGAAAAATCGGATATCATAGATGCCAGAATGTTTCTATGACCTCTAAACAAACCTCGCTGAGGAAGCATTATGATGTGAAATATCTGCGTATATAACGAATTAAATTAATTTGTTCAGATATCACCAAGATATTTCAATCCTTCCATGATAATTATAATAATAATAATAATGTTTCACTCCTAATTCAATTTCCTAATTTTTCAAATCATTCGTAATAAAATAGGCAAACATCGTTGTTTCGTTCTATTTTCAAACTCAAAAGAAAAAAGGACGTAAAATTATATTCATGCATTCATTTAGTTGAGGCACATCTGGTTTTTTTTTACCAATAGCATACAATAACTGATCCATAAATTATCCACTGTAAATCTATCAAAATTTGTCCATGGAGAAGTGTACGTTGGATCTTTAAGCATTGCAAAACCAGAACTCTTCATCCTGTCAAAAACCGTAAGATCAAGATTATAGTATACCCAGAAGCATTGTTACTAAGAGTCAGTCAGTTATGTGCCATGCGTGATACTCACTTGAGTGACGAGGAAGATTATTTTTCCAGAAATAGGTTATTTCTTTTTGCGGTAGACCAGTTACCATCCATGACTATAGAACTCGATTTGCTGGGGGAGAAGAAGAGGATTCATATCTTTCCCAAGGGTATTAGCATGTAAGTGAATGTAATTGATCCGACCGTAATTCGAAATCTGCTCTCCGAGTCGCGATCAATTATTCCACCGGACCTCCTCTTGTTAACAAGTATTGTTAAATAATTTATTATTCTTTTCGATTTTAGATGGAACATCTGAAATAAAAATTGTTTAGACTGTTATCATTTACATCATACATTTACATCTTTAAGACTGTTTGCATTTTTAGATATTTTGTGTGTGCGTGTTTTAATGTAAACACAAAAAACCTCTTCTTTTAGATATATTTACTGATAAAAATACTTGACACATATCTCTTCTGCATAACTTCGAATGTTTATGCAATTTCAACTAAATTTTCTACACAGAAAATAACAGTAATAATATGAATGTTATGTTACTTCTAAGCTCAAGTATGAGGTTATGAAAGAGGAAAACGAAATCATTTGGCAAACTTATTCCAAGTATCACTTACCAAAGTTCAACCTTATACCTCTAATGTGATTTCACCAGAAAAATTTATTTGAGCATGATTGCGATGACTAATTTTAATTAGACTTGTTATACATTCAAATAAATGGTAATTTAGGGATACAGGCGATTATCTCCATTTAGTGGTGTTAATCACATGGATCACATGACGGACCGCCTAATGACGTCGCTCGATACAATGACGATAGCAGCAGTCAAAATTTCAGTTAGATTTACAACATCAAAGCCGAATGATTGCTTTATTTAGTCACGTCATGGCTGAGGCAAGAAGCTAAATCTGCCTCTACAGCAATACATGCCCATGGTGCCGTTTCCTTTTCTGAATATATATTTCCTAGTTATAGAAAGACAATCCAGCTCGCAATTCTCAATTCGGGAAAACTCATGAGTTGCTGTTTCCTGTTCGTAGAATATGTCCTCGCCTGGGACAAAGATGAATCCGACCGCTTTGAATCTAGAGCTCTAATCATGGCTTCGCCAGATACAGGAGTATCTTCATATTATATGTAAGAACATTCTTTTTTGTTTCTCCTTATACTCTAATCTGATGTGTAGATATGAACGATATATTATTCTCCACGTCCGATACGTATGCATATATACATATATATGTATATATATATATATATATATATATATATTTGAATTGGACATAGTCCGACAATTTATTTAAAGACATTTATAATATGTGTAACGTTTTTTTTATAGATACAAGTATTTAAGCAAATGCTCTGTTTTTAATACTGTTTATTATAAAAACAAAACATTTGCTTAAATACTTGTATCTATAAAAAGAACGTTAAACATATTATAAATGTCTTTAAATACATACATATATATATATATATATATATATATATATATATATATATATATATATAGATACATACATACATATATATATGTGTGTGTACGTGTGTGTGTCAGAGAGAGAGAGAGAGAGAGAGAGAGAGAGTGTGTGTGTGTGTAGTTTTGTGTATGTCTTAGTAGTATAAAAGTCTCTCTGAGGACCATATATGTTTATCATTCCATTTCCTTTCTGCTGTACCGTTCCGTCCGCGAATTACAGTGTTATTATAACCCGCATATAATAATGCCCATAACGGGGGAAACGTAATTGAGACAATAAAGCTTTCTATCATAGCTCTCTCCGACTATTTTAATAAAACATTATCCGGATGACGCTGATTCAAATTATAAGGGATTAATGCTTTTAAGTCTTACAGCATCGGGGGGGTTAAATAACATGCGCACATAGGTGCGCGTGCGTATTTCGTCATACACTCGAGGACGCATCTTAACTTTGCGAATATTTCTATATTTATTTTCATTGAGAAGAAGAAAAAAAATTGAGGAAAATTTCAAACAGAGATTTGATTGATTTCATAATTAAAGACATTTGCATTTATTTTTTAATTCCATGATTTAGAGATAGACTTAACCACGCTGATTATTTGTTTACGTTAGATGAGGGACAAACAAATCTAACGCAAACGGTTTATTTTTATTCATTTCGAGTAAAGCCTCAAATGATATAAATATCGTGACATCCTCGGACTGTTTAGGGTCGATTACACTGTTACTTGATCACATAGTAAAAGGAAACCGATTTACCTTGGAATTTTACATTGGAATTATACGACAAACGTTGGCATATAACTTGATTACATACGAATTATATGACAATTCATGTCTGCACACAAGTGTAATTGAGCCTAAAATCAAATTACCAGTGCCCCGAAACCAATAACTTCGCTTTACATTCATTAATAACGGAAATAACTTCAATATAGTCGTTTAATTACATTAAAAATCTTCGATGGAAATTTGTTTATTGATATCAGATCACAGAGTCCAATACAATTTCGTAAACAGTATCAACTTAAAAAAATGTTTACTATTACTTTTATTAGTTATTTCGGACATATTTTACTTAATGAATTGATGCTGAAAGAACGTATTTCTCTTTGCTGACCTGGTTATGATGATGAACTACATCTGGCAGCAAGAATTCTGATCGGGAGAAGAAATTTTGTGGCGCGTGGAATCACTTTTTATCTGCTGTTGCTCCCATGTTCACGCAGATAGGGATGGTAGAAGCCGTTAGGGTCCGAGCTGACCCCAATAAATCAATAGTATTTTTTTAAATAAAATTATTAGAAATATGTTTTTATAGAATAATGACAACAAATGCAACACAAAAAATATTTCGTATTAAATTACCAATATTACATTTTAAGATATACATCTAAAAAACATACTATTTACCCTGAAAGTGTCTATTCTTAACTCTTTTAGAGAAAACCACGTGGCAAGATGGTTGTTGGTTTCTTCCTGGATGTAAATGCAGTGTCAAGATATTATGATAATATATATATATATATATATATATATATATATATATATATATATATATAGAGAGAGAGAGAGAGAGAGAGAGAGAGAGAGGGGGGGAAAGAGAGAGAGAGGGGGGAGAAACAACTAAAAAGTTGTAAATTAAGGAAAATATGTTTTTTATGAAAGTATTTATTTATATGTAATTTTAGATAATATATATATAGTAATTTATAATATATATATATATATATATATATATATATATATATATATATATATATATATATATATAGTAGAGCAATAAATATTTATTATAAACTGTTATTTTGGAAGATGTAAGAAACCACTACAAAATTCTTCATTTTGTTTCGAGGCATAACAAAACGTCTCATCAGGTTGTTAACAATGATGGTAATAAATCTTCATTAAAAATGCAATTTATGAAACATAACTTCCTTTTCATTATTTTAAATGGGATTGTTTATTACTATCGTTGTTAAGTACCTGATGAGACGTATATATAACGGTAACAAATCCGTGGGTTTAAAATCTAAGTGGATCCTAGTAATATAAAATATTAAAACTGATCCACAGAAAATGCTCAATGTATTTATTATTACAGAGAAATTATTAATAGACAATAAATTCCAGAATCACCTAATATGGGGAATAAGCTTAATTCCACAGACGAAAAATTATGTCGTCTGTCTTATCAAGACGAGCATAGACTGAGTTCGTGTCGGAAATAGAAATTTAACTGTGAATTTAAAGAAAAAAGAGTCGAAAAACTGATAAAGAATTTATCCAATTCAATGTTTCGTCATTTCTTCTGACTCTCAAAAAATATATATATGTGCGTGTCGGCGTACGCACACATCCAAACATACATACACAGAAACACAAAAATCACACACACACACACACATATTCGTGTATGTGTGCATATATGTGTATCTATATGTGCATATATAAGATCAAATTATTGAGCAATTTATTATTATAATATATATTTAATAAAAATCGTTTGTACAATTAATGTCATATATATATATGTCTATATATATATATATATATATATATATATATATATATATATATATATATATATACATATATATATTTATTTTTATATATATATATATGTATGTATGTATGTATATTTAATTTTCAAGTTTTTTTCAGTACTTTGGACTGTCATTAGTGTAACTCCTGTCTCACCTGCCAAAAGTCTTATGGATTGAGTTGAATCTTTTCAAATAGATCTATTTAGCTCTAATTTCAAATTCTTATCCCTCTTTCTCGTGTGACCTCCTAATCCCGTTTTTCTCTCTTCTGTTCCCATTTTTTAAAACTTATTCACCGTTCACTTGAATGGATTTTGAAGATGGAAACCAGAGTATGAATGTTGGTACTATTACTGAAGACCTGAATGATATTCTCCTCTTAGCATTGCTCATTTGAGAAGACAGTTGGGGCTGACGCTAAACGATTTCAAACTGTTCTCTTCCTTGCTGAATTACTCAAATGTTTTTTCTGTGATTCTTCCAACAAGAAGTATCAAGATGGCTAAATATCTTATTTGAAAAACAGGAAAAAAAGAGACCCAGTTTAGTAATATTTTTATATATTAAACATTTTGCCGGACGGGCATTTATGCTGTAACACGACTTGACCATTTACCCATCACACCAAATTTATATATATATATATATATATATATATATATATATATATATATATATATATATATATATATATATATTGAACGAAAAATATTGAGAAATTAAAATATTAAAATTTTCAGACACACTGGGTTGTATATGAATATTTTTCTGTCTAATTATTTCAACTGTATTCGACTAGTTTCGTTCAGCATGGCAATTATTAAGAGAAAATATGGTTGTTAGTAGTAGTGAACTACAGGAATGAAGGACTTCATGAAGAAAATTATCTTTATCTGAAATTTGCATTTGTTTTATATTATTTTTCATTTTGTTTATCCTACATTTGGCCCGTCCTTGTGTTGGTCAAACAGTCTCATTTAAGTAGTTATTTAAGATAGAGGTTGGATTGATTCATATTGCTCGGAATTCCCTTGATCATTTTTGACAAATATAATTGTTTCCTGGAAATGGGATGTTTCATTGTTAAGTTGTTTTTTCATTTAGTTCTTTCGGGAGTGAATAAGTATGTGTGTAAGTGTATATATTTTTATTGGTTTGTGTATAAGTGTGAGGCCTCAACACTACTGCAATCATGTCTATCTTGTGTGGATGAGAAATGAGGGTAGGGCCTGATTTATGGGTTAAATATAATTCTATGTTATTAAATTTGTGCTTAAGCCCATCTGGATGGAGTGCTTTTAGGCGCAGAATTAATTTATCTCCATGGTCCTCTAAAATTTTTCATATGTTATCGTTTCTGTACTGTTCTATTTCCTTAAATATAGTGAATTTGGTATAGCTTTTAAAATAATGTTTTTCTAGGGGGAAATGTTGTTCTAGAGGTAATAATCTTTCGTAGGCAGCCGACTTAATTCGATTCCGATAATTATTAATTCTGTAGTGAAAGGGCCATTCATTTTCCCCATATATAGTTTCTGGCATAGGGCGCATTCTAAGAGGTAAATTATGCTATGACTTCTAAAGGTAGAGTCGTGGAAGATTTTGAAAGTAGATTTAGTGACTGAGCTAGTGAACGAATTGGTGTGTCTAGTGTGGTTACAGCATAAGATTCTTTTGTTGTTACATAGTTGGGAAAATACTGTCGTTTTTGTTTTTGGTTCGCCTCTGAAATGTGGTTACTACTTATAATTTCATTAAGGTACTTAAGTCTACCATATTCTAGCAGTCCGGGTTCCTGAAACAAAAGTTTTAGATCTGTTTTGAGATGTAGTATTTTCCTAGCGACTTTTCATTATCTTGTTATATATAATATATATAATATATATTATTATATTATTATAAGTACACAGTAAGATTATTGCTAAATCATGTAAAATTAAAAAAGGATCTCAACAGATAATCAGACGTTGAAGGCGCACACGTTAAATCTGATATAAAACTTTCAAAACCCTTTTTCACACAGCTCTTATGCCTTCCCACAAGAGACATTATCTCTATCCTGAAAGGTTTCAAGTTTTCTGTTTTAAACAGCATTCTTAATAAGAAACTTTACCCACAAAGTCTGTGGGTATTATATAAAAGAGATTTGATGCAGAAAGCAGTTGTTTCGCTCTTAAAATCGATCTATTATGTAATTTTACTTCCATTTTGGTCTAGACTGTAAGTTACCTTTTTGCGGGTGATTCACTAAATCAGAAACATGTATGTATATATATATATATATATATATATATATATATATATATATATATGTGTGTGTGTGTGTCTGTGTCTGTGTGTGTGTGTGTGTGTGCGTGTGTGTGTGTGTGTGTGTGTGTGTGTCGTATACAGGCATTAAATATACAGAAATATACACATTACAAAAAGTACTGATATAAAGTTTGCTATATTTTAAAGTAAATGTGTTCAACATTCGGTGGAGAGAGTGTATAAATGTAGAGACTGATGGCAACTCCGAGCGGTAATTATGCTTGAAAGCGATTTTCATGGTCGGAGCTCAATAATGAATCCTGACGTCACCACTTGATATGTATCCACTCTACTTATATATATATATATATATATATATATATATATATATATATATATATATATATATATATATATGAACTTACTTTAGATATCCAATATATAGATTTCATTTACACACAGCATAATGTATTATATCTATGTCATTGTTTTGAGGAGTACGTTATCTTCCTTTATATACGAGTATCAATCATGACCAATATTTTTTTAGGAAAGTAAATTAAACATTGTATTATATTTATCCGATTAGGGTATATATTTTATTTACACGAACGTGAGTGTATGTATGTAGATAATATATATATACATATATATGGATGTGTTTTGTCTGTGTGTAAATTTTGTGTTGGTTTTCAAATATATTATATTCTGTGTTATAATTGAAACAATTTTTAATTATTTAAAAAACAAAACTACAACCGCCATATATATATATATATATATATATATATATATATATATATATATATATATATATATATATATATATATATATATATGTAGTTATGCATGTGGGTGTAATTGTTTTTTTTTTTTCGGCTTTATTTTGAACTTGGTTGGATGGATGCTTTGCCCCACTCCAGGTGAGTTGTGTTGGTGTATGGGTAGCGTGCACGCATCGTCCATATTTTTTCCCTCTCAGACTTTCCTTGGAAATAATGGTTCCCATTTTCGCATTACAGCTGCCGACCACCTGAAATTTACATAGTGGTCGGTCCTAGGCCTGAAAGGTGATTCTTAATTTTTTAAAAAAAGCCCTGACATTTTATATGGTGTCAAGAAATTTTTCTTACTGGTAATCATTCACGGCAGAGTCTTTTAAGATCTGCTCATTTGTATTAATATATATATATATATATATATATATATATATATATATATATATATAGTAAAGTGAATGGTCAGAGTTGAATTAGACCAGTAACTTTAGGATTAAAACGTGCTCAATACATGTGTAAAAATAAACATGTAAGATATATAGCTTTTAAGTATAAAGTGTTATGGGATCAGCCAATTGCGCAACCTTGTTTTCAGTATTTTGGAAACTTCACGCGATTTCGGCCAATTTATTTCCTAAAGCTTCACTAGTTTTAAATCAAAATTTATGAATGCTTTCATATTTAAAAATAAATACATAAGTGTACGGCATGGGTGGGGTAGAAGGTGAGAGGAGAGGCAGAAGGAAAGCAAGCGTATTGAAAATATACCGGTGGTGGAGGATGAAATATATATATCGACTTAAAAGGAACTTTTTAGTATGTATACATCTGGTCATAATTTCCGATCTGTCATTCAAAATGTTTTTCCTCGTCTGGAATCTTTATTATAGCTAAATTTTCTTGTTGACAAAGTTTGTACATGTTGCTATGAGTGTTGTAACTTCTTGCGGTTTTTCAAATTTTTCCAGTTTAATACGCATCTTTTATTTCATATATATATATATATATATATATATATATATATATATATATATATATATATATATATAAATTTATTTCCGTTGAGCTCTCTGGGGAGGATGTGTGGGTTTGTAAACAGTGACTATTACGGCTAATGATGCAAGACTCTTCGGTAAATCGAATCGAGTTCTCTCAGTCACTGTGTGTTTATCTAAAAATAAATACGCTTAAATTCAGCTTCTTCTCTGCCGTGCGCCAACGGCTTCAGGGTAAAATTTCCGACTGACGCGAATTCAGTCGGTTTTCGATTCTAGCCAGAGGCAACTGGACGTCTCGCCACACTGATGAGCTGTGATACAGCCGAACAGTCTGTCTGTGGATGACAATATATATATATATATATATATATATATATATATATATATATATATATATATATATATATATATATATATATATATATATATATTCGGTATGTATATATTCGGTATGTTCTGTAGAATTTCCTATAATTTGGAGCACTAAGAAATATATATTCACTGAAAACAGTATAGTCATTCATTTATACTTGTACTTCGATATGTTATTCGCTGTGTTATTCACCAATTTTCAATATCTTCTTTCTCTTTCAAATTCTCCACTATCTTTCCGTATATGTTCCAGATGCTTCTGGTGTCACTTTTTGATCAAAAGCAAAAGCGTTCTTTTCCTTCCTATATTTTTATAACTTCTGTACATTGTATTCTCATTATCCTTCTGTAGTACCATGTCACTGTTTTCGTAAGTCTTCTCTTCATGTGTGAGCATATTATATTACATAAAAAGTGTTTTTTTTTTTGCACTATATTTAACACGTTAACAACGTTTACATTGATTCCTAAAAGTTTCCTAATTATTATTTTATTTTGTTTTGGAAGGCATCTTTCAAACATACACTGCATATTATTCAGAACAAATAAAACGGCAAGTCATCAATGTGTCTATCTCATTAGTTATTAGTTATAACATTAGATGTTACGTTATCGCCAGTGTGTTTAAATTGTGAAGGTTTCTATCTGAAGACTAGGATAGGAAAGGCCACATCATTGATTCATCATACAGTACATCAGTTTTAATTGGTGTTTCGTCCTTCAGGCTTAGAAATTCCTGTCAGCTACACTTGTTTAGCTGCTTCCCTCTCCACTTAAGAGAATGGAAGCCAACTAATCAACATTGAGATGTCCGCTAATGATATAATTCTGTCCTTGTGGCACTTACTAACTGAATGGTAATTAAATTCTATTTATTGAAGTACTCAAAATATTTTACTCCCTCGGGATTCGCAGTCATTAACATGGTATCAGATTGACCTGGTTGGTCGAGTGTTAGGCTCACAGCAAGGAAAATATATTGGTAGGTGATTGTATAATCAGTATATTATACTTATCTTATTCTCTCATTAAGGACACACACATACATATACCCGCAAACGTAGAAAGACACACACTCACAACGCATCTACAGACACAAACATACAGATACCCCTCACACTGACACATAACACACAAACCGACACACACATGCACGCAAAACTCGAATTCACACACACAAACACACACGCACGGAAACACACACAGACACCAAAACAAACCAACTAACACACATCAACACAAAACATGAATATATACCAACACACACAATCACACACACTCACACAAACACGCACATGCATCAAATCAAACCAACAACACAAATCAACAAACACACATCAAAGCACACATCCACACACGCATGGCAAAACAAACAGACACCAATAAATATAGCGAAACGCAAAGCTGCATACACACACCAACATACACCCCCAATACATATAGCAGATCCCCCACACACTGACACATACACACAAAACACAAACACATGCTAACACGCATACACCCACGGAAAGAAACACAGACACAAAAACACACCAAAAAACACACACCAACAAGCACAAACCAACACACACACCAATACACACACCCACACACAAACAAGAATACATACCAGCGCACACGCAAACACACACACTCAAGAAAACACACACACATACACCAAAACACACCAACAAGCTCACATCAACAACCACACAACCCAACACACGCATGGCAAAACAAACACTAACACACATACACAAATAAACAAAGCAAAACACACACCAAAATACACACACTAACACACAGTAACATACACCCAAAATACATATACCAAAACACACACACACTCATTCTCGCTCTCACACAAACATATATGTGTCTGTGTGTAGCGTGTATATATATATATATATATATATATATATATATATATATATATATATATATATATATATATATATGTATATCCAGTTGCCTTGATCTATCCACTTCCCTTCTCCACATCCTTTCACCTTTCATTCCTATCTGCTCTCGCTCCAAATCCTCTGTAACCCCCTTGCCTTGAGCGATCCACTGTCTTTCTCTTTCTCCACATCCTCTCCTTTACCACTCCTATCTGCTCTTCCTTCAACCCTTCTATAACCCCTTGCGTGATAGTGGCCTCCAGCCTCCAGCCTTGCTTGGGGTGATACGCTTAAAAAATATATATATATATATATATATATATATATATATATATATATATATATATATATATATATATATATATATATATATATAAAGATTTTTTGTTGTATAGACCTTGAGTATTACTTTAAAAGTTTTAAGCTTAACATTACAAGACATAATGAGGGATAAAAAATAAAAGGAGGGAAGAACAATCGCTTTCGCTCCTGATTATCAAAGTTTCTTCATTGGGAGAATTTCAGGTAAAATATAAAAATATGAAATCTGAATTAGTCAGTGATGGAAATCGAAGAAAGAAATTGAACTACTATAAACTGATCACAGAAAGGCTCAGTAGAAACTATCGCTGCTTACACAGCGAGGGTCTGCGAGACCTGATGTCAACAGACTCCAGTAGTATCAAATAGAAAAGTGAATGTGCCTTAGCTAAACAGAAAACCAATCCACACTAAATTCCATAGCACACTTTCCGCTATTTATCAGTTGTTCACATATTGAGGAACAAAGGTGTGGTTCCTAATTTTCACTGGGACATGTTGTTTAATTCTAGTAACAAGCCGCTGAGTTGTTCTCCCTATGTAACTGACACTGCAGTCACATTCATATATATATATATATATATATATATATATATATATATATATATATATATATATATATATATATATATATATATATATATATATATATATATATATTAGGTCATCCCATAAGTTCTATCCGAATTTTAACTTTTTGTCAAAATGAACGAAATTTAAAGAGTATTTTATAATGTCTAATAGAGCTGAACATTATTTTTATGTTTTATGTTTAGATAGAAAACTAATTTCATGAAGGGGGAAGAACGTCCTTTCGACTAGAAAATAGAATCGATCTAGTAGCAAATACAACACGCATCTCGGCAGAAAAATAAAACTTCTGCACATTTAACGAAATTTGTCGAGTTAGGTTTTTCACTATTTTCTCCACTTGATGGAAGTCTTAGAGACCCAGAACTTTTTGCTATAACAATTAGCATAATGTTTCTGAAGTCAGCAATCTTATTATTAATCACCGAATTGACAACACTGGGTGGAAACCCATTATAGCATTAAGTTCTCGTTATAAAACTAATTTCCCTATCGAGGAAATCTTCAGAACAAATCTCCAATGCCCTATGCGTTAAAGTTTTTATTAGGTTTATTTTGCGCTTCTTAGGGCAAAAAGAATAAACCAAAACAAATTAGATTGACTATAAACCGAGGTACGAATAGATTTTGGTAAGCGATGTACCAATACACCCAAGAAAGCAAGTTTGGAATTAACCTTTTTCTCAATGATAAACCTCAATGAAGTGTGAAAATTATTAAGGGAGAAGAGAAATTTTTCCGCTTCAGATTCATCATTAATTAGGCAAAAAGTGTCATAGACATAGCGACGATACAAAGTGGGACATAACTGATAATTAACTAATCTCTTCTCCTAAAAACCTACGAATATATTCGCCAACCCTGGACCCAAAGTGGAACCAATGCAACCACGTCAATTTGGCGATACATCATATTATCGAAATTAGATTCGACAGATGACGTGGAAAATTTCATCAATTCCACAGAAATTACTTCAGGAAAATCTGGAGGAGACAAAGAACTGCGATAAAAAATCGCAGCAGATTTTAATTGTTTCCATTAGCGGAACACAAGGAAACAACAAACACACATCATAAGAGCGCATAAATTTGCCGGAAGAAGGACAACCTTTAATAAGCTCAACAAAGGAAAATGAATCTTTTATAGTAAATGAAATAGAGTGCTGCAAAACAAGTTGTAGCACTTTAGAAAGCAATTTGGCCACCTTACGTTGTGATGACCCTCTCATTGATAATATGGGACTTAAAGTTACCCACTCCTCAGTGATTTTTGGAATACTAGAAAGGCGGGGTCAAATAGAGCCAGAGAGTCTGATTTCCTCAGACATTTCAGGAGAAAGGATCCTACTTTTAACGCACTTCAATAGTTGTTTCTGGAATTTTATTTCCATTGAAGCGGTTGCATCACATTGTTCAAGAGGGCCTAATTTTATAAATTTTGACATATAATTTAGAATATATAACATCTTAGTAACATAATCACTGTATTCTATTAAGACCCCCCACCTTATCAGGCCTAGAAATCACCAAATCACGGTTTGCCTTTAGAGATCTGATAATACGCCTGTGCTCAATTTTCCAGTTTGATTCAGAAGTATCAACAGGAGTAATAGAAAACAAGTGAGCATAATTATTTAATTTGGTTCTAAGGTTACCAAAAGCACCAGTGTGTGTTTGCGTGCATGTATGTGTTTGTGTGTTGGTATGTGTTCGTGTTTTGTGTGCGTCTCTCTGTGTGTGTGTGTGTGTGTCTCTGTGTGTGTGTGTGTGTGTGTGTGTGTGTGTTGAAGCGTTTTTGTGTCTGTGTGTGTTTCCACGTGTGTGTGTGTTTGTATGTTATCATCCAAGGCTATAGAACACAATCTGTAATGATAATTACCCGTAGCTGGTGGAATAAGAAGAGTATTTCTTACCATTCCCAACAATATTAGCACGTAAGTGAATGTAATGGATTCGACTGGAATTCGAACTCGTCTCTCCGAACACTCACTCAGAACACACCTACCCATCACTAATTTTGAATCTCTTTTTTCCGTTCTTTCACTCACGCTATTGAGAATGAAAAAGACATATTACTTATAATTTGAGAAATATATTATATATAAATATGTACTTATATATAATTTCTAATTGAAGAATCCTATTGGAACTTGGCAAAAGTCGCTTCCTGTATAACGTTTCCCACCTTACCTAATTATTTCCATGTAATATATATATATATATATATATATATATATATATATATATATATATATATATATATATATATATATATATATATATATATATATATATATATATATATATATATATATATATATATATATATATATATATATATATATATATATATATATATATATATATATATATATATATATATATATATATATATATATATCGGCATAAATATGTATAAATTAATAATAACTCAAATATAACTATACTCAAATGAACGAAAGGGACAATTGTCTATTGGATTAAAGATTTGATACATGAATTTTCTATTATATTAATTATGAGTTCAATCCCTGGTACAGTCAATTTATTACTTGGAAACAGTGTGAGAATTAATTGAACAATACTAAAAATAAGAACTAGACTATGTACCCTTGGACATGAGAAGTTTGGTATCCCATTTTGTTACCTGGATAGATATACACGTAATGACAGCCGGATTGCACATCGGCCGAAAGCGTGTGATATTTTCTACAAATATGAAGGCAATAGTCCGAATGTATCCTGTCCTGGGTATGATGATATATTACATCCATATCCTGGGTAAAACGATAAACTACATCCAGCAGGAAGGCCTCTAATCAGGAAGTTTTGAGGGGCGTAGAACCACCTTTTAATTGCTGGCGTACCCAGGTACATCCTGACCCGGGGTGGTAACAAGTGTTAGGATCCCAGCTATGGGCACATATATAACCCCCAAACTGGGATTAAAATACTATGAAAGTGTAAAAATATGTTTTAATACCAGAAATACTTTATTAAAAATTTATTACCAACAATATATTTTTGAAAAAAAAATATTACCAGCAATACATTTTTGAATTTGAAGGAAAAATATTACCAGAAATACATTTTTCGAAAAAACATATTACCAGCAATAGATTTTAAACGAAAAATAATACCAGAAATATATTTTTGAAAAATAATATTACTAGCAATAAAGATTTTCTGTAAAATAACCAATTGATGTTGATATTCCGTAAAACAAACCAAACCAACCTGAATGTATGCAATGTACGTAGTATATATGAATAACGCTTACGTATACATTCATATGAGTGCAAAAATGTCAAAAGTAAATAATGTACCACATTTTCTCGTTTACATGTTATAAGTTTCCAGTGTCCTACATGTATCTAATTAATCTCTGTATTGTTTCCTTTTGTGATTGGTGATCTTACTCTCCATATCTATGTCAAAAGTAAAAGATGGAAAAATTGAAAGGGGCAGAGAGATTGCGAAACCACGAAGAGAAGATTTGATGCAAACCTTAATATCCCTCTTCGTACAATTAACCGTCTCATCACTCTGTTTAGAAATGGGGGAAGGGATATGCATGGCGATTCAAACAAATTGCTCTAATGTTGGATGCAAATAAATGAATAGTTACAAAGTCTAGGCAAGTGTTACTACACAGGCTTCTAATCGGGCACCATATTATTTATTCATCAACATTATGAATTCAGAATAAGAGGATTTTATAAACATTTTCACGAGTTCTCAATATGCGCAAGGTGCGACCATCTCTTCCGATATTGGTGGTCATCAAGATCCTGTTAACCAGTGCAGACAGATTTTGTCTTTGGATTTTTCATGCTATGTTAATATCTTCATTGTTGTTGGTGCATTTTTAGCGATTTCTCTGCAGAATCTTCTTTGACTGTATTCATGCATACTCTAACACACAAGATGCCTTTTCTTTTCCAGTTATGGACATTACTATATCTGAAAATAAAAAAAAAATAAAACATTAATCACTGAATTTGGACTTGTTTCTATAAATAATGTTCACATTTGATATCATTTGAACGAGAATTGATCAAGTTATAATGTTACGAAATTAAATCAATACACCCTGTCAATCACCGTGTCCGAAGAAATCTCTCCACTCAGATAAATGTCTCTGATGTTTTATATGGTTATTGAGAGCAACACAAGAAAGTATGTTTCTTACATTTTAGCGGCTATCTATGTGATTCTTAGTACAGCTGTGCGGATTCTCCCTAGCATTGACTATCAGGCTATGTCTTCTAGACGCAATATTAAGGGGAAAAATGAAAGAATAAGCTAATAGTGAAGAGACCGGACTTTTGGAAAGGTGTAACTTCTAGGAAGAATGCTCATTTATACAATTATCATCAAGTGGAGATATCTGTGCTTGGAGATAGTCCTGTAAAGACTTTTCCAAGTACCATTTGTAACCAACTCTCAAATACAGTAATCTTTTATGGTAGTGATTTAGAGCACGGGTTGGGTGGAACTTTGTACTTCAGTATTTCGATAATTCAGGAAGGGCTTCTCCACATGCTTTCCAGTTGTCAAATTACAAAGGTTTCCACATATATTATGCAAGATGGCGCTCAATAACCTGCTGTAAATATGACCCAAGTTGGCGTGAACATACAAAGCTTCAAACAAGGAAGACAATCCCCAAAGATGAGAACTATTGAATGTCTCTGGGTTTAATTAGATATACCACTGCGTAAGAATAAGTTGTAATTTATTTCCTTTGATGAATCTACTTTAACTTCTGCGTAAAACCCGAGCAGAATCCCTGTGCATGCAGAATGAAAGCGCTCAAAGTCGCTAAGGGAGAACTAACTAATTATTAATGAATGCATTCATCAAATAAACAACTTTCCCGTCTGCCTCTAGTTTGCTGATATTTCTTTGTCTCCAAATTTAGTAGGTGTATATATACTATTGAAATATCTTCGTATGGATCCTGCCCGTAAATACAGGAACCGATGCAAAATCAGCGAATGTTCCGCTCTTGTAAAAATAAAAAAAAACTTTGTAGACATCGGGCTTTTAGTGAAAATTGACTTAATTATTTGAGGCTTTGTTTTTTTTTAAATAACAAACGTTGTCCAATTAGTTGATCATTCATTTAATAATTCATTTTTTTTAACAAATTCCTTTGGTAATTATGAAAAGAATCATGTAGCTATTTTTTTATACACAAACGCAGTATTTAGGGCGTTTAGTTCCGTTGAGAATTTAGAAAATTCAATTTTGATATTTTTTTTTAAACCATCAGCAGGAACCCATATTTCTCTTGCCTGTTAAAGCAACATCCATTTTAATTTCCAGAGATAATGTTTTCTGTTCTTTTCCCGACTGATGCTAATGAGCAATTCTTTGAGTAAGGAAGAAGGAACTATCGGGATTTATATCTTTCAGTCGATTTGTAATATGCAGAATTCGAAACTACAAAAAATATCAGATAATTTCGTCCTAAATTGCCTGGGCAGATTGAGAATTTCATATGGATGCCATGCCTGTTACAAAACCCGTTCAGAGATGTCTAAACATTCTGCTCTATTCAACCCCTTTTCTCAGATCAATTGTTAAAAAAATGTCTTCGAGGAAATTAAAACTGTATGCCTTAGAGGCAAGTTGGAGTAAAGGATAGCGGCTCGGATTAAGGAATCGGAGAACCGAGTTCGAATCGAATTCATTACATTCACTTACGTGCTAATATACTTGGTAAAGGTATGAATCCTCTTCTTTTACCACCATCTATGGGTAAATAGCAGACCGGGTTCTATAGGCTTGGATGTCCACTGGTCAAAAGCAGGAAGAAATGGCAACCTACTGTGGGAAAAATATGCCTCGTTAGTTATATATTATTATATATCCAGGTACGATGAGAATGAATAGAGTACAATTACAATGTTCCTAACATATAATATGAAGGATGACTCAATACAGAGTAGGGCAATATTTTATTTCAGGATATTACAACGAAAACGTGTAACACGTCGACTAATGAAATGCATTTATACACATTAAAACCCGACTGCAACTGTATAGCGATTTTATATGTTTTATGTGTAATATCCTGATATATATATATATATATATATATATATATATATATATATATATATATATATATATATTCCTTTACATCCTTTTTTCTATATAGTTTACAGTAATTTTCAAACATCTTTATACACATCTTCTAATTTAAAGTAATATTTTATCCTTCCTTTAACCGAACATTTATGCCATAATTTGAATATTCGGGTTTCTTTTATAAAACTTCTTCCCTTTAAGACAGAAAACTTCCTCCCTCCTCTGATCTCTCTCTCTCAGGCTTTTCGTCTGACTTAAACATTGAAAGAGACAAATTCTGGATTAGTTTTTCAAATGATTTTTTTTTTAGGTGAGAGGGAAAGATCAGGCAGACCTTCAGCAATGGCACCAACATTCATGCTCTGGGTTCCATCTTCATCGTCTATTCAAGATCCATCAACAGAACGGTGAATGCGTTTAAAAACGGGGGATCTTTAGAGGAAAACAGGATCATGACGTCACAACAGGAAGTGGGATCAGCATTCCAACTTAGAGTTACATTGATCAATTAGAAAAGATCCAGCTTAGTTTCAAAAGTCGTTTGTGTTTCAGCTAAGACAGTCCAAGGAGCAATGAAGAAATGACTTGAAAATGAAATCGTATGTGAAACTTGTGCGTCATTTTGTTATTCCAGGACAGAATTTAGAAGGTTAGAGTGGGCGAATAAATCGGAAAATTATCCTGGGATTATACATATATATATATATATATATATATATATATATATATATTAAATTTATTTCAATTCTTGATGAGCTTCCAATCCTTAGATTTGATTAATTAATGATGAGCATGTCAATTGTGTTTATGAGCGATTTCATCATGATACTTCTGTTGCCTGAAGTAGAATCTAGTAGTGTTATAAAACCCTCGGAGAATTCGCTATCTATTCAATAATTTCTAAGATACTGCCTTCCAGATCTTAATTTAACATTTGGACAATTCTGCTGTTAAACGTTTTGTATTATTTTGCTGTTACACTCCGAATATATATATATATATATATATATATATATATATATATGCATATATATAAATATATGTATGTCTGTATAAATATATATATATATATATATATATATATATAAATACATATATATATACTTATATATACATATATATATATATATATGTATGTATATATAAGTATATATATATGTATGTATTTATATATATATATAAATATATATATATATATATATATATATATATATATATATATATATATATATATATATATATATATATATATCAGGTCATCCCAAACTTTTGTCCGAATTTTAAATAAAGAAAACAAGTGACCAAATGTTACATTTAATTACAGATTCAATCAACAATGTATTTCCCTGATTATCTATGACTTCCTTCCATCTATTAACAAGCTTACTAATTCCATTACTGTAAAATTCTTTTGGCTTTCATTCGAATAACTCACAAATGTCAGGTTTAACCCCTTCCTGTGTTACAAAAGCTCTACCTTCCAAATTATTCTGTTAGCTACGAAACAAATGGTAGTCTGAACGAGAAAGGTCGGGAGAATAAGTTGGATGAGGAAATTTCGATTCACTAGAGCAGGTCTTTTTCCTCAAAGCATGGTTCAAACACACTAATTTCTGACAGTATATTTGAGCATTAATTGTTGCATTAGGTGGTAAGAATTCAAAGTTGATTATTCCTTGGCAATGCCACCAGATTGAAAGAAGAACCTTTTGCCGATGAAGTTCCATTCTCGGCTCTGGCTGGGGTCCTTCCCCTTTAAAAGCCACTGTCTACGACGCTTAACATTTCGATAAGAGATCCATTGTTCGTCGCCAGTCACAAGTCTATCCAAAAAAGGTGAAACAAGTTGGCGAGAATGGAGAGAAGAGCAGATGTTAACTCGGGATTTGAGGTTGTTTTCAGACAATTCATGAGGCATCTATTTTCCAAGTTTAGGAACGTTTCCAAGTTGTTGAAGATGACGATGAACCACTGAGAACCACTGCCATTTCCTCAACTGATAAAGCAGGATTTTCTTCAAGGGCTACTTCAAGAAGCTTTTCATCAAACTCAACAGGACGACCGGTTCGATCTTCATCTTCAAGGTTGAAATCTCCACCTCTGAATTTTGCATACCATCTTCTGCAAGTTCATTCATTCACACCTTCCTCATAAACTGAGTGAATGTTTCTAGCCGCTTCGGCTGCTGAGTTTCCTTTCTTTAACTCATAAAGCATTATGTGTCTCAAATGATTCTTGTGTACTTCCATGTTAGCTGGGTTTTAATCAAACAAAATTTAATTTTATTGTTCTCTGAAATAAAATTTGATCCGTTTAAATGCATCTAAACATAAAAATAATGTTCAGCTCCATTAAACATTATAAAATATTCTTTAAATTTCGTTCATTTTAACAAAAAGTTAAAATTCTGACAGAACATATGGGATGACATAATATATATATATATATATATATATATATATATATATATATATATATATATATATATATATATATATATATAAATACATTATATATATATATTTATATATATACATATATTATTTGACCTCTATTCATATATATATATATATATATATATATATATATAGAGAGAGAGAGAGAGAGAGAGAGAGTGAGTGTGTGTTAGAGAGAGTGTATATACTTAATACTGCGTAACAGTCAGTGAACCCCACTGCTAATGTTAAAACAGCTGTCTCTTTTTTTCCAGTTAATTAAAACAAATCTATATATTCATTAAGAGAACACTTTATTTGATGATAGACAACCACTTTCAAAAATTTATATCAATGGAGGTAATATTGATTTCTTTTTTACTTGAACCCACTCTTTATTTGACTTTCTTTGAGGCTTTGGGCCATTGTCCTGTTCGAAGATCCATCTCTGAACTAAATCCAGCTTTCGAACAGCGGGATAGAAATTTTCTCACAAAATTGCTTGGAATCATGCAGGAGCTTATAATATTTCGTACGGTGCAGACGGACACTCCAAAACGTTTTCATGGATATTTGCTGCCTGCATCATTAAAGGATATAATTATCCAAATTTTTTAAACTCCAGGAAGTTCTATGATCCTTGCTGGTTTCAGTAAAGTTTAGTGTGTTACGTTACGCTTTTGTATACACAATAAATGTTATTAAATGACTGCAGCATGCACAGTTTGCCAAAACAAAAATATAAAGACGTGTTATTTGATTTGTGAACATGCACAATCATTATTTTAATTGGAAACCATGTAAAATAAATCTAAATATGCACAGATTAATTTCTAATTTTTAATTAATAATTTTATCTCATCATAAAAATATTTGAATGTATTTCTCTTCCATTACGCTGTACATTTGGTTGAACGGAGTGTTATAGCAAATGATTTTTCTTTTCCTGTTGTTCTTCTGGTTACTATTGATTCTATAACTTATGTTAGCATTTTTATATCGGCTATTTGTTGGGGCTGTGTTATAAAAAATACTGTGTTGTTGGAATATTTCCGTATTAGCGGAGTTCATGCTGATTCTTTTCTCTAATGATGTCGGTATATGCTTAATTATAGATGGAGGGTGGTTTGACTTAGGGAGTACATACAAAGGATTAGTGTGAAGTTTTCTGTAAGGTAGGCATATGTTGTCCATTAAGTCTATCGTTACGTCGAGGATGTTTACACTTTTTAATTTAGTATTGACTGTACTTTTTAAATTTAGTTTTCTGAATTCAATATATATTATCTTTTTAATTTTATCTATCTTAAAATTTGTGGAGGTCCTCACTACCATGAGCCTACCATGGCTGTATAGCCCGAAGTATTAATGATTAATTCACGGTGCGTGGTTAGATTGTATAGCATAAGTAGACCGACAAGGTCAGAAGACTCTGCAGAGTCTAAAGATCCCATGGTGATGTCAAAGTTTTTATTAGTGTTTTTAATCTATTGGTCCCCATTATGGATGAGGACAGATTTTTTTGCACTAAGAATTATGTTCATTTCTTCTTTAGTTAAATCAGAATATACAGTAGCAATCTCCAGTCGTGAAGAGATCTCTTGATATTGACTGGTAATAATCCACAATATGGAAGTGATATAAGGGTGCAATCAGGCTTATTGTCGATGTTGTTAAACCAATTGCTGACTTCTTTGGTATTAATCCAGAGTGTTAATCCAAGGAAGTTTTTGATTTGACGAGTGATCCTTTCTATGATTCTTTTGCTTATCATTCCTGAAATTTGAAATAGACACCCGACCCTACATCGGCTTGACCTCTTTCCGAAGTTGACTTATATGTGGATAAAATTAACTCTTAGGCCCCTTATCAAAATCGTCGCCCCAGCCGTTTCCATAGTAATTACTTTTGCGAATGAACGTGCTTATAAAGATGCGTAAATTTCAAAATTGCTTATTCCCAAATTTTCGCTTGAGGATGAAAAAGGTCTTGATATTTTAATTCAGTTTAATTTTAATATTTATATTGAGGCTTTCGTCTATCGTTTTTGAAACATCAGAACTCTTATCTGGCGAAGGAATCATTTATTTTTTTTAAATAATTATAATGTATATATATATATATATAAGAATTTTCTCTCTGACAATCGGTTTATTTGTAGATATATAAACAGAGGTAGGATACACACACACACACACACACACGCACACACACACACACACACACACATATATATATATATATATATATATATATATATATATATATATATATAATATCTGGATAAAATAAATGAAACAACATTGGGTGTTTTTTATGAAAGTATTTATTTCTGTGTTTCTGAAATCTTGCACACAACACTGCTTACACTAATAAATCTTTCTACATGAAATTATCCAAATAAATCAGTTATTCGCTCTACCTAACACTTTCTTCTTCGCAATACTCTCAGGTAAAAAAAACACTCAATTTCCTATACCAAAAAAACCTGACAGAATGTATATCCTTAAAAAACCAAAAACTCAATAGACTAATTACTGAGGACCAACTTTTGCAACACATACCATACCTGAACAACTACTTAATGCAACAAACCTCACGAAGATCTCATTATGCCCACCACACCCATACTCTGCCGACAACCACATCGCCAACCTATCCAAATATACTCTTACCCAAGAAGAAGCCGCTTTACTAAAAAAAAGGATTATCATTCTGCCCCTCACAACCACTAAAACCTCTAAACCTCTGCTATGATATGGAAAATTACATTCGTAGACTGAGACTAAAAGAATATTTCTCGGACAACAAATCTACCTCTAATACAGACAACACCACTAAAGAATCATGCTCCTAACCTCCTCCCACGAAGAATAACTGTCTATGGACCCCACCCACCGGACGTAATCAACACTTAGACCAATATGCCATCAAAGCCAGACAACACATGGATAACTTCCTAGCAAACAAAGGACACCACACAAAAAAATAGAACTTATCCAAAATAGAACACCAAGCCATCTATAATCTTAAAAACAACCAAGACATAATTATCACACCAGCCGACAAGGGCGGAGCTATAACCATCTTAGACACTAATAACTACATAAAAGAAGCAGAATCACAACTTCAAAATAACCAGTTCTATGCACCCTTACCTCTAGACCCAACTAACACATTCAAGACAGAACTATCATCTCTCACTCAGAACCTGAACCACAACATACGGGGCACCATAAATTCTCTTATCCCTGAGAACCCTAAAACAGCAACATTCTACACTATCCCAAAACTACACAAACTCCCCAAAATCATTTCAGAAAAACACTCTAACACTCTCTCATCCAACCAACACCAAATTACACAACCACACAATGCAGTGAATATATATGAAATTTCAAAATCCCTCAAAATCATACCACCTGGTAGACCCATAATATCAGGCATTGGTACCCTCACAGAACTTATATCCGGGTACATAGACAACATCCTAAAACCTTTACTGCCTGACATACCCAGTTATATTAGAGACACCACCGCCAATCAAAATTCGCATCCCTATTTTGTCTATCAGCTGACCCCAAGGTGCACCTCAGAAGGTCTGAACCATATACACTGCCACTAAAAAATAATAGTCTGAAACTTTTATTTAACATTCCTTAACTAACCATAAAATATAAATTATGAATTTTATTTCAACTGCATTATATTTAACACACCGCACCCAACCATAACAAATGCATCTATGGATTTTATTTCAATTATTTAATCTATAATACCCTCTATAATTTTGTGTATCCAGGGCGTGCTCCATACAATCTTTTTTCCTTCGGTTTTGGTCACACGGTCACTCCAGCATGCACATATTCAATTCCTGAAATAGAATGGTCATAAACAAGGAAATTTTAACCAGATTTTTACGTTTCACTTTTTTTATAAACAAAAACACAATACCGGGCAATCCTTTGTCCATTCTTGGTCACTAGATTCTGTGACCCAAGGTCATCGCTTCTGAAACCATTCCGGATACAAGACACTCCAAGAGTGAACTTTGGCCTCTCCATAGTCCATAACACCCAGGTCAGCATCTACCACGTCTGCAATCCAGTATTCCTGGATAGAACAAAATCCATTGCCTCTTCACTTGAACCCACACGAAATTCCCATACAATTCATTGAAATACAAATATATTGGTAAAAAACACACAATAAATGCCAAAAGCCCCTCACCACAGCGTCAAATAATTCCATAACTGAGCCACATCTTTGCAATCTAATTTTTACACGTTAAATGCACTGTGATCCACACTCGTCTCCCGAACACAGGGACACAACATGCAGGGTTTTTTATCACACTATTTATTCAAACAACCAATTACTTCTGGGTTCTTTTCTTGCAAATTACGAGATCCAATTGAACAGATCTTCACAATTTTTACCACCATTATTTTCCTATAGTTAATGTTATTGCTCATCGGTCTTTGTGTTCTCAAAACTAAAATCGCACCATCTCCATCCTCTCTTGCTCCTGGCTGACCAGTCGAGGAAAAAAACACACCCGCTCAGCATCTCGTAACTAATACATTACTGGCTCTACCATGGTTACAAGTGTCCTTCATCCCTTAGCCGCTACCACAGCTTGGCATCCCGCAACCCACCGGGCCAATTACTCTATGTCATCGGGTTCCCCAAAACTTAGCCCCGGGGTAACTTAGGGTGTATTTATTCGATATAAATACTTCATGGCGCAAAGTCCCCCATTCTACTCCCTATAAATCATCGGATGCCTAACTACATAGCTAAGGATGACCATTTCCAACCCAGGACACAGACTCAAACACATTTGGAAATCTCAAACCATGCAAGCTGAATCTATTAATCTCAACAACAATTAGATAACTTACATTTTTCACTAAAAATGTATTCTCAAACTTCCGCAGTTAATAACTTAATTAACCAACCAATGAAGGCAAAAAACCCAGACACGCCTGTTAAAATAAAAAAATATAAAACATTCCACAATCTGTTACAAAAATGAGTAAAAAGCAATCATTTGTAAGTTAATTACAATTTACAAAATAATTCTAAACTGAAAACATTTGAATGCACGCAAAACCATAGTCACAAAAACTTTCAACTCATTAACAGTCCACAGAAATCTCTTTGGGAATGCCCCATAACAGCATCTCGTCAGTCTTTCTTTTCCAAAAAAGAAATCCATTGCGTCCATGTAATTAAATTCAGGCATCCACATTGCCCAATCACCGAAACTGGTTAAATTTATTTCATCAAGAAAAAAAATCTTAACTGTGAAACTTTCGCGTTCAGATTTTTTAACACAACAAAATAAAAATTTACAACTGCAGAAAAAACATGACATCATGTCAAACATGACATTAGACAAGACAATTAAAACATGCGAATCAAAAATATTCCACAATATATATTAGAACTGCTTCAACCTTTGTCAAAACCAAACAAAAGAAAACATAAAAAATCAGACGACTGTTCAAATTGTCCTCTCTTTATTTTTTTAATCTATTCGACCTCACTTTTTCTGTCTATCAAACACTACTCGTTTAACGTTTTTCAGTTCTTTTTTCTTTTCTTTTTAATCATTACTTCCTACTTTGGTTTATTACTTAGACCTGTGTGTATGTTTGTGTATCTGTGGCGTGTTTGTTTGTGTGTGGCAGTAGAACAAAGTAATATCATCGTACTTACACACTGTCCAATATGTCTAAACTAATTTTTTCATATTCCCTTTTATTTGAGTTCTAGGTCGAAAAACTTCTCCGAAATTTTCCACGTTGTGTTTCAACCACGGTTCACGTGCGCCCTTCCTTGTTGGATAGAGCTGGTCACTAAACACCAAATAACAAAATTTCTGTTTATCCCCCTGTCACTTGGAGTAGTCTTCGGTCGACAATCATGATTCCCTCACAACGTTGCATCATCTCTTTTCTTTCTTCTTGCTAACGGCTGTTTTCTTAGACCGAAGTAAAATGAAAAGTTCAACAAAAGGGATTTTAAAATTATCTCTTTTATTAAACACGTCGACGCGTAAATTTATAACTACTCAGTGGGGTCTCTCTATCACCCATACTGGGGTGCAAGTTCCCCGAGACAGAAAATAACAACATTTGTTCTCTTCGAAGGGTAAAAACTTAACCCCTCAAAAATACTTTCTAACTCTAATATTCGAACGCTCGGTTCAGCCAATCAAAATCCACATGTGTATTTTTTCGATCAACTGACCCTAAGATCAGCCTCAGAAGGTTTGCACCAAATACACTGCCACTGAAACTATTATTTAACACACACACACACACACACACACACACACACATACATATATATATATATATATATATATATATATATATATATATATATATATATATGATTATTTTTTATAATTATTTTTATAAAATTAATTATAACATAAAAATAATTATAATCTTAAAATAATTATAAAATCTTATCAAATAATAATGAAAATAATAAAATAAAATAAAAATAATATTATTATATTAATAATAAATCATTATTATTATTATTAATATATTATGTTAATAATAAATATTATGAAATAATAATAAAATATATAAAATCTTATAAAATAATTATAATCTAAAAATAATTATAAAATAAAAAAAATCTATTCTTTACTTGTGTATCGGGCATTTTTTTTTTAAATACTAAAGAACTTCGAATCATCAATTTAAATTTTTTCTACACACACACACGTACGCACACGCACACGCACACACACACACATATATATATATATATATATGTGTGTATATATATATATATATATGTATATATATATGTATATATATAAATCTCTATTGATTTAGAGGTATATTCAAGCCGTCTACAACCTTAGTAGAATAAACTGATTTATTAATTTCGTATTATCAAATAAAAGCAAGCTATTAGTTGGTGACATCAAACGGTTTTTTTTCTATTATTGATGTTGGAATTTATTAGAATTGACTGCTGTTTGAACTACCTACAAGGTCTGGCTCAGCTAATATTGAATTTAATTTCAATGCATATTGCCTGTCTAAGTCATATTGTAGGATTAGTGCGCCACAAAATTACATTTGACACATTTTAACCTCTCCGTGTCAACATGCAATTAAAAATCGCTATGTTTCCTTACCCGTCTGAAAATATTACGCATGAATCGTTTTTAATGTCTTCACTCTGTCTGATACGGTATATTGCTCACATGTATAGATATACCCAGTTTCACTTTCACTTTGAAGTCTCAACCGAGAAGCGTGAAACTACTGGTCATAGACAGAGATTAACAAGAAGATTTTATTATTGTCATTAAATTAATAATAACCGAAAGTTTTACATTTGACAGCCAACTGCTTACTCAGACATCTAGTGTAAAATATATATGGGTTTTCCTTGTCATGGTAGCGGGCTCACTATTCCAAATGATTCCAAGTGCGAAGCCGTCTGGAGTTCCAACTCTTGCAGGACCATCCATGGCGTTAAGGTTGAAGAAGAACCAGTCTGAACGCGACCAACCACCGATTACCCTCACACGATCTCAACAGCCAAACAAGCGGAAGAGGGCATCACCGGTTGAACTGACGTAACCAAGGCGGGCTTTGACAGACTAAGCACCTGAGAGCCCGATGCAACCAGGATTGTGGGATCACGCCTGTCTCAATCCCCTTTGAGATGCAAAAGAGGCGCTTCTGGCCAAGTGTATGGGGTTCATCATCGCGCAGAGATGTCCATCAAAATCAAATTTACGCGTACGGTCTCGTCAAACACTCGTTGTTTCAATAGCCATCTCTGTCACCATGGGAAAGAAATGGAATAAGAGAGAGGAAAGTGTTTACAGTCTAGAATGTATTTACGTGTGTTTATATGTTTTCTCTTCATCATTAATTATATCCAGACGCAGATATTTCTTAATCTTAGTATAAGATGGATATTGCTTTTTCATTTTTTACTGTTAAGTTCACCCTGTACAAGGCCCGCAGGCCATTCGAGTTAGAGGGTGACGTCAAAAGGAAATTTGTCCGTATAGGAGGGGAAGAATAGATTTGAACACGATAAGATTGTGGTGATCAGGGAAACATCCCCCTGGAAGTTGGTTTCATAAAACAGTGGTTCGCGGGAAGAAATTGTTCGGGTGGAACTTATTTCTCACCAATGGAATACTGAGGGAATCTGGGTGGTTTGCTACGATGTAAGTGGCATGGATTATCCTTGCCATGAAGGTTTGAACTGACGCAACCAGATCGGAATGTAGATCGACGTAGCAGTTTCCACGGAAGTAGCGATAGAGCATCGAGATTCCACGTTCTGCCTGTGAGTTTACAGATTGGAGGCTGGAGAATAATTCGTCAAACAGAATAGCTCGGGGAGGCTTGTAGATTTTATCAAGACTGGAGTGTGAGGTCTCGGTAGCTCCAGTCCTAATATGACAAGATTACTCAATGTTTGGCCTGATCAGGTCCTTATTAAGGCAGAGTATATCGTGAGGAGTCAGGTACGTACTGGAGCGTTACATTTAGTTTATTGATTCAGGATGGTCGTATAACTTCCCAAATAATTTTAAGTGCAGGAATATAGTAATTCGTTCGCGTATGCTCATGTCAAATGATTCAAACTTTCTTTTTCTGTTAAAAAATATCTGAAGAAGTGTGGATTCTTTCACTTGCAACCTATTCCTGGATGGGTCTGTTTACCGAATCAGAACGGCTTTTTCTTGTAGGAATATCCCTTAAATATTATTTTGATCTTTATGCCTAGAAACACCTCTCGTCCGAAAAAATTAGAAAAGATCGTTTCGTTTATATTGGCGCCATAACCACGTTTATAGGAATATATATTTACTCATCCATAAAACGGAACAATATTATTGCCTCTCCCATATTTCTCTGCTAAATCATGTTCGTTGACTATTATCAAGAGGTACCGAACACTTCAGCCCAGCCGTAATTTCCATCCAACGTACATGTACAGTCCAAACTTTTGGTACCACTCTCTGGATTTAAATTCTTTTTTTTTCTTTCGCAGCGTGGTTCACTCGAGTTAGAGGAATTCAGAGGATTACAGTGTAAGCGGCACAATTTATGCGGATATATGTGGATTATAAAGCTTATCCATTGACATGAATGGGTTAAATTTGTATACCTCATGAAATAAAAATTAGTGTTTCGCCGGAAACCAATGAAATACGGAGGGCGGTTTGCTACCAATAACGGGGACCGTGGTTCCTAGCCGTGAACTTTAGAACTGGTGGAACTAAGGAATATAGATCGTTTGCGCCCTTTCCATGGCAATAGCGATAGAACAGTGAGAGGCTTCCTACATCTGGTCTGTGAGAGACGGATGATATTGTGAAAAATAGTTTGTTACCCACAAGGACACAGAGACGCTATTGGTCTCTATAGTGACTGGAAAGTTAGGACTGGACACTCGTAATTTTCATACCTATTTCATTTCTTTATATTCTAATAAGCTAGAATGCTGAAACATTTTAACCTATTATCACATGGCGTCCAGTTTTTAGAAAGTTGTTACATAAACTTAAAATCAACCAGCTCTCAGATTATCATGCAAGAGCACGTTCGATTTGGAAAAAAAGATCTCAAATTTAAAAGAAAGTTTTGTAATAATAAGTTAAATTATCTGTTAATATTATCATTTAATTATGTTATGTTTCCTGCTTTTTATCCTGTAGACACGAGCCTAAATTATGGTGCCCAGGCACAATAGGAGAATTTTGCATTTAATTGATAGCACTTTTCTTAGTACATGGGATATTCTAAATAAAGCTATCTTCTGGGCAACTTGTACGTTGATGTTGCCTGGCACGCTGTTAGTAACATTGTCCATTCCTTTTCTCACAAGGCTCACAGCTCCTATTACTATTGGTACAATATCAGGTATGATTCCCCACATCCTGTTAAACTCGTTTCCAGGTCCTTTTATTTAGTCAAATTCTCGATAATTTTCATCGAGGTATTACTCTAAGATGGTCCTGTTATGTCAATAGGCATACAACTCATGAATGTCTTGTCTTTTATGATAATATCAAGTTTGTTATCTTTTCTTTCCCTGTCAGCTTGAATTGTCATGTCCCACAGGAGAGATAAATCGTTATTTTAGTTATCTCTGCCTGGTTGGTGCTCATACCATCTCTCAGTGGTTTCGATTTTGTGCTTATTGCTTATCTTCCAGTGCACTTTGGTCTCTACCGTATTATGTCTGTGGGTATATTTACTTTTTGATCGTTCCGGATAACCTAAGAAATTATGGTCGACAGTTTCATATTTTCCGCAGTTATGCATTTCGGGTTAGTTTAATACTTTATTATTAATATTTTTATTTCCTTTGATATCTGGCGTTTACACATTTCTTTCCGGGTCCCGCCCAGGGACCTAAGGTTAGAAATGGCATCATGAAACTTTCCACTGCAAAAAAAATAAAAAAATAATTACATAGTAAAGTGTGAGCTGTACTTGTTAGGACAATTTTTGTATCTCTTTGAGGCATGGACTTCCAGGGATCCCTTCAATCAGCCTACTGGAATCTTTTCCAACCAGTCCAATGGCTCCAACTACAACAGGAATTGTTGATGTTCCCATGTGCCACATTTTTGAGATTTCTATTTCAAGGTCCTTGTATTTTGACAGTTTTTCGAATATCTTCAAAGACACATTGCAGTCTGCAGGGACTGCCATATCAATAAGGAGGCACTTATTTTGTTTGTGGTCTTTAATAACAATGTGTGGGCGGTTGGCTTTGATTGTTCTGTCAGTTTGTATTGTGTAGTCCCATAGAATTGTAACAGGTCCTATCTCCTTAACCGGGTCTGGGTGGTGTTCGTACCAATTTCTTCCAGTTTCCTTACCATAGGAGTTGCAAATTTTCCAGTGCAGATATTGGCCCACTCTGTCATGCCGGGTTTTATATTCAGTGGGTGCCAATATCGTGCAACCTGATATAAGATGATCAATGGTTTCTGGATATTTGTCACAGAATCTGCATCTTGGGCTAACACAGTATTTTAGTATATGTGCTTGATAATTCCTAGTTAACAAGCATTGGTCTTGTGCAGCAATGATAAAACCCTCAGTTTCACCTTTCAACCCTGAACTACGTAGCCACTGATGGGTGCGGTTTTTTCTACGTCAGCTTGTTTGGTACGGGCAGAGTATTGGCCATGGAGCGGTTTATTTTGCCATTGTTTCTTTATCTGGTCGGTCGCATTTCTCTTTGCATTCTTTTTTAAGTTTTCTGCAGCTTCAGCCGGTGTACAGTGATGTATTTGAATTTCTGTGCCCATTTGAAGCTCTTTTTTAAATTTTTCGGCTTCCTTTACTACAGAGTAAAGACACTTACTACTTTCATGTTCCTTGACACATACCATCATCCAGTCTTCTGTATTTTCCAAGTATCTTTGGAGGCCAATTGTTGTACATTTGTAGGATAGTTCTAGTTGAACTAGTCCTCTGCCTCCTTCGGATCTGGGCACATACAGGCGATCAATATCAGCTTTGGGATGATGCATGCGGTAGCAAGTGAGGAGCTTTTTCGTTTTGGCGTCCATTCGCTTAATTTCAGCTATGGTCCAGTTAAGTACATTAAAGCTGTATTGCACCACAGGAACAGCTAAGGTGTTTATAGCTGATATTCGTTTTTTTTTTAGTTTAGCTCGGTATTTAGTACCAGGCGTCCACGCCTGTAGTACTCCTTTCTTACATTCTCTTTCATTTGTGAGTGTTGTATGCCATCTCCCTCACTAATTCCTAGGTACTTATAAGCTTCATCCTGCTCCAATTCTCTAATCTTCGTGGCAAAATCTAAATCTGTTAAGGGTGCTTCTAAAATTCTACCTTTCTTAAATGTTACTTTAGCACATTTATCTAATCCGAAGCTCATGCATATGTCGTCACTAAAGTATTTTACAATATTAAGTAAGCCCTTCAACTCATTGTCATCTTTGGCAAAGAGTTTGAGTTCATCCATGTATAGTAGGTGATTGAATATGTTGTTATTTATTTTGTAGCCATAGCTACTGTTGTTCAGTTCATGCGTAAAGGGGAGTAAGGACAAACAAAACAGAAGGGGAGATAAAGAATCTCCTTGAAAGATTCCACGTCGGATATTTAGTCGGTTGGATATGGCAGTGCCCCTGGTGTGACTAAGGTATAGTTTGGTGTTCCACATTCCCATGCTGTGCTTAAGGAAATTTAATACCACAGGGGAGACTTTGTACATTTCCAAAGTCTTAAGGATCCAAGAATATGGAACACTGGCAAAAGCTTTACATTAAATAGCTTTATTATTATTATTATTATTATTATTATTATTATTATTATTATTATTATTATTTTGATTTCGTTTGTATTAATTGTGTTCACAATTCCTTCCTAGTGACTATTAAAGACCTAAGATAAAAGAAAATGGCTTCATTACATTTTCCACTGATTATTCTATTAAAAAAACAAAACAAAAATAACTATGCCCATACATATTTTACATAGGTAAAGCTCTTCCTAAACTTTGAGCTGTTCTTGTGTGTATTATTTTTTTTATTTCATTAAGAAAAGGCATGCAGGAATCCCTTCAATGAATCTGTCGGAATCTTTTCCAATCAATTCGAGACCTCCAACTACCATTAGAATTATTGATGTCCTCATCAGCCACATTTTTGAGATTTTTTTCCGCTTCAAGATCTTTGTATTTTGATAGTTTTTGAAGATCTTCAAATATGCATTACAATCTACAAGGACTGGCATATGAATAACAATGAGAATTCAGTTTTTGTGGTCTTTCATCACAATTTCTGGGCAATTAGAATTGATTGTTCTGTGTGTGTATATTGTAACCTCGCATAAAATTGTCATAGATCATATCTCTCTAGCCAGGTCGGTGTGATGCTCATACCAGTTTATTATAATTTCCATCCCGTAATAGTTGCATATTTTTTACAGTGCAAATATTGGCCCATTCTGTCATGCCGAGTATTATATTCTCTGGGTGCTACCACCGTGCAACTCGATACAGAATTTTCAATTGTTTCTGGATATTTATCACATAATCTCATTTTTCAGTATGTGTACCTGGTAATTTCTAGTTAGCAAGCATTGGTTCCGTGCAATAAGGATATTTTAGCATTTAACTACGCAAAACGTAACCATTGATGGGTACGGGGTTGTCAACAACAGCTTTTTTGTTACGGGTAGAGTATTGACTACGAAGAGGTTTATCTGGCCATTGTTTCTGCATTCGGTATAATGCATTTATATTTGCTTTCTTTTTAGGTCCTTTTCCGCTGCTGTAGATGTAGTTTGCACTTCTTTACCCACTTCAAATTCCATTTTGAATTTGTTGGTTTTCTTTATTACGGAATAAAATTTCTTTCTTCCGTGTTCTTTCACACAGATCATCATCCAGTCTTCTATAGTTTCCGGGTATGATGCATGCAGTGGCATGTGAGATGCTTACTCGTTTTGACGTCCGTTCGCGTAATGTCAGCTATGGTCTAATTATTGATGTTGAAATATATTTCATTACATTGATAGCCAAAGTGTGTATGGCTGATATTGTCTTTTGTGAATTCCACCCGATACTTAAAACAAGACGCACACAGCTATAATATTTTTCTTTCTTTCTCTTTCACTTGGGTATTCTCTATTCTATCACCTTCGCTGATTCCTCGGTATTTATAAGCTTCTTATCGTGTCATTTCTCTAATATTTGTGATAAAATATAGATCAATTGAGTACCTTTCTGCGTCTTCCCAATCTTTAATGTTCCTTTTGTACATTTATTTAATCCAAAAGCCATACCGATCTCATCAATCCAACATTATAGAGTACTGAGGACCCTCTTCAAATCATTTCCGTCTTTAACAAAGAGTTTGATATCCATGTAGAATATGTGATTAAACATATTGATTTTTTTTATTTTGTATTCATAGTTAATAGGGTTTGCTTTGACAGTTTCCTCATATTTCCGCAAATCCTGCATTTCAGGTTAGTTACATCATTGATTATGTGACAGTAGTAGAATCTGGTTGGGAAGCTCTGGTCCTCATATACAAAAACTAGGCTTCTGTCTCAGCTTTCATCCCGATGCTACTCAGCCACTGGTGTGTTTTCTGTTGGTCCAGATCTGCTTCTTTCTTTTTAGTTATTTGCTATGCAAAGCCTTATCCCCTCAGGGTTTTTTTGTGATTTCATTTGGCAAAGGTATTCTGCATTCTGTTTTCCTCGTATTGCGTAAATGTTATTCGCTTCTTTTGTTGTTGGTAGGATTTCACGTATAGGTAGAGTTCACCTTTTTTGTTGATGGAGTGGATTTGGCGTTTTAATATTTGTAGGAGAGGGACATTGTTTGTGTGAGGTATGCTTCTAATCTGATTGTTGTAATTTTTATAGTTTGTTCAATTTGGATTAGAACTCGGCCTCCTAAGGCTCTCGGTAAGTACAGCCTATCAACATCAGATATTGGGTGCTGCATCCTCATTCGGATAAGCATTTTTCTGGTACAGGCGACCAACCTTTTAATGTCATTCAAATTCTATTTAATAATGTTAAAGCTGTATTTTACTATGGCTATATATAAGGTGTTGATAGCCTTCATTTTCTTGGTTCAATTTTATTCGATTTCTATTATTATTATTTTTATTTCCTTTGATATCTGGCGTTTACACATTTCTTTCCGGGTCCCGCCCAGGGACGTAAGGTTGGAAATGGCATCATGACACTTTCCACTGCTAAAAAAATAAAAAAATAATTACATAGATAAAGCCCTTCGTAAAGTGTGGGCTGTACTTGTCAGAACACATCTTTGTATCTCTTTGAGGCATGGACTTCAAGGGATCCCTTCAATCAGTCTACTGGAATCTTTTCCAACCAGTCCAAGGGATCCAACTACAACAGGAATTGTTGATGTTCCCATGTGCCACATTTTTGAGATTTCTATTTCAAGGTCCTTGTATTTTGACTGTTTTTCGAATATCTTCAAAGATACATTGCAGTCTTCAGGGACTGCCATATCAATAAGGAGGCACTTATTTTGTTTGTGGTCTTTAATAACAATGTCTGGGCGGTTGGCTTTGATTGTTCTGTCAGTGTGTATTGTGTAGTCCCATAGAATTGTAACAGGTCCTATCTCCTTAACCGGGTCTGGGTGGTGTTCGTACCAGTTTCTTTCAGTTTCCTTCCAGTAGAAGTTGCAAATTTTCCAGTGCAGATATTGGCCCACTCTGTCATGCCGGTTTTTATATTCAGTGGGTGCCAATAACGTGCAACTTGATACAAGATGATCAATGGTTTCTGGATATTTATCACAGAATCTGCATTTTGGGCTAACAGAGTCTTTTAGTATATGTGCTTTATAATTCC
>OZ038490.1:66094098-66121598 GCA_964036315.1 Acanthosepion esculentum
GGAATTCCCTTCTCCCTATCTCTCATGTCATTACTTCTCACTAAATCTCCTCAGTAAGCGCGGGTGGATTATTCACCCCTATCCTGTCTCAAATCAACTTTCAACGAGGAAAATCAACTCGAAATTCGTTGTTTACGGAAATTAGGTTTTCGCTTTACAGCTTGCATTTTCAGCTGACTGTCAATCAATATTGCTCCTTGAGTCTGGGTCACTTTTCCAGTTTTCAAGTCGTTTATGTGCGAATCAAATCTTCAATACTTTTATAGGATTTTTTGGTATTAGCCCTTGACGTTTCGATGTCTCTCATTACATAACACATTGCTATATTTTAACAAAACATTCTCCCGTTTTACCGCGCCAACGACAAATAGTATCACAACATACCATAATTATCGTGACATGCATCTCTCTAGACATTTCAGTCGTAGCAGAAGTGCGAAACTGGCTAAAATAATATACAGCTACAATATTGACTTGTACCAGGCCTATATTCATCAGGTCAGTTCAGTGCTATTTAGGCGTCAAGTTTAATGGGAAAAGGAGACACATCACGTGTTCCGGTTAAAATTACGACAATGAACACACCAAATAGTTTTGTGGCATTGCTGGTGGAGGAGCAACTTGTGGCTTAGTCCAACGATTCGCAAGTGAAACATAACATTGAATATCTGATCAAAATTTCGCAAATAATATGTAGAATTATCAAATGCTGTTTTTTAAACAGTTCAATGAATAAAACTTGAATAAAGACGCAAGTATTCATGCATGTACCAATGCGTTTCCCCGGTGGTATAGAATACGGAATATATAAATATATTTCATATGAACGCTTTATATCTGAATAAAACATACTTATCCCATACATTTTCGTAAGGTTTATAATTTGTTCGAATCATGCAAGTCTTAAGGAGCAATGTCATTAATTTGAACCCCTTGGATTGGCGCTACAAAATCACAAACGGGGAGCTGTAGAAATGATTAAAGATATCTTACTCTTCCCGCTATCTTAAAATTATTCACCGTTATCCTGATGGTTCTTGAATAGAATTTAAAGATGGAATCCAGATCATGAATTTTGTATCATTACTAAATGCCTGAATGATATTTTCTTCTCGGAGTGCTACATATAATATCAATATTCTAAGTGGAATATTTTATTTTATTTTATTTTATTTATATTATATTATATTATATTATATATATATTTTTGTCATCCACAGACAGATTGTTTCACAGCTCATCAGTGTGGCTAGACGTCCGGTTGCCTCTAGCTAGGATCGAAACACGACTGAATTGGCGTCAGTCGGAACATCTAACACTAAGCCGTCGGCTCACGGCAGGCAGGGATGAAGGTGAATTTTAGCGTGTTTATTTTTTAGATTTAGATAAACACACAGTGACTGACAGTGACTCAATTCTGCCGAAGAGTCATGCTATATTAGCTTAAATAGTCACTGTTTACACACTCACACCTCAAACCAACAGAGCTCAACCGAAATTAATTTTTCAGGAGCCAATATTTTTGTCATCCACAGACAGACTGTTTCGCTGTTTCACAGCTCATCAGTGTGGTAGACGTCCGGTTGCCTCTAGCTAGGATCTGAATTGGCGTCAGTCGGAACTTCCACAATAAGCCGTCGGCTCACGGCAGGGATGAAGATGAATTTTAGCGTATAATTTCTCACGTGGTCATTTACGACTTCATAGAACCGCATTACGGATTTACAAACTGCGTCTGATATTCTGCGACCGTTATCTTCGTATATCAAACATAAATGTAAATACAATAGGTTTTCATCTTTGATGGTAAACGTCTCTGCTGCAATGTCCATATAACCACTATGATGATGGCTCATGCGAGACGAAAGCTTCAATCGATGAACAGCATCATAAAAAAATATCTAAATGTTGACCAAAAAAAAAGAAAGGCGATAAACCAACCTTAGAACTGCTCATGATAAGACATATTAGATATTCATTTTCTGTTACATATATATATATATATATATATATATATATATATATATATATATATATATATATATATATATAATGTGTGGTAGCTAGATATAATATGGATACATATAATGATGTATACAAAAAAATTATAGTGATAGTGATACTGATAGATGAAAGAAATAATGCATTTTCCAAAGATATTTACGCGTAAATCAGTATACAGAGATCGACTGGAATTCGAGTCAATTCTCAGAATATGCATTCTTAGACGCTATTAATTTCACCACGCTCACTTCTATTCAGTCTTGGAGGCTACAAGGGGATAAACATAATTTGATGATTACATTAGAAAATTAAATGGTGACATTAGATGTAATTGAACTTATCTGATGCAACGGAAACGATAGTTTGGAAGAGAAATGTGCAAGTGTTCCACTGAGCCTGATTAAATATATAATTTTATTGAAAAGCCCAAGACAATGGACTCGCTACTTCAAAATCCTTTCTTCTCACATATGTATCATGCAGCATTTTCTATACTATAAAATCAATATTTGAACATTAGATTTATAAAAAAATTTCTGTCACATTCAAACGATCTCATCCAGAATCCTCTGTGTTTATGCACCGTATCTCTGAAAGATCTACACTGCAGAACTTCTCCACAGCGTCCTTCCCATTTGTAGACCGAAACAATAATTTTAACGTTATCATAACGCCCAATCCAAGACATTCCATAATGGGATGGGATTATATATATATATATATATATATATATATATATATATATATATATATATATATATATATATACTAGGTCTACTGGTAGGAACGTTCGTCTAATGTGTCGTTCCACATTATTCGCGTCAGAAACCATCTTGCAAGTTTATAAATCTACCATTTGTCCGTAAATCGAAAATTTTTGTATTTGTTGTTGATTTTTTTTACAGTAAGGCACACTCTGTGCAAGGCCCGGGGGCCACTTGCTTTAGATGATTAGTTTAGAGGTAGTTTATAAGAATAGTGGGGGAGATATATAACACTAGACGTGAATAAGTTTGTAGTAATCAAATTGTAGAAATCAGGAAACATCATCTTATGGTTCAGTTCCACAGAGCAGGGGTTGAGCTGTTTAAGCGAAACTGACCTCTCGCCGATGGAATACAGAGGAAATGTGGTTGGTTTGCGACAATATAAATGACATAGAGGGTCATAGAAGTGAATGTTAGACATAATGGCAACAAAAAATGTACTTCGTTCGACCACTTTCCATGGTAGTAAGGATAGTGCCGCGAGAGGCTCGCTACCTCCCGCCTGTGTGAGAGGGGTTGAGAGATGGATAATTATTCGTCACCCAAAACGACTCGGAGACGTTTTTGAAATCTATTAAAACTGGAAAGTGTGAACTGCCAAAATATGACAACAGTGCTTTTTTTTCTATAGGTTGTGATATTCTTGATAAAATCTAAAGAATATCTTGTAATATTATCGGACCTGACAAGGCATCTTAATTTCAGTCCATTTCCCATCGTCCTTTCCTTTAACTTTTCTATCAATATTTTCAAGGAAATTGTTCTAATGAGCTTTCTGCATTTGCATCTCGATCGCATGAAGTTAGACATAGTACGTGACTGGCAAAGAGTTCCCAACGTTTTTATTGCTGAATTTGCTACATGTCGCCGAGAATTCTATTCTAATAATTTTTTTTTGTTTGTTGAAATTTCTACCGTGTTTTAGCTTGTACATAATCTAGGATCTTCGAAACTTAAATGCAAAATAAATGCCTCACTACTGTTTTCCTGAATATTTTTCTTTCATTGTCATTCTTCCTCACTAATATTTTCTGATAGCCATTCACTCTCAATAATTCCATGCATCTAAGTGGCATTATTAAGTTGCCTAGGGACAGACCACTGAAGAACATATCACACAGATGCATTGTTTCCCTCTGCTACAGTTGTCTTAAGTTTTAAATTTTCTAAACCTTCTTCATTATGCATATCACAAAATGTAAAATCTGTCTTTCGGATTGTACGTATCAATGCGGAATTTCTCATTTCTGTTCACAAACCCTCATGTCTCACTTTCTTGGAATTCTCAGTATATTTCTGTATTAACAAATTATTGCATTTTAAGAATCATTTTCATCGCTGAAGAATTGGCCAAAGGTTCATTGCTGTATAGGATGATAGATCACAATTTTCTGAGTGTTTTTCATATGTACGCCGAAATTTAGGGAAACATTCATTCACTTCTCAGATCTTTTCTATAATATGACAAAAATAATTATCTAAATATTGGATGAAAGCGTCGATGAGACTGAGAGTATATATTGGACAAATATATTATTATAATTACTGAAAATAATGGTATATATATAAGTATATATATATATATATATATATATATATATATATATATATGTCATTCACAGACAGTACTGTTTCGCTGTATCACATCTCCTCAGTGCGACTAGACTTCCGAATGCCTCAAGCCAGGATTGAAACACAACTAATTTGGTGTCAGCCAGAGCTATCTTCACTCGGTAGAGTTACACAACTAAATCTAGCGTATTGTTTTATCAAATGTAAACAAATGCCAATCAACCAAAGTAATATATATATATATATATATATATATATATATATATATATATATATATATATATACGCGTGTGTGTGTTTGCAGGTGTGTGAGGCGAAAGATAAATATGGAATGAGAGAAAAACTGTTTACTATAAGAAATTAATAGCTATATCTAGACGTTTACTGCCATGCATATGTATGCATTTGTTAAATGTTTCTATTTTATGTTTATACATATATATATATATATATATATATATATATATATATATATATATATATATTATTATTATTATTATTATTATTAATTAACGAATATCAAACACTTAAATCCCATAGATAATAATTTTTATTTCCTGAGAGCTCTAAAAAAAAAGCTCCTAATCTTCAACACCTACAACGAAATCACAAATGAAATGGAAAAAAAAATATTTCGGGATAAGACCAAGAGATATTGCTATTTTATTTAGTTAGTGGGAAAAGGCAAAGATCTATTCTATCTACTTATGAATATATCTATCTGTGCCACACTGTGTTTCCATGCCTTTCTGTCAGCCTGTCAGTTTTTCTTTGTTTCTTTCTCTCCCCCCCTCTCTCTCTCACACACACTCTCTCTCGCTAAATATATAGGGATCCAGAGTAATTCTATCAATGATTACGTAAACACAAAATAAAAACATTTAACAAATGCAAATATATACATGTCAGTAAACCTCTAGATATAGCTATTAATTTCTTATAGTGAACAATTTTCCCTCACTCCATATTTATCTTTCTCCTCACACACATACAAACACACACACACGTATATATATATATATATATATATATATATATATATATATATATATATATATATATATATATATATATATATATATTGTAATGATGCAATATGGTAATTCGTATGGAATTTCAAGCAGGATATAAATCCAGGTAGATCTCGATTTCCAAAACAGAGCAAAATTATTATTAAATAAAAAATATAAAACACTTAAAATCCCATAAGTAATAATTTTTATTTCATGAAAGCTCTAACAAGAAAAAGCTTTCATTATCCAAATCCTACAAAACCTACAAAAAATCATAAATGAAATGAAATGAAAAAAAAATCAAGAGATATTGCTATTTATTTAGACAGTGGTGATAGGCAGGGTGTGTTGACATTCTTTGAGAATGGTGGAGGGGCTTGAGGATTGTAGAAGGGCTTAAAGTGTAATCAGTTCAGTTTGAACAATCCAATTTGTTTCTGTCAACGGCCAAATTTCAGTGCTGATGCAATTCATTCAACAAATTATTTGTAAATGATATTAAAAGCGGACATTGAAGATTTTCATAAGCTTTTTATATAATTAACCAAGAATTTGAAATTAAAATGGCAAAGAAATTTGAAATAAATAATTATTAATTATATACAGAGAAACATATTTATAAAGTTTATATACATATAGTCTTGAACTTTTATATCTTATATGTATTTATTGATGCTTAGTAGGATATGTATGTACTTTATACTAATATAACAGAAGTTTTGCTCGTATCAGGGTTGTTCAAAATGATGATAATGACAGTTTATGAGCTCTTGCCCGGAAGTTGTAATTGAAGTCAGCTCACCATAGTTGCAGTATAAACCAAAAGTCAGCTTCGAATCTCTTGGAAAAACAAAAATGCGCCTAAGCAGTGTTTCTACAAGAGAGGATGACTAGCCACACTAGCGTGTATCATGAAAACGAGACTAACTGGCCATTATATAGATAATTAGATTGAATGTTTCCGAGAAAGTACTGATAATTTCACACGGTTTCGTAGTGTCGAATCGTACATAAATAGTACTGGGATTTTTCAATCATGTCATTTTCCCTATGCTTGTTTGACATAGATATATAGAATGATTCTGTACATATTTATCTGTACATAGTACAGTTGCCCTATACTAAAGAAATATAATCAGATAACCGCCGTAACAATATTTATACTTTTACTTCCTCCTCCCACGCAAAAAAAAAGAAACAAAACATAATAATGACAGACATTTTAAGAATAACAAAAATGCAAATATGTCATAAAATATGATTAAAATTTTGTTATGATTTGAAAGTAGTCATAAATTTGAAAAGTTATTTGTTGGCTAAGTCAAAGCGAAATCATATTAGTATTCAACTTTATGGCAGAATTATTGAAACAAAATGTGGCCAATCATTTTCGTCGCTAGTAATTAAATGAAATTATCGGCTGAGGCATTTTGATTGTTTTATTGATGTACAGAGGAGGAATTAATTTACTGAAAATTTACGTATATTATCCATTCATTTTTAAGCATTTTTTATGATAATATAAAGTTTCAAAATTGCTGACACTGCTTTTTGCCATGCTTTTATACATGAAAACATTTTAAAAATAAAAATAAAATTATGCATACATACATATAAAACATACGTAAATATATTCGTGATTGTGTGTATGCCTGTGCGATTATTCTCTCCAAAATTTATGCTGACTATATCTATCTATCTATCTATCTATATATATATATATATATATATATATATATATATATATATATATATATATATATATATGTGTATGTGTGTATATATATATATATATATATATATATATATATATATATATATATATATATATATATATATATATATATATATACATACATACACGCATACAAACGCTCACAAAGACACCAATATATACATATATATATATATATATATATATATATATATATAGATATATAGATATAGATAGATAGATATATATATATAGAGAGAGAGAGAGAAAGAAAGAAAGAAAGAAAAGGCACGGTGGAGTAATGGATAACGGCTTGGATTGAGGAATCGGAGAGCCGAGTTCGAATTCCAGTCGAATCTATTACCTTCACTTACGTGCTAATACACTTGGGAAAGGTGTGATCCTCTTCTTCTCCCTCCAACTATGGGTAAATAGCAGGACAGACTGGGCTCTATAGCCTTGGATGGCAACTGGTCTAGGAGAAGGAACACTCTGAATTCAAAACCTGCAGAGGGTCGTTTGGGAACCTTGTGGCTTTCAGAGCACCAGGTCCCTGCATTCTTCCCTCCAAAATGTGTGGACGGCCCTGCACAAAGCCTTCACCACTATAATCATATCTCATACGTCGGTGTCGGGCTCTCAGTTTCTAAAGGGGACAGACCACAGGCAAGTGAGCACGTGATTGACGTTATATTAGCATCAAGTCTGCTGAAATGTCATAGGAGCAATCAAGAAGTGTGATGGCGTCGTCAAAGATCGCTAACGCTTGAGACGACACGATTTACACCAAGGGATAGGAAAGAAGAAACAGAGTCTTCTCGCCGTGGAGAAGCGTGCTCAACGGAAAGAAAATACAACGATGACATCGCAGTAGAGCGTCGTCACATGCATTCGTTGCAATCGAGACGATAACCCCTCATGTTGGCCTGTAGAGTCATAAGAGATTCTGCGACACCATCAGCAGCTGAGGTAAAACTTTTTGGCGCAGATCCATGCTCTCTCGAAACCGACATATGATGATTTTGAAAATAAACAGAAAACAATCATGTTAGTCATCCTGTTGTTTTGAGTATTCTTACCTCTCACAGGAAAACATAGATAACAAGTTTTTAATTAAAGTTATATTAGAAAACGCTACAGGAAACAACTGCAAAAATATCATTTAAAATTTGGATTCCGTTATTATCCTCGACAATATCTCCAGGAATGGATTTCCGAAAAAAAAATCAAAAAATCATTGTGTGTAGTGCGTGTTCTTTGAGTCGTACAATAGTTACCTAATATTCAAATAAGATAGCAATAAATTAACATTATTAGATATTTTATGTAGGAAATTGGCATTTAGATTCAAATTTAGACATTGCTTTGTGACTGAATCACGTTCCATATATATTGATCTGTTTCAGTGTGTTATTGGGGAAATTGAGACTTAGTTTTAATATCAATATGTCCTTCCACACTTTGACAAAGCCAGGAATATTAGGTAATTTAAGTGGATCTTCTTGTCGTGCCAAAATAGCAGCTTCATCGATTTCTTTAATTAAATGTCGCCGGGTTATGTATTAATATCCGTTATATTCTACGTTTTATAATTTAATTTAAATCGGAATAAAATAGCTAATTTTCAAATTGAATTTGCAGTGTTTACAAGAATTGTAGACATGAAAGAAATTAATTTCAATTCATTTTATTTTGAAATCTGTGCAGTATGTGAAATTTTAAAAGGAACGCAAGAATCAAAACGCTGATCTATCTATCTATCTCTCTCTCTCTCTCTCTCTCTCTCTCTATATATATATATATATATATATATATATATATATATATATATATATATATATCTTTTCTCCATCTCTATTTTCTCTCTCCCTATCTATTCATGATGAAACTCACATTATATGCAGGCAACACATTGATCTATCTCTCTATCTACACATAGACATAAAAAAAATTATGCATGTGTGTGCGTGAACGCGCGTGCCCGCGCACGTGCGTGTGTGTGTGTGTTTGTGAGCACGCGTGTGTGTAACGCCGAAATTTAAGCACTACGAAAATATTTAGTCCAGTATATTAATGAAATTTAAAGTAGACAGATTTTTTTAAACTATTTGCTCAGAATCTAAAAGTAATAGTCAACAATGTTTATTAGATCAAGAAAAGTTCAAACGATTTATGTCTCCCTTGTAATGGTCTGCAGATACATCATACGTCACGTTAAATTAATTAAATTAATCTATCTTTTATACATCCTTTTGTTCCAGTCTTTGAAAATAACTGCAAAAATATCCCTCTCTAAATTTATAGACAGACATAAAGATGTATGCTCGGAATTCTATCTAGCCAATCATATAGGCCTGTTCTCGCACTCATCCGCCATATTGTTGGCGTTAATTTTCCTGATGTCATAACGCTGAGGTTACTTGTCTGTATCCTTTTTGTATGTTAACACTATTCTTGGTTTATGAACGTTTCAGACACATTACTGTCCCGTTATCTAATTTGGCTTGCACATATTGTTCGCTTAGTATTATTTTTGCACTGTTCGTTTCCTTCGTTTTGTATTGTTTATTGCAAACTTTCTTAATTCTGTTTGTTGTGAATTTCTACCAATTACATTTTAACCATGGCCAATTATTCTACAAGAGCTGACTCTGACGAGCAGCATATCGACAAAATCTGAAGTCGTAAGGTTAAATGTTTTGAACATCTATCTATCTATATATCTATCTATCTATCTATCTATCATAGTTTAACCATGACTTTCACAATTAGCCGGATTCTTTAACGTTCGTAACTGTTAAGGTTTTGTAGAAAATAATATATCAATGTTGAGTGGACCTATTATACCGTTTATTGAAGGGAGAGGATCATCTTGAGAGATCAACTGTCTGAACATACTCATTACGCAAAAACCCTCGGCCAAACCCCCGGACTTACGATTTGTGGTAGCATTCAGAGGCGACAGGCTGTTTCATGCAAGTCGCAATCGTCAGGCTGATTGGTACTTAGACGACACAACCATGACTCACGATTTAGACACTATTGATGGTCATGAACAAAATTGTCGATACCCATTTTGGTTCTCACCAGTTGAGGTGCAACTAAATACACCGAAATGAAGTTGCATCTTTGTCGTGAGTAATTTTTTTTTTGTCTATATGAAAAATTTATAATAAATAATATATATATGTGTGTATGCGTGTGTATCTATATATGTGTGCGTGCCTTCATATGTATGTACGTGCGTATAGAGTCTATATCGATGGAATCGGAATTTATTCGATGTGTTTATCAGTTTGTTTATAAACACCAAAGAAAAGACAAAAAAATGAAAATCGATCGGTGGAAAGGAAGAATTAATCCCAAAGCGTCTGCGTCTAGTTTATTGAATACAATTTCTTCTTCTTTTTCCATTCCTCCCCATTCTCAGGAGTAAAATTCGGGAGGGGATCGTTGGACAAAGCCAAATTAATCGATACATAATATGAAGACAAATACATTTCTTACTGTGCTGTCTCGCGATATACCATTTCATTTAGACTTTTTTTTCTGAATCATCGATAAAACATTTTCTGGAATTAGTCTAATGTTTCCTCAAAGTCTTTCAAACTATCTGCCTCTTTCCAACTTCAAAGACAAAATAACTAATGGCATAGAAAACAACTAACCACCAGTCAATATTACAAGCATTACTTTATTTCTATACTTTACCGGTACAAGTGTCTAAATCGTGATTCATGGTCGTGTCGTCTAAGTACCAAATAATGAAATAAACAAAACTCAAATTAAAAGAAACAAAGTTAAAAGGAGGAAACTTTATTTGGTCTGCTATGTTAGGCGTTTGTAACTCAGATAGGTGGAGACATTAATCAGGAAAAAACAATTAAGTTAAAACTCTGTAATGAAAAAAACAAAAGGGAGCCAAAATGTATTCGATGAAACGATGCATTACACGTCACCTACTGTTATTTAAAAAAAATACTTCGGCTGGTGGCAAATTTACTATTCATTATGGATCCCTATACATAATTTCTAATATTTTTTTCTTTCACATTTGTATATGCAAGACATTTATAATTTAATCTTTATAAGGAATTCCACTGAAATTTGACAAGATCTGAAGCAAACCATAATCGCACTGTGGGTTAAGCAAAAAAAAAAAAAAGGCAAGACCAAAATCTAAAATTAAACAACAAAAAATAAATTATAGGTATATTACTTTTTCTGTATTCTAACCACTCTAAAATTTTTGTTACATTGAAATGTAAGGGTCCATGATGAAGGCCCGAGGACATATCGACTGAAACGTTGTTATAAAAACTTCAAACTTTAGGAAACAGTTCTGAATATAAATAAAATAAAGACTTTTTTTTCTATAAGTAAATCATCATAATACATTTTCCTCCATGTTTATTTTCATTGTTCTTGTATGAGGATCGTTTTTTGCACGGTTCGGATTCTTCCTCGATCTCTTTCATTCAACGTTGTTAGTAAATATCCCTTTATGATACATCAAAACTGTTTTTCAAAACAGATTAATTATTTATCAGAATGTTACACGTGAAACAGACGAATATAACAATGGATTTATAACGTTTATTCGGATATTTTCTTTTTCAGCTGACAGTTGTAGAATATTGATTATACTCAACCAGGGTCTTCATTTGAGCGATCCCCAGGTCAACTGGATTTCCCACCATAGGGCATTGTTCCCAGAAATTCTTTCCTGTATGCAATTAAATAAACAACTTTTTCATACGTTTAAGAATAAAGTGTTATTTATTGGCGGTTAAGTCTCATCCATTCACAGTTGAATTCGCTACATATAACCGTATGTTCTCTGTTAACAGTTTCTTTGGTCGTGTTTCTCGCTAGTGGATCTCTCTCTCGGCTCCATGCTTTTCAGTAAATGTTGTTGTTCAAAAATGTAAATGTAGTATTACTCGTTATCTACTGTCTTTTTGATTAATCTGTTATTGTTCCCGTTCTTGAATAATGTTTCTCTTTTTTTTTTATTATTCCACGATCAGTAACTCCTTGTGCTTTAGTGTCTTTACTGTCCTCCATGCGATGATATGATTAAAAACAATGTGCACTGTTTTTGTGCTTAGTAGAATTTTTTTTTATCATTCAAAAAACAAATAAAATATTAAACGTGTAAATGTTTGCTATTTTTAATTTACGGATTTATTTTTCAGCTTATTAACATGTTTTTTGTTAATTAAAAAGAAACGTTTAGAAATAACATAAATTAAATTATCGAAACCCTATCTCTCTACGGCTTATTGGTTAAATTGCAAATGAAGCGATCGACATTCCGAAAACAAATGATAGACTTGGGTTCCACGAAATATACTAATCTGATTTTAGACTGTCACAAGTAACAAAAATAGGCATAAAATTAGGATCAAGATCTCTTCATTAACTAATGGCATAAGTGAAATGCTGCGGAACTATCAGACTGTAGACATTTATCGCATCACCGGAATTCTAGCGGAAATTGTCCGACTTATTTTTTTACTTTATTTTTTTACTGGTTTTATTCATAGAAATTCTTCTAAATTATGATAAGTAAGATAAAACTTTTTAGGCAAATACATCCAAAAGAATTTTCTTCGTTCATTCATTCTTTTTAAGAATGTTGTATACAGAGATAATAGTTTTGACGAGTGAAATTAGGGACCTGCAAGAGGAACATATTTCCAAAGACTTTTGAATCGCAATGTAAATAGAGAAGGTCCACCCAAAATCTAAACACGCATGACCTTCTGGAGGCCAGAGAAATAAGTGAAAACATAGGATCTGTTGGTTCCATCAACGGTCTAGGTTTTTTCTTTCGTCTGCTGTCGCTCTCACAGACTTGACGTCGCATCTCTCTGTCTTTTTTACAAATACATTCATGGTAAATGCACCAATAAGCTGCTTCCGCTGGTTCCCAGACTTCATGAATTTAAGCGTTCAACTAGACTGGCATCTCGCGCTCACCCTTTTGAAGATTGTAGGTGACAATGGACAATTAAATCTTCTGAAGATTGTACGTTTCAGAGAAGCAAGAAACCTGAATTGAGATCCACAGATCTATTAGCAAAGGACTTTCGGAAAATAGTTATAGAAAGGAAAGGCACGTCACATCGATGGGAAAGTAACTGGACCAGAGATTCCAAGTCATGACCGATAGCATTACAGACCTTTCTTTGAATTTTGTTGCGAACACTGATATATAGCAGTAACACCGGACAAGATACGGCAGCAATAGTCACTGCACGAATGAATGGTATAATTTGTAAATGGACTAGATAGATTCTGACGACACAGGTAACCAATCTTCCTAGCAGAAGAAGTATCACTTGAGTTAATATAATCAATTCCACTTCAAGCCAATGGAAAGCTTGTGAACAAGAAGCCGCAGTTAGTTGTTCTCCTAGAGCAGCTTCGGCATGATGATGGTAGGTCAAAAACGGATTTCTGTGATGAGTAAAATATATCAGTTTCTTTTTAAAGCATTAAGATTTACAAGCTAATCTCCTTTTCCCAGTTAACAACTGACTGAAGTAATCTTCTAGAGCAGCAGCCATTTTTAATTTTTTGGATCATTTGGGGTTCGTATTTTTTTTTATTTTTTATTTTTTTTAATCATATCACCCCAAGCAAGGCCGCAGGCCTCTATCAGGCAAGGGGTTTTTCGTCTGTAATGTCCAACCGTGCGTTTGGCCGGTCTTTGCCAGCCTGTTGAATGAATAAATCGGACCTTTTCTTCATCGTGTCGATTGAAAAATTCTCCATTTTGGCATTGCTACTAGCCCCACTGTTTAGGGGTGAGGGAGACTAGCCCATTCCCCCCACCCCTAATCACTGCGTTCACTTTAAGAGATCGGCTAGCGTGACTGGTGCCTTTAATTTTGGACGTGACTTTTGGATAGCTTACGGTCGTGAATGGAGCCTGTTCTATGTATTCCTTGCGTATGTAATTAATATATTTGAAAACTTTCGTATTAGTTAATATTTATTTATTAAATTGTTATTTTTATTTTTTTTTAATTCTTAACTATAAATGCCCCCCCACCTATTTGATGCCGCGTTCCTTGTGTATGTATATATAACTTCTTAATGTATTTGAAAAAGTTTTATTGTAAATTATTTATTTAATGTCTTTTCGTTTGTTTTTTTTTATTAATTTGTATTTCTGTTTTTTGCTTTTTGTTAACCGTCCTCCCACCCCCGTCTTATTTTAGAAGTATTAAAACAGGAATTAATAAATGTGTCATCTGCACAAATACCTAGTAGAGAGAGAGAGAGAGAGAGAGAGAGAGAGAGAAAGAGAAAGAGAGAGAAAGAGAGAAAGAGAGAGATAGAGAGAAAGAGAAAGAGAGAGAGAGAATGAATGACATCGTGAGAGCATCACTAGATGTATCAGACGATTGCTTTATTACGAGATTTATTTTATGTGTTTCATCCGTATCAAAATATCCTGGTTTAATACACTTTTAGACTATTTTATTAAGGCTGATGCATTCTTCATTATTACTATTATTTTAGTAATGTTCTTCATGTTGTTGTGTTTTTATGCCAGCGAGATACGTCGTTACTCTCTTCATTATTCCTATTATCGCATTAATTGTTTTGTCCATCTTATTATTGTTACTTTATATCACAAGGCTCTGGGTCGATACGAATTTAATTATTACTAAGATTTATTCGATTTACTCTCGCTGATTTTTCTGACAATGTTCAGTGTCTCTAAATGTTATGATCTCTTGAGTAAATAGTGTTATATCAGATGTAAATAATTAGAAGTTCACAAATTTCAACATATTCCATACTTCTGGGAATTTGAACTTCACTGAGAGTATTTTTATACACACACACGTATGCGTGCATGCGTGTGTGTGTGTGTTTATGTGTGTGTGTATCTGAGCGTGCGTGTGTGGGCGTGTAAATTCCATTTTGGTGGACTATTAATATATTAAAGTATTATGTTGATAAAATTATAAAATTTAGGATGATATATGACACATATATATATATATATATATATATATATATATATATATATATATATATATATATATATATATATATATGAATATAAAGTAGTAACTTTATAAACATTGAGACAATTACTACATTTTCTCTCTTTTTATGGGGTGTCAGACATCATGGTCGAGAATGTACAAATATACAAATATGAAGGATAAAATCGCATGTAAAGAATTAGAATATATCAAGGACACATGGCACAGTGGATAAAGGCGTTGGTTAGATCCAGTGACACACCCAAAAGAGGGTGAGTTCAATACCCGGTTAAGGCAGTGGAGAACTTTCAGAGGGAAAATTAGCAGGAGATAACAGATAACTGACATCCATCAAACATGGCACGTGGAACTAGAACAGTCTACCCCAGTGATCGAAATAAAGGGTTCAGTTCGAAATTCCAACCACCTGAAGAAAGCCGGAGCGTACAACGGTCGAAACCTTGTGACAAAAATGGCGACAAAGATGAGGACAATAGTCCGACTAATGTAAATACTGTAAAGAATTAGAAGTTGACAAAATTTGAAAGCATTCCACTTCTGGGGATTCTAGATTCTCTTATAGTATGTTTACGCGTACGCGCGCGCGCACACGTAAATAAACGTATGCGTGTGTGTATGTATGTGTATGTGCTTGTGTTTGTAAATTCAGTTTTGTTGTACTAGTTGTAATGACATCAAGAATAACGTTGATAAAAAAAGTGAATTATTTTTCGGATCCAACCTAATGTGTATCTAACACCATCTTTAATTAATTATCTAATACTAGATTTTACTAAATTCTCCCCCTTTTATATGAGGTGTTTGGCATCAAGTTCGAGGATGTACGAATATACAAATTCTAAGTCAGCTGTAAAGAATTAGTCGTCGACGAAATTTGAACGCATTCACCACTTTTGGGAATTCAAGTTTCTCTCACGGTATTTTTATACAGACGCACACACACATATATATATATATATGTGAGGGTTTGTGCGTGGGATCGTGTGTATGTGCTTGTGCGTGAAAATTCAGTTTTGGGATGCGAGTTTTAATATCTTTAAGATTAAAGTTGATAAAAAAATGGATTATTCATGAGTCAATGTAATGTACATCTAATACTGTCTTTATTATCTAATAATAGCTTTTACGAAATTGACTCTCTTTTTAGAATGTGTTCGACATCGAAGGTCGAGGATTTAAAAATGAAAATTTTTTTAACGCTTTCGGCTTTTAAAAGCCATTTTCAAAGAAACGGATTTGTTTTGCTGATAATAGATTTGGACATTTTAAATTTGGTCAAAGGTTACGCGTGAGATTTAATATATAAGAAAATTTTAATATAGCTTTCGAAATTAATTCCTAACGTGAACTGAGTATTTTTAATACTGGATGTATTGATTTATTTATTATAGTTATATTAATATATTTCCGGATTATATTTTAATTCAAATGCGATTACGATCCCATTTTTTTCAACTCGACTTTATTTATTAAATATTACAATAATCCATACATTACTATTCGCTGTGAAGCTGAAACTAAAGGTGTATTAATAAGAAGATTGATTCTTTTTCACCATTCTTTTGAACAGTAAAGTGCGTATTATATACAACCAAATAATTGCTATGAATTCGAATCGAAAAAGTTCAAATACATTCGCAGATAACTAATTTACAAATTACAGAGAAGTGAGTTTACAACGACAATACCAGTGCATTGGTATACATTGTGTAAATTATGGACACGTTTAGTTTGGCCAGTTTTGTGTTTATACTCGTAGGAAAATAATGTCCAATGAGTATAAACATAGAAATCTTTCTCTCCTTATGAGTAAGAGCCATCACGACAAGGCGCTTGTCAGTAAATAAAAAAAAATGAACTCATTCCTCTATGTTTAAGTTGATGTGACAGCCGAAGTCGACACAGAAATGTGACTAGATGTTATTCAATAACAACTAAAAGGTGTTAAAAAACGACTGGATGCGGAAATATTCTGTGTGTACTTAAGCTAATTAAATGATTAATTATTATAATTAAATATTATTGATTTCTCTTTTAAAATCGACTCATATACGCACGTTTAAAAATTAAGCAAATAATAATGTAGCTAATGCCAGTGTCTTCGGTAACGCATTTTCATTTAATTTAAATTTCACTGCTTTTTATTCATCCTGTTTTTTCACCATTTATTACCAAGTTTATTACTTTTAGATCCAACAAGCATTAAACAAACACAGTGTAACAAAAATAAATTATCCTTTTCCGAATTGTTATGTTCTGTAAAAACAACCCTAGGCTAGTGATAGAAAAGAAAACATCAAAAACCAACATGAACATATTCCATTCATTTTATGCTATGTTCCCTCAGGACGTTGTTGATCGTGTCACCTTGCAGATACCGTATTCATGGTGAATTGTTATGTATTCATTAGAAAGTTAAGGGTATGGTTTCCTGTTACCGTCTTCACGGTTTACAAAATAGAGATTTTATTTCTCTTAGACTGGCAGCAAGTCGAGGCTAGAAATCCAATAAATTAATATTGGATAAATTGCTTCATGTAAGAATTTCGGACAACTTGAGGCGATAACATCTACTACTATTACGTGATATAAAATTAGTAAGCATAAGCTCTCGTAATATCTATTGCTGAAGTAAACATTTAGTATGGAAGGTTATAGCTATATTTTTATCTTTTTACTGGTTAGATATGTAGCTGAATCATTTAAACTAGTCTTGGACAGAATAGACCATAACGATAAGGGAAGTGAGTTCAAAGCGCGTTGGTCGTTTCTTCTTTATCTGCGATCCAATTTATTTACGTAACGATTGGTATACTACGTCATTCAGACTACTGTCGTCATCTTTGTCACCATATTTATTACAACGTTTCGGCCGTTGTACACTCCGGCGTTCTTCAGGTGGTTGGAATGTCGAACTGAACCCTTTATTTCGCTCACTGGGGTAGACTGTTCTAGTTCCACTTGCCATGTCTAATAATATGCATTATCAGTTATCTCCTCTTAATTCTACTATCAATTCCTTCTAACTACTGTGCCGTATGTTTTCAAGGACACATGGCACAGTGGATAAAGGCATTAGTTAGATCCACTGACAGGACCCAACGTGTGAAAGTTCAATACCTGGTTAAGACGCTGGAGAACTTGGAGAGTGGAATTAACAGGAGATAACTGATAACTGACATCCATTAGACATGGCACGTGGAACTAGAACAGTCTATCCCAGTGAGTGAAATAAAGGGTTCAGTTCGACATTCCAATCACCTGAAGAAAGCCGGACGTACAACGGCCGAAACGTTGTAATAAATATGGCGATAAAGAAGAGGACAATAGTCCGAATAATTTAAATAGTGTACATAATACCTCATCTCATAAATATAGACGAATACTGTAAGGATCGGTGATTAAAAGAAAACAAAAAACTTGGGTACTCTGTATACCTCCCCACTAAAAATAGAAGAAAAATTAATAAAAGATAATAATTCCAAGATAATATAATATGTTGGACGGTAATTTATCTGCTTTTTTATGGAGTCGCTACACTACACTACACCCATCCAATTTTCCACACATAGTCTTGCCTCGAATAAAAACAAAACAAAAAAACTTGGGTGCTGTGTATACCCCACCTAAAAAACAAACAAAAAAAAACAGAAAAAATAATAAAAGATAACAATTCCATGACAATATAATATGTTGGACGGTACTTTATCTGATTTTTTTATGGTGTCACTATACTACACCCATCCAATGTTGCACACATAGCCTTTTTTTCAGTTTTCAGGCTCGTTAAGCGTGCAAGAATCTTCACTATTGGAGCAAACTAGAATATGCTCCACAGTTTATAATTGCCTGAATTGACAGTTGGGATCATTATCGGTGTCATCTCCCCATTTCTGAAGGTTGGCTCTACAACGATCGGAGGCCAGCCGGGAGGGGGATTACAGGTTGGGGATACAAAAATCAAGAAGGTACAGAAATTTAAATATCTGGAATGTGTTCTATCGGAAGACGGAAAATGCGACACTGTGATCCGAAGACATATTGGGATAGCCAAAAATGCATTCCAAATGCTAAGCCCCAAAAGAGTCAGGAAAGAGCTTATTTGGAAAAACAGAAAAGAAAAGAGTACTGAACTGTTAAGTTGAATCTGCCCTCCTGTATGGCAGCGAATGCAGGATAATCTCCTCGAAGATGAAGAGACTTGACGCAAAATAAATGTGGTTCTACAGAAAGATGCTGAGGATACCATGACCCGAATATGTGAGCAATGACGAGTTTTTGGCGAGAATGGAAATAAAGAAAAACACTAATAGTTGACATCAGGAAGAGGCAGATGAAGTTTCTCGGACATGACGTAATGAGGAAGGAGAGCTTCGAAAATCTGATACTCACAAGACAGAAATAAAAAGAAAGAAAGCAAAAAAGAAAGAAAGAAAGAGCAAAGCAGCGTAACATACTTGATGACCTTGAGCAAATGTATGGCAGAACAGGGTTTGGAATTAATAACAAAAAGAAAAAAGAGCTACAAGGGACAGGAAGATGTGGAATGCCATGATCACCTACGCCCTAAAGGGACACGGCACATAAAAAATAATATATAAATGTAAAAAATATACGCAATACTTATTTCAATGAACCGCCTTACTTAAAACGATTACTTCACTACTTATTTATAGTTTATCTAAAACAATAAATTGATTAGTATGTTAATTAAATGAGATTTTTACAAACCAGGATTGAAAGCATTAAATCGATTTGTGAAACTTTAAATATCGTACATTCATTATTATTTATAACGAATTTGAATTAACTTTAATTTAAATTTATTAGACGCAAATTCAAATTATTTACAATATTTATCATGGAAATTATGTCGCTCATTTTAGATGTTACTTTCTTCGGCCTGACGGGATTCTGTATCCGTCCAACAAACGATATCCTGCAACACTTCCACCGAATACTTTTACGTAAAATGCCACGCTGTTTGCGTCTCTTGTACACGTCTCTTTTTTATTGGAAAATGTTCATCTGAAGGTGACATTAGATTATTCGGATGAAAAATATTTGCGGACATTTTTGTCTATATTGATATGAAATGAAATATTTGTGACAGATGCCTATAGCAAAGCATTGTTGATCATTGACGGCTAATGCGTTTAAATAATTCTCTGCCATTGTTAGCGTCACGTAGCAATAACTGTAAGTAAAATGACGCACTAAAATAAGTATTCAAGTAATCGTTTTAAGTTCTCTGAATATCGGTGCTTTTTAAATATATATTTTTTTTAATCTGGCTAATAGCATGCTGAAGAGATTATTCGTATTCGATCCATATGAATATCAATTAGAGAAAATTTAAAGAAAACATCAGAGATACGATTAAATGTAGAGGAAAGGGAAAATTAAACGCGAATAGTTTTCTAATAATAAATGCATAATTAAAAATGATTCCACTTTCTTAATTATTGTGAATAAGTTACACTAATATTTTATCATATTTACAGATTTTCGTTTTTAAGATAGAAATTACACAGTTACTTCTACAGTATTAAAATCCAATTATTCTACATTGTGTCTCTCTAATAAATTTAGGCTGGTACGACCACATCGCATTGAAACATCAGTTCCCGTACGATCACCGAATTTAAGCAACGTCGTGTCTGGTTAGTACTTCGATAGGTGACCGCTTAGGAATACCAGGTGCTTCAAGCTTAGATGAGTGTATGAGGTAATGAATGACTGCTCGGAATATTTAATCGAAGAGCTGTATTCTAGTTGGGTTCATTATATTCACTTAAGCACAAAATCCCTTGGGGAAGGTATGAATGCCCATCATCTCCCCATAGCTATGGGTTAATTAGTAATACTTGTATCCCTAAACCATGTAAAAAAAATCTTACGATCTATGAAATATCTTCTGGCTTTAAATAGACCGTAAAGAATTAAGCTGTATGAAACGAAAAAAAAATAAACGAATCAAACAACAATAAATTTTAAAAAAAAACACTAGAAGAAAACGTTAATGTCGATCAACTATGGATATTTTAGAATTTGGATTGTGTATTAAAAAAACGGCGTATAAATATGATACAGAAATCCAATAATTTTTAGACATAACGAAGGATATATACCATAAGCTAGTCAAAATTTATTAAGGACATTATCAAATAGCAGGTATGTTTACTAAACATCAAGCAGGTACGTAAATTTAACTATTTTTCGGTGTAGTAAAAGACTACAAATTTCATAGAAATCCGAAGACACTTGGAAATAGCGAAAAACGTATTCCATAAACTAAGCAGAGTAGTAAGAAATAAGAAAATATCCCGGTTTGCTTACAACCGGGACTGTAAGGCCTCACTCCTCGACCTGTGTTTTACCTCCCTACCTGAGTCTTGTAGTGCCACGCAGCTCTGTCCTATCGGTAACTCCGATCATGCTGTAGTGTCTGTTAGCGTCTCCTTCAGCCCCACCCCCTGCAAAGAACATCCTACCACCAGAACCACATTCTGCTACCAACAGGCTGACTGGGACTCGTTTCGTGACTTTCTCCGCGATATCCCCTGGGATGCTGTATTTAAGCTCCCCATTCAAGGTTGCGCTTCAGAGGTCTCTTCCTGGGTTAAAGCTGGAATCGACGCTTTCATGCCCTCGAGGAAATTGCCCATAGGAACCACTTCTTCCACCGTTTTCGTAGTGATATGTCCGACTCCAATAGACGTCTATTTACCTCTGCCCGTAAAGAGTGTAAGCGTATCCTCGAGGATGCCAAGTCACTATTTGCTGCTCGGATGAAGGAACGTATTGCATCCCGCAAATTTGGCTCCAAAGATTATTGGCGCCTCTGCAAGAGCGTTCTGAACAGTAACAAACCCTCCATTTACCCCCTGTTCAATCAGTTTGAGGTCCTGACCACCTCTGCCGACAAGGCCGAATGCTTTGCTCGGAAGTTTTCTTCCAATTCAACGCTAGACTCTTCCGGGGTACCCTTGCCCGATGTTCCTCCCAGAACTGAGGCCCTCTTGAACGGATTGCACATAACCTCGTCGTCGGTATTGGGCATTATTTCTAACTTAGATCACCACAAGGCTACTGGTGGTGACGGGATACCAGCCATTGTCCTGAAGAAAAGCGCGCCTGAACTGGCGCCTGCCCTCTCTAAATTATACAACCGCTGCCTCAAGGAGTCTTGTTTTCCTGACTGCTGGGAGTCCTCAACCATTGTTCCTGTCATTAAGAACTCTGGTGACCCCTCCGACCCTTCCAATTACCGTCCTATCAGTCTCCTATCCCTCTTCGGCAAAGTCTTCGAGGCCATTATCAACCCCGAAATGATTAATCATCTGATATCCCATGATTTGCTCTCAGACAAGCAGTTTGATTTCCGCTTTGCCCGATCTACGACCGATGTGCTTACGGCCATCACTGAAATTGTCTACCAATCTATTCATAATAACAGTGAAGCTCGTGCCGTGGCCCTAGACATCTCCAAAGCGTTTGATAGAGTTTAGCATGCCGGCCTTCTTCGCAAGCTCCAGGGTTATCGTATCACAGGTCGATTGTTTGACCTAATACAATCATTCCTGTCAAACCGGGAATTGAAGGTCGTTCTCAGTGGATTCATCTGCAGCTCCTATCCCACTAACGCAGGTATTCCTCAAGGCTCCATCCTAGGCCCTACTCTGTTCCTCATATTTATAAACGACCTTCCTGACGCCATAGACTCCCAAGTCGGCATTTATGCTGACGACACCACAATTTACTCCTGCCTCAAACACAAATCTAGTGATGCTGACAAAGTTAACCTGGCAGTTCAAATTGAAAAGGACCTCCAATCGGTTGTGAACTGAGGCGAGATATGGATGGTTAACTTTAACGCCTCTAAAACAAAACTGCTCTATATTAACCACCACAAGGATCCATCCCTGCATCCCATTAGAATGTCTGAAGACCAACTTCTCGAGAGCTCCTCTCTGCGGCTGCTCGATCTCACGCTGTCCGCTGATCTGAGATGGAACAAATACATCGAGTCAGTTGCATCATCCACCGCAAGGAAAGTTGGTTCCCTGTGCCGAGCCAGGAAATTTTTCTCCCAGGAATCGATCCTCCACGTCTATAAATCGACCATTCGCCCTTGCATGGCGTATTGCTGCCATATATAGTCTGGGGCCCCTGCTGTTTGCCTCAGGGTTCTTGAGACGGATATGCAATGTGATTGGCCCTGATCTGTCATCTCGTCTGCAATCGCTCTCTCACAGACGCGACGTTGCCTCGCTCTGCCTTTTATACAAATACTTTCACGGTAATTGCTCTGAGGAGCTGCTTTCGCTTGTGCCAAGGCCTCATGAATTTAAACGTCCTACGAGGATGGCATCCCGTTCCCACCCCTTCACCGTTGAAACTGTTAGATGTAGACGTTTCTTCTACTCTAATAGCTTCATGTCTCGCACATCACGCCTATGGAACTCCCTTCCCTATTACTGTTTCCCTGACAAATACAATCTCCAACGGTTTAAATGTAGCGTCAATCGACATCTCCAGTTGCCTTGATCTATCCACTTCCCTTCTCCACATCCTTTCACCTTTCATTCCTATCTGCTCTCGCTCCAAATCTTCTGTAACTCCCTTGCCTTGATCGACCCACTGTCTTTCTCTTTCTCCACATCCTCTCCTTTACCACTCCTATCTGCTCTTCCTTCAACCCTTCTAAAACCCCTTGCGTGATAGTGGCCTTGCTTGGGGTGATACGCTTAAAAAAAAAAAGAGAAGAAAAAAGAGTGCTGTACACAGATGTAATAATTAATTTCTATAGCGCAATGAACTGTGTGTAATATCAATCATGAACGAGAATCACGAGGTGATGCTAGCTTAGTATATCATGAACAGATCATGAGGGTAACGAGGAAGTTTAACAGAAAATAAGAACTTAAATTATATATATACTGGGTGGCATGGGTAAATTGACGCCATTTTATATTTTTAATTTCGCGCGTGTGTGTTATTTGTTTTTGTTTTTCTCTAACGCACATTATAGTATGGTAGCGTCTGTGAGAAAAAAACGATCACCATAATGCAATTCATTCCGGCAGAAATTTGCAAACGGTATGCTGTACTGCTTGGCGTTCGCTTCAATGCGAATATTTCGTAGTGTAAGAATATCAATCTGAGGAGAGTGCAGAGGATTCGGAAAGAGTTGGATGTTTTTAATGTTGATTATGAAAGTGTTTGGAGCGATCATTAGTGATGGCGATGTTATTCCTCCGTTTATCTTTTCAGGGGTCAAAGACTCAATACGGAAGCCTATATTAAGTGCCCCGATGACGTTGCTGCCTTGGGCCATGAGAGTGGCTGCTGGAAGACACTATGTCTGGCAACAAGAATATCTACCATGCCACACAAGTAGGAAAAACGAGTCATGGCTGTCAGACAATTTCTGCGACCACATCATCTCTTATAGCTTAACTCCTTCCTCCCCAGACTGCAACTCCATTAATTATTATGTATGGGGAGAAGTTGAGCGAGAGACTAACAAAACTCCTTGTAAAACCAAAAATGAACTGAAGGCAAGGATTATGGCAGCATTCACCAACTTACACAATGCGAACGTCCAGAAGAGATGCAGGAGACCCTGAAGTGGACTGGAGGTCATGGTTGAAGCCAATGGCGATTTTATTGAACAAATCTACTCTTTAGTATTTCAAGATATTTTTCTGTAATATTGGTAAATATATCTGTTAAAATGAGACGTCAGTGTTATTTTCATTTTTGCGTAATTTAGATGACAATTTATTCACCGCACCCAATATTTGCTGAAAATAGATAAATTTTATATATGGCATAAGGATAGGGGTCTTAGTATATTTAGCAAATGCAGGATATAATTTATTTTTGCCATCGAATGAGTGGCAAACAGTGAGTAACGTACTTAAAGGGTATGGATGAAACAACAGAAACACAACGTAGGAAGATTCCACGTTATTTACACGCTGAATATTGCATTGTTTTGTTACACACTCGGATGAAATAGAAAGCTATTTGCTATACTTTTGGCAACGATACAGGGAACAAAGCCATCATTCATGAAAGAAGAGGGGTTTACTGAATTCCCAAGTGTCACATGATGATTGTTGAAGTATCTCTAAACTCAGCACAAGGGTTACAGTGTAATTCTATTTAGAAATAAACTTTAAGGAATGCTTTATGTATCCTCTTAAATTAACGGGAGGAAAAAGACAAAACACGTAACAAATTATCTGGGATCTTCAACATTAAAAACTACTTCCATTTTGGTAACTAACCTGACAAATAACTCTGAAGATAAGGAATGAGTAACTAAGAAATTTGATATATGAAACTTAGACTCATCGACATTCTGATAACTTGCTGACAGTTTCGAGATTTTGAAAATATTCCAAAATTGTGTATATGAATAATCAGGTATCGTAAGAAAATATGTGTTAACATTTTCTATGATATTATGCTATTTTTTAAATTTTTTCATCAAAATTATTAATTCGTTTTTTTTTTGTTATCATACCTATATAATCGTAATTTAAATATGAAAAAAATGTCCTGGAATAAAAATATGTACATTCTTTATTATTAATAGGCCTGTCAATTATCCATTTAAAATAATCGTTCGTGTTTTCGCTGCTTTACGACTAAATAATTTAATTATCTTATTTTTGAATATGTATTTATGTAGAGTAAAGAGGAGAAGCTGTATTAGCGTTTAACGATGACGAGACATCGCGTCTGATATGGCTAGATATTATCCATCCTGCGTGATGTCGTCTCATTTGGTCTTTCATAGTTGGTCGAGATTTTCATCAGACAACCATACTCTCATCTCTGTGATATTAGATTCTTCAACGCCACACTGTTTGTTTCAGGATCACATGTAGTAGTAGCTTCTTCGTGGACGTTCTGTGCTTTAGCAGAAAACTCTCAGTTATTTGCAAATACTAGAATTGCGACATACTATGCGAAAAAATCGATGGTAGAACCGTCGAAATTTTGGCTATTATCCTATATATTTATTATTCGACATTTAAAAAAAATATTTTCATTGGTTTAATAATATTCACATTAATATTATCATTAATATAATAACCGGCTTACACTGAGTTTTATACAGTCTGAATTAAATTAGCATATCAGCAATAAATGTTGGAACGTTAATTTTTGTCACTCTGCAATTCATACGGAAATAGGAACGAAATCCCCAGATGTACCAACAAACACATTTACACAAAGTAAGCATTTACAGCGCCGAATGAAGAAAAGTAATACGTTTAATATATTGTGAGGATTCTCAGCGTGCGGCTGGGTTCATTTTAGTCACGACTCAAGGATAATAGCTTTTTCAGAATGGAATTTTCCTCGTAATAATAAACACCTCACTCGAATGCCTATCAACCAACCAGCCCTACGAGCATACACCCTCAGGTACTCCTGCTGGAGAGTGAGAAGCAGACGAAGACGAAGACGACGCTGGAACAACTCAGTGCCAAACACTCTCAGAGCCCACGAGATATCTCTCCTCCAGGCCACTCGCCTTGCTGCTGAGAGACAACTGTGTCTCCCCGCGACGCCTAACAGTACAAGCGGAAGGAAAAAACTTAAACCTAAAAGAACTAAAATTAAAGGTGACAGTTCAAAGAAGTGTTACCTGAAATTCATGTTGTATTTCATTATGGGATCTGCTCTCATGTGGTAACGAGATTTAGAAATGTTCTCCAAGGACGTCAGTGAGTAACCGATTATTTTCTGTTCAATGTCTATAATCTATAGGTGGGTTCACTTGCCAGCTGACGGGCATGTGGAATACTAGAAAGTGGTGTAGTACACCAGCACACTTTCAGCAGAGCAGAGTTAGATCATCAGCAGCTCCTTTTGTAAATTATATTTTAATAAGAATAATTAGTAAACATAGACGCTACTGCGGCTTTTTGACTAACACGATGCTATGGCCAGCACAAAAGAAATTCCCTGAAATGCATGCATACAGAAAGTTTATCCTATCCACCATTTCCACAAACTACGCCGGTAACCAAAGAGATAATTACTGTGGCATAACTTCGAATGTCCACAACCAGCTACTTTCTCTTTAAGGTGTTTAATACAAGGCTATTCTTCGAGCTCTATGCTTGCTTTAGTGGATCACTTTAATTTTATTAGATATATAAACGTTTAAAAATAGCTCACATCTAATATTAATTCGTTCAATATGCCGTTATAAATTTTGACAACGCAGCTTTTTATTCTTAGAGGAACGCTAGCAAGTTATAAAAATTAATGAAAGGAAAAATAATAACACAAAATATTTGGCTAATATTTTTCTGTTGAAACTGTTATAGCACAAATTAAATAATTGCTACACCAAATATATAAAATA
>OZ038490.1:66124098-66159098 GCA_964036315.1 Acanthosepion esculentum
AAGTTTAGCCTCTTAATTTAGTTTACAAAATATGGCATTTATACATGCGAATTGTCAGCAGAATTCAAAGTATATTTTCGTTTAATGATGGCATCCAAGACTTAGTCATATATATCTGATAATATAATAATTGCACTTCTTATATATATATATATATATATATTTATATATATATATATATATATATATATATATATATATATATATATACATATATACATATATATATATATATATATATATATATATATACACTCACATATATATATATATATATACAAACACACACACACACAACATATATATATTTGTGTGTATGTGTGTGCGTGTGTGTAAGAGCAAACATTGGGAAAATTATTATACGTATGTAATTATATTTACTGAAATTGCTATCCATTGGCACAGAGCCACGAAAAAGATGGGAAAATTGTATTAAGTCACTCATCAAAGTAAGAAAATAGCGCTTGATTTGCAAATTTATATGCGAATACTCGTCGCACAGCCGGTGCAAGCCAGTTCCAAAATGACCCTGGCTATATATATATATATATATATATATATATATATATATATATATATATATATATATATGTATATGTGTGTGTGTGTGTATATGTATATGTGTGTGTGTGTGTGTGTATATATATATGTGTGTGCGCGCGTGTGCGTGTGTATGTATGTGTGTGCGCACGCGCGTGTGAATGTGAGTGCGAGCATATATATATATATATATATATATATATATATATATATATATATATATATATAGTACTGTGCAAAATTAAATTAACCACAGAGATAATATTTTAAAAACTCTCAGGGGTTTATTTACTTTTTATTTACTTTTGAACAGCACTGTATGCAGACATATATATATATATATATATATTTTGTTTTTATTCATATATATATATATATATGAATAAAAACAAAATATATATATATATATATATATGTCTGCATACAGTGCTGTTCAAAAGTAAATAAAAAGTAAATAAACCCCTGAGAGTTTTTAAAATATTATCTCTGTGGTTAATTTAATTTTGCACAGTACTATATATATATATATATATATATATATATATATATATATATATATATATATATATATATATATATATCTGCATGCATATATATATATATATATATATATATATATATATATATATATATATATATCTGCATGCATATATATATATATATATATATATATATATATATATATATATATATTTATATATACATATATATATATATATGTGTATGTGTTAAATTCAACTGATAAGATATATATTTTATTATTTTCTTATATTTTTTTATTTGAAATATAACTTTTAAAAAGGATAGGATACTACAGATAGCAGAATTTATCTCAGAAAATTTCAACATTTTTTTCTTGTTAATGACCAGTACAGTGGAAATTATTCAAAAAATATTATTACAAGAAAAAGCAAAATAAAAAAAAAAATGAACTATGGTTTGTTTATCTACACTTTTTTAAATTAGAAAAAATAATATAAAATTAAACAGACCTTACGAATTTAATAAAAATATTTTATTTGAATTTTTTATGCTTACACATATATTTATTGGACTACTCACTTTTTTCTCTCATTCGACCTCTCCTTTCAGATGTGAACTATACGATTTTTTTACAGAACTTATATTTTTTTACCTGTAATCAATTATTTCCCCTGTCATTTAAGGTTCTTTTGCTTGGCTTTCAATACATTCTATGCGTGTTATGTTCTCTGAAAAAGTTATCTGTTCAGATCGAGCACTTCAGAATCATTTATTTTCTCAACGCCGTAACGTAGTTTTAATGTCCTTTTTCCATAAATATTTTCAAGTCATTTGTTCTGGAGAACGTTCATCTATTTTACTTCTAACGAATTTAAACGAAACAATAGATTAATAGTTAAGTCTCATAGTTTTACTGTTGAAATTGTTTGATAAAATCGTACTTTTCAATGCTGTTCTATGCCAATAATATTTTCTTTCCCATTTCCCGCTTGTGTAAATGACTTTAGACTTGCTCCCATCCTATCAACTACGATCTTCAAATATGTAGTGTTGTCATATTCTATCTCTTTGAATCCTGTTATTTTATTGACTTATGTTTCTTTCCTTTTAATTTTCCCATTTCTTAGTGGCTTTTATTGACTTGATCGGGATTAAACCGTAATAAAGGTGTTTTCTTTATTGTCTCAGGAATATCAACAGACTCTTTCTGATATTAATAATTGCTTTTTTTCAAGTTTTCTTTAAAATGATGTTGAAGGCTGATATTTTTCGTCCATGGCATTCTAAGCAGTGTTATGTAGCACCACAATTCGTCATAAGCACTGTAAGGAAAATCTCCAGCATTCACTGCCTATAAGGGGATTGATACCGTGCCGCAGTACAAGACTCACTTTTGATTATAATAATTCTATTGTTCCTTAAAATATTATGCAACGGTTGGTAGGCTCGTTACGCCACTTTCCAAATAGTTAAATTACTTTGGTGACTAATAGCGAACACACTAATAATGAATATCTCTTAGATATTGTTCTAAACCGAGTTAAATTTACAACAACTAGATTTGAAAATGCAAAACAAACAGTTAACCTTTCTCAACAGTGAAAAGAGATAATTAATAATGACGTTTTTGTGTTTAGATTGAGAATAGGAGTTTTATCTAAAACTGAGTAGCGTTGACAAAATTCCACGTGTAAGTTTCAGATAATGTTTCTCCGAAATGACCCTGTTGTTACATTTGACCCTTCATCTCCCTCTTTCAGATAGATTTCTAATCTCATTAAGTCGTTTCTTCACTGTTTACACGTGAATAACTTGCACATCCTGTGAGAGTTAAATTGTCCACCTTCTCTCTCACTCGACATATATATATATATATATATATATATATATATATATATATATATATATATATACAAATATGAGGTGCAGTTCAATTTGTATTACAATGAATCATTCATACAAAAAGTAAATTAGTAAAATTAATGATATAAAATGGCGGAATCCCTTCGGTAACAAAATTTTTAAAGATGCATTAACCTACCAATCACTCGACGAATGTTATGATCCATGTGTTTTTAACATTATAAGCTGCATAAGGTCACTCTTTAATACGCAGGTACTTTCGACTGCACATTCAGTCATCTTCAGGCATAGACATTATTTTGTTTTGGGTAAAATTAAGACAGCATCCGAGACAAAAAAAATATAATGCGAATCCAAATATGTTATTCTTAAATGTGTTGTTGATAACGGATACAAAATTTTGGAGTGTGCAATCACAACGTTAAGGTTGAATTTGTTTTGAAAATTTTGAGAGTGCGTTTTAAACTAATATGGCAATTTGAGATTTTTTTGCAGGCGTTTATCAGTCAATGTGGTATGAACAAAATAGTTCAATAAATAGAGTAAAGTCTTACTTGTTAATTTTCTGGAAAACAACATTACTCAATGACTATTCAATCAATAACACATTTCAAAAAATATATTTTGATTCGCATTATATTTTTTGTCTTGGGTGCTACCTGAATTTTACAAAAAAAAATAATTTCCATGGTTGATGAGGACTGAAGGTAGAGTCGAAAGTACTTGCGTATTTAAGAAAAGACCTTATACAGCTTATAATTATAAAAAAAGGATCATAACAAACATCGAGTGATTAGTAGAGTATGCATCTTTAACATTTTGTTAGCGAACGGATTTCGACATTTTATATCATTAACTTTACTAATTTACTTTTTGTATGAATGATTCAGTGTAATATATATATATATATATATATATATATATATATATATATATATATATATATATATATATATGCAATTTTTTTTATATATAATTTATATATTATATATGCGTAGTACTTATTGGAAGCGCCCTATATCAGTGATAGCGCTAACATATTTGGATTGATGTGAGTTTGTGATTCTGGGTTTCACGCTATTTGCGATCGTCACATAAAAGTCAGTCTGACGATCGCTAATAGCAGGAAACCCAGGGCCACAAGCTCACATCAATCCAACTATATATGTATACATATATATATATATATATATATATATATATATATATATATATATATATATATATATATATATATATATGTGTGTGTGTGTTTGTGTGTATAAAGTGGACACGGAAGTCAACAACGTTTTAAGAAAAGCGACCATTTCCTTATTAAATATTCTAGGAAGATGAACAGCATGTTTCTGACGATTGTGCTTAAGCAGGAAATAGGCTGTCGCTACTGACTGTTGAATTTGACACCTTCTTTGACACATTTCATAATCTCTATCCTTTATGTATATACATCTATCTATCTATCTATCTATCTATCTATCCGTCTATATATATATATATATATATATATATATATACATTTGTGTGTGTGTGTGCATGTATGTATGTATGTATGCATTTATGTATAGTGAAAATTCAACACTCGTTCGAATACTACCAGTTCTCTGACAACTTTTGATTGCCTCACTGCTGATGACATTTCCGGTGACTCATTATTCCATCGATGGACTACCTTTTAAACCAACTATTTTACAAGCAAAGTTACCCCTTGTTGCATTACTGTGGTATGGCTTTTAATGTCGGCTATTCTCATGCGCTGACCTGCAAATTCCATTGCGAATTATACGCTGGTCATCATATTAACACACTGTGGTGACGTGTATGACTAATCTAATCAGACATTGAAGTGTACACACCTTCACATTATGCACGCCGTAGAAGCTTTAATAACCTTTTCCCAATAAGGAGCCGTACGGTCTCCATGTGTCTAGCAACCATTTTTTGACTCTGTGATCCAGTCTTCCCTTTCTCAACGTCTTTAATACCAATCGTGTGAATTATCTTCCGAGTAAACACTTCTGATACAGGATCAATAATAACCTTCTTTAATGTGTCCCCGTGACAGTATTTGTAGCGTTTGGGTAGCTTGCACAGTGGTTGTTAACCTCCCAGCAAGGAAACGTATAGTGCCTGTTTTGAAAATCGGTAGTCGTACCAAGTGTTCAATCTATCTCTGTCTTCATTTTATAATCATGGATTCCTGATTCGAATTTTTACACTTCTGAAGTTTACTAGATTTTTTTTACGTCTGATATAGGTTGGCTATGACTGGAAAAGAATACAAGATATAACAACAATACATAGTGGATAATTGCGCTATCTGATTGTGATCATAACCTGTTCTTAAGCTTGCAATATGCATCAGAGGTCATTGAACACCTAGAGCGATTTCCTCATGAAGATGTCGAATCTGCATAGTGTACTGCCAAGGTGAACGAAAGATTATACGACTTCCAATTCTTTAACCTTGACGTAGGACTGATGGCTGCGTATAAATCTTGCCAGGAGATGGTTGATGTATGTCTATAGTCTATTTTAGATTAATCCTATGGTCAAATTAATCACAAACAGCAGTGAAGCAGCCGATCAGTGTTGGAAAACCGTGCTTTGTTCGCATAACGAGATCACACTCGTTAGCATCGAATGCGTCACGAATCAGACATTAACGCTATAGAATCAGCGAGAAGTTGGCCGATGTTGAAAATGTGTCCAACTGTTATGTAACAGAGTTTAATACGAACATCTCTGTCAACAAAAGCTCCACGTAGAACTGCAGTAAATAAAATTTCCGAAACATGTAGATGCTAAAAGATCATCCGGCTTGATACCAATTTCAACTCAGACTGGCTGTACCAACTCGCCATTTGTAGATGTAAATGCTTTTAGGCCTTGTAAAGAACGGATGAAGCATATGTTCAGCCAAGCTTCCGAAGTATATTTCTTGATGCTTGCACAATGTCTGTCAATAGTTTTCATGAGATCGATTAAATACTGATAAATTTGTGGTAAATCTGCCTAGGATTAAAAATCATGTGTTGGTACTGCAGTTTGGATGAAACCAACACTGAGCCAGATATTTTATTTGCTGACACTTACTTCAGCAGTCGATTAGGAAATATTCCTACCAATATTTTTCCAACAGCTGACAAAAGAGAAATCCCATGAAAGACATCACGGATATCATAAGAACTCTTAAACGGAGAAAGAGGTGAATTCTATCCATCCAGTTTAGCGGGAGTAGGATTCGCCTACCATCTACGCTCCTAAAATCATGAAAGAAAGCATTTCTAAGACCATTTATCCCTCCTTGCTGTACTAGTTTAATAGCAATCCTATAACTACAAGTTTATTTTTCACAGTTTCCATAATCTTACCCCAATCTTACCCTAACCAAGAGAGTGGGAAATATAGATCTAGTAGCGGTCATGAGCTCTTTCTCTGCTGCAGTCACCTCATAACAACAGATTCGTGGTTGTGGGCTTCTGATTAACGTTGTCACCGTCTCATCCGGCTTATTCAGCAATATTTTATCGTTCTTAGCCTGTAGCGGGGTCAGGACAGTTCACGGGTATCCATAGATGGTGCTTATATGGTGGTAGAGGGATTTCGTATCACCTTTGACAGAACATGATTGAATTATTTTAATTTATGTTACGCCATGCCATTTCCTTGTCCCCAAGCATTTTCGACATAGATTCTTGAAAATGCATCTCTAATTTCATATGTGAATGTCCCCGTACTGAACAAGAAATAAGTTTGTCCACTGCGCATTACTCTTCCTGCGGTATATTTAAAGAAAGCAGATTCTTCACCTTGAACCAATTTTTCTTGTGCTATATAAACAACCGTAGAAACAGCGACTTCGAAAAATTATTTAATACATTTTTATCACCGGTCTATTGATTGCACAGTGATTTGGATAACGTAAAGATTTTCTTTTGTCTCAAATTGAGATACGTATATATTTTTACGATCTTCACACAACCATTTTCGTCTTATAGTAACCAACATCATAGCTAGGAAGCGACAGTACAGGATCCGGCCCAACTCATACTAGAGACTGATTTCCCATTTACCGATCATAGCCAAAAGAAACTTGACCAAGGTGCTTCCATTTCACTTTGTACTTGGCGTTTTGCATGAAACACACATTGGTTTTAACAAGTCTTAGATTATGTCACATCTAGAGCAAGAACATACTATTTTTATTATATTTTCACAGCCCCATGTATAACCAACTATTCAAACACGTTAATTACAGGGATAATAAAATCCCACATTATTACCAGATTATCATTCTTATTGTTGTGGATTCCAGGATGAAATCCGGTATCAAATAATAACAAACGACAAGAATGAATATAGGAATATAAATGTATTAACGTAATAATACAAACTGGTAATACAGGTTAGTATTTCCAGAAATGCGGGTTAGTAGAAAAATATATATAGAGTTTTGGTATCGACGTATCGCTGTACGACTTCTTACTGAGTCTACGTGCTCGTTCACTGTGACTCTTGCCGCTACGTTCTTACGCTCTCGTTATTCTCTAGCAGTAGTATACGTATACCTTGGGCGAGTCCATTTGTGAAAAAAGGGTAGGACCCCTCAACCCTTATTCATACCGCGGAACTTTACGAGAGCATTTAAGGGTGTTAGAAGATTCGAGGCATAAATATTTATGAAATTCATAAATTGGTTGGGCCGAAGTTGCAAACGAAGTGATTGTATCCGATCAATAAGGCATGCGATCTAACAAGAATCGGTTCTACCAAACACGCCACTAAATAAGTTCTAACGGCAAATCCCAGCACAGAACCCTGGCGTTTAATTAATGGTCACTCTTTGTAAAATTGTTATCCAGACGGTGACGATTTAACTGCACATTATCGGGAAGGTATTTTACCGAGTGGACAACAATATCGAGATCATACCGAGAAAGATTTTTGTAAATTCAACGCTCTGGGTGTCTTGCGGCGTATGCGCTCCCCATCATTTTGTAACGCGGACGTTATAGATTTAGAAAATTCATGATTTGAATTGAAACTGTTCCACTCTCTGGTGGGATTACGCGCAGTCGCACACCAAATCGAGTATTTCCATGTTGGGTTATATGGTATCATGTAGATTGATATAATATATAATTTTTAATATATAATTTAAAGTATAGCCGTATAATACCAAGTATATATATATATATATATATATATATATATATATATATATATATATATATATATATATTAGATAAAATGGATTAAATCCGAAAAATGTTTTTATATATTGTCTATTTATGCGGAGGATTTTGTTTGCAACTTATCTGAATAAATGATCTGTTTTATTTTTGTTTTTTTAATTAAACAATTTTAATTATATTTGCTGGCCTGGATTTTCGCGAAATAAGTTGTATCCATAAAAATAACGTATAAACATAAAATATATTAAAAGATTTTTTAGGATTTAATCCATTTAATCTAATATGTTGTCATTGTTTAAGTTATTCAATATTCCAGATCAGAAATGATATATCGAGAAAGGTCGTTGAAGATGTTTGTTTATAAGCAGTAATTTGAACTTTGCTATCCGGAAAGTTCTCTGTGGCTGAATGGCTAACATGAATGGTTAAAATGAATGGAGCTCTCCGGATGATTGACATTTTTTTATCTTTGTAAGATTTAGGTGCCTCAGTCTTTCGAATGAAGATAGCTCAGTGGGAGAAACTCTGACTGAAATCGGTTGGGTTCAATACTGGCTTGAGTCATTCGGTTGTTTAGTCGCACTGAAGAGCTGTGATGCAGTGAAACATTACTGTCTGCGAATGACATATATATATATATATATATATATATATATATATATATATATATATATATATATATACATATATATATATATATATATATATATATATATATATATATATATGCGTGTGTGTGTGTTTATATCATGTTCTAAAGAAAAGTCGGACTAAAGGAATCGTTTTCAGATATATCAAATTTTATTCATAGTTTCAGTCCACGCAAGATAATGCCATAATTTCACTATGACGCAAGGAGATAATGCCACTATGATTTAAGACGATACTGGGAGTTAAAGAGAATGTGAAGACTAATGAGGAGAAAGAATACAGGTTCACGAAGATAGAGAAAATAATTATACTTTTTTTCCGTGGAAGACAGAAGATAACGATTGGTTTTGAACTTAAAGTTTTGAAGTTCGTAGTGGCAGGGAAGCAAGAAACTGCAAGAGAATTCTGTGAAAAGAAAATCTTAGAATGTTACTTAAGCTTACACTGATCTAGTTCATCAGTAAAAATGATGAGAATTAGTTGTCAATAAAGAAGAATGCCTAAATCGAGGCAGCTGAGGCACCAAGGGGGGAAGCTCATCAGACCATCTGCAATTAAAATATTAATATAAAAGACAAAGAACTAAATCCGCGTCCTGGGTAAGACGTTAAACTACCTCCAACAGCAAGGCTACTGATTAGGAGGTTTTGAGGAGCGTCGAACCACTTCTTAATAGCTGGTCTTCCCATGTCCACCCTGACCCGAGGTGGTAGCACCTGTTACGGTCCTAGCTATGGGCAAATAGTTAACTATTACCAGCAATACATTTTTGAAATAAAATATATTTTGTAGGAAATATATTACCAGAAACAGATTTTTGACAAAACAAAATTTTACATTGAGTTTTATATGCCGTAAAACAAAATAAACCCAACCAATTTAAACCAAAGAATACATATTCTATTCATACGAATCTATCCTAAAAATGTTGTCGGCATTAAATAACCCATTGAGGTAAATATGCCGTTAAACAAAATAAACCAGACCCTAAAAGACAAAGGGACACCATGTCATGGTCATGGAAAAGTGACTAAAGTCGAGTTGCCAGGTTTGGATCGATTATATTTCAAACCATTCTTCGGATTTTATCTCGAGATATATAAGCGGCAGCAAACTAGATATGGCCCCATCAATAATAGTAATAGAGACAAAGAAGAGAAAGGAATCAAAAAGTAATAAAAAAATAACATATGTATTAGAAATAATAGAAGATAATCGTTAAATATATATATATGAACAATCTTGTTGTTGCTGTTAAAACTGAATGATAAATAACAGAACATAGCTTATTATAAACAAAGAAAATAAAATTAACCAAATCAAATTAAGTGTTATGAACGAAAACATCTGTCTTTCATATCCGAAAATACTTATTCTCTCTGAAAACAATACGTTACAATATAAATTTAAAAGGTCACATGGCACAGTAGATAAAGGCGTTGGTCAGATCCAGGGACAGGATCCAAAGTGTGTGAATTCAATACCTGGTTAAGGCGGTGGAGAACTGGGAGAGTGGAATTAACAGGAGATAACTGATAACTGACATCGATTAGACAAGGCACGTGGAACTAGAACAGTCTACCCCTGTGAGCGAAATAAAGGGTTCAGTTCGACATTCTAATCAACTGAGGAAGGTCGGAGCGTTCAACGGCCGAAACGTTGTAATAAATATGGCGACAACGATGAGGACAATAGTCCGAATAATATAAATAGTGTTCATAATACCTCATCTCAGAAATATAGACAGATAATAAATTAAATGTTTTACCTGTGTATGAATAAGTTCGAAAATGCGATAATATGATATATTAATTTTCCGAATAAAATTGTTTTCTGGAATTAATGTTAAATATGTTGAATGCTATGTAGAAATGATGCTGATAGTGATTAGCCTTCTATTGAACATCAATGAGAGCTCCTTAATTACGTTAAATAGCTCGTTAATCATAACAGATTATCATCTTTTGATGCGACGCTAATTACAATTTTTTTGAACTACCGTAATTTAAAATTCATAAACAAAAAAGAGCGTTATTTTGCTGCACCGTATATATATATATATATATATATATATATATATATATATATATATATATATATATATATATATATATATATATACATATACTCTTAAGGTGTGCTATATTTATGGAGAAAAGTGCTCAATATCAGAGATAGAGCGTGTGTAAATGTAAAAGTGAACGTTGAAGTCAACACTTCGAGGGAACAGGCTGTTTCATGAAAGACGCAATCGTCAGAGGCGACAGGCTGTTTCATGGTAGACACAATTGTGACCTGACGATTGCGTCTAGCATGAAACAGCCTGTCGCCTCTAAATGTTGATTTTAGTGTTGACTTTTATATATATATATATATATATATATATATATATATATATATATATATATATATATATATATATATATATATATATATTATTTATGTATTATAATTTTATCATATAGACAAAACTATTTTACTCACTACAAAGATGCAACTTGGTTTCAGTGCATTTTAACTGCACATCTACGGGTGAGGATCGAAAATGGTTATGAACGCTCATGTTTGTAGGCAAGCCCGGATGTAAAACGTCACTTCCTATTTTCAATTTTTTTGAGAAGAAAAATGTACATACAAAATATACATAAAGTATCTGAGTGAAACAATAGTGGTTGTTGATAGCAGTTTGGTCGTGGGTGGTTAATGTTGATTGGTGTGTGGACATTTTTTGTTGATAAACATAGGTCAAAGTTTAGGCACGTCAACTCACAAGCGTCCTACGTTTGAGAGGTAGGGGAGGGAAGATAGCGATAGGGGATAATATTACATTTGAGTAGGTAAAAACTTTTTCGAGTTATCTTTAGTAATAATTGGGAGTGTTATTTTTTGGTTTTTCTATAAGATTTCTAAAGTTGGATTGCATTTCTTTATGTTGAGGTTATCACTATTTATTTTGTAATCAAAAGAACGTTTTTTGTGGATATATAATTATAAAAGGTTCATAGTTATGGAATTGGGAATTTAGCAAGATTGTAGTGTTAAATCCTTAGTATGTCTACAGAAAACGGTAGTCTCATATCTTTGGTTTAATAGTTTGGTATTATTAATGAGTTCAACGATACATATTTTCTCCTGTAAACATAGCATTTGCTCATTGTGTACTACTATGAATCCGGAAGCCCTATGACTCTCCAAGGGTGAATACCTCTTCTCTATTGCAGGCGCCCTCTAACAATCATGTGTATTTCTCCAATATCAACGAAGACAAAAAAACTCCAAATTTACACTGCAATACACATTTTCACCAAGTTTTATCTTCAGTGTATTCGATTTAAAGGTTTTTTTTCTATTCATCTGTTAAATATAACCCTACGGCGACATATTCTGCCCGGCCCGCACGGAAACTCAACCATAATTTCATTGAGTATATAATAACTCATTTAGTATTTTCTTGAAATATAAAAAAAAATAGTTCAAGACAGCTGTAAAATGTTTTAAAAGCATGCATATGAAAACGCAAGTAGACAGAATATAAGAAATGAATATAATCGTTGGCAAATAGCGAGAAAAAAAACTTTTTAATAAGGCTAATTGATCAGGTGTTCGTTTATAGATGAGGGAGAAATTTGGCAAGCTAAATTTAGCAGAGACGAAATTACAAACGACCAATCTGTCTGCTGTCACGTCTCAAATTTTCAAATAGGAGATATATATATAAGAAAACACATTACCATCGTAAAATTAGGAACCTATGAGTAAATAATATTTAAGAAGTCATCACACACAACGCGAATTACTGTCACGCACACACGTGTACATCAGCATACACCAGAACACAAACTGGCTCATATTTACATAGACACGCAAAACATAAATATGTCCGCACACACCAGATCGCATTTAAGGAGTCATTGAAGCATGCCTGCGAAAGCACACATATTGTGTGAATATTTCATATAATAAGCGTACTTAAAAACTCATTCGTGCATAAATACACACACGAAATCATATATAATGATATATAACTGCGTCAGTAAGTCCGTAGACCAGTAATGGTAAATGTTTATTCTTACAAAACAAGTATTTATTTTTAACTTCATCTTCTTCATTGTTAATTCATTTACTTAATTAGCGATTGTTGTGTTGTCTTTCCACTAATGTGGCTATTGTGGACTCTTCCACTCACCATAAAGTTAGTAGTAACAGTAAGCCTCGGGGGAACAGTCATATAAACTGAACGCTGGTCAACCGACAGACACTCCCAAGTTGTATAACACAATTGCGTTGTATTTACTGTTCAATACACGATTTATCTGAAACCTTTTGTTTTGTTATTTCTTAACAATTTACATGGTCACAACAGCAATCACCCATCAAATAGAATGACCATCGTAGAGAACAGAATTTACATCGTACTTTAACACTAAAATATTTCATGAACTCCTTCATATAAATACATACATCTACATCAGTCTTTTACTTATAAAATGCGTCTAAATATCTGTGAAAATGTTCACATTCACGCACATATATACAAAAGTTCAGACGGTTGAGGCCACCACTGGAAATACGAGGCTCGTTCAATAAATAAGGCGAATTTTTCGGTATAAGGTCTTCTAATATAGATAGAAGCTTACTCTTTTTTTATTTTCTTTTTGTTTTACCTCTTTTTCGCATGGATTTAATTTCTTTTGCAGATTAAAAAAAAAGCTTTCAGAGTTTTGGCGATTAACAAAGATGACCGACCAAGAAGCATGCTCCAGGATTGAACAGCGGTCAGTTATCAAGTTTTTGGTTGCTGAAGGGTGAAAACCAGTTGAAATTCATAGGAGAATGTCATCTGTGTATGGTGTCAAAAATGTCTGCAAGTGGGTTAAATTGTTTAAAGAAGGACGGAGCAGTGTTGAGGATGAAGACAGGCCTGGGAGGCCTACAGAAGTGAGGTCTCCTGAGGTGATCGAATCAGTCAATGACTTCATTCAGTCTGACAGAAGTGTGACAGTGGATGATATTGCAAGGACTTCGAGCTTATCTGTTGGGACAGCACACAAGGTCAGCTGCCAGTGCGTGCCAAAGATGTTTACTGCAGAGCACAAACAGCACAGCAGCCCAAACGGTGCAAACCATCAACGAGCTGGGCTGGGAAATGCTCCCTCATCCCCCTTACAGCCCAGACCTTGCTCCTTCAGACTTTCACCTGTTTGGTCCCTTGAAAGCGTTCACAAGAGGCACGAAGTTTAAAAGTGACGATGAAGTCAAAAGAGTTGTGACCGACTGGCTGAGACATCAGTCCAAATATTTTTACGCTGACGGAATACGGAAGCTTGTGCACAGATGGGAAAAGTGTGTGACATTGCTGGGAGACTACGTTAAAAAAAAAGTAAGCTTCTATCTGTATTAGAATTCTTTATACCGAAAAATTCACCTTATTTACTGAATGACCCTCGTATGTAAAATTGGCACAAACGTAGTTGTTTTGTACGTTAATTAAGAGAAAAGTGTTATACATGGGTAAAAATGAGAGACATGATTATCAGAATTTCCAATATGGGAAAAAGAAAAAAAAAATAATGATTAATTTTTGGTCTCGCCAATATAGCCTCCTTTAGTCTTGATTACTGCAGCACAATTTTTTTGCATTCAAAGTTTCTCAAAGTATATGTTTGATAATTAATTACATTCTTTTTTTCAGTGACTCTAAGTTCTCTCTAGTCAAGTTCACCCTATGCTAATTCTGGAAGTTGCTTACAAGTTTTGAACTGTAGTGTATATGTGCATGTATGCCTGTGTTCGAACACCAACCATCAGTCATCATCCTGCAGTATTCTTACTAAACTTACTGTTGTACATAATATAGAGTGTAAGATAATAGAAGCCCCTAGATTCTAGAAAGAATTGTTATTTTTGTGTCTGATTATTTGTTTTTCTTTCGGAAGCCCTTAAAACATTTTACCGCGAGTAATTGCTTAGATAATCAGGTCTTTGACTGATTTCGCCTTTCACTACTCTGTTATACAAATAACAAACAATGACAATCGTAGAAAAAACAACTCCACCAAAACATTATACATACCCTGCATAAATATTCTGTGATTCTTTTGTCACTAGAAATATGAATTCATTTTGAAAAATAAGTATTCAATCTAATAACATTTTTACACTTTAATTTGTTATATTCATCTGCGAACATTTTTATGCTTGTGGATTTTAATGCACATCAATTGGTTTATTCATTCTAATCATTCTCATGTATTACTGATTTTGAATTTTTTAATTGTATCTATTAGTGGAGGTTATAATCTTAAGAGACAACACTGTTCAGAAAGAAACTGTGAAGAACTATTAAACACTAGAAAAAGCCAATGGTATAAACATTAACGGTTAAGAATAATTCAATGCATGAATGGTTATTTTCTAAGCATAGCTTAGATGTAGCACAAGACCGAACGTATAGAGTACCTAGTGAAGATCGAATTCACTTTTCGGTCGTAAGTGATCTAGCGAGACAAGCCTGCTAACCATTACACCATGCCGAGGTGCCAATCAATGAATGTTACCAAAAGACATATCCGAAGGTGCGAATAAGCTTGCGGAAGTAGACATGTTGCTTCTGCAAGGATCTACCTACCTCGACATGGTACAAAGATATGAAGGCAATTGTAATGCACCAATTAGAAGATGAAGTAGAAAAAGCGAAAGACACCTTTCCAAAAAGTGGGTAAAGAATTAGGAAACCGACAATTATGTTTAGAAACGAAGATTGCACTGGAGACCTGTTATTGTCTACTTTCCCATATTGCAGTTAATGCTAAGAAATGTCTGATTTAAGTACTGCCGATGAAACTTGTAGTAACATAGATGCATTTTTAAAAAGTATATAAAGTAAAGATTAATTACCGCCAAATAGCAGACAGAGTAACCAAACTGATTAGGCTGATTAAATGGATGGTAGAAAAATTTCCTGAAGGAAAAGAGGTAATATTTTGGTAAAAATAGCCATTTCAATATAAATAAATATTTAGCATTCATTAAACTAATATTTATTGATCCGGTTGGTTGAAAGTAATAAAACCTTTATATTAAAAATGTTCTTTGCGAAATTAGCCATCCCCGAGTCATAGAAGTGTCATAAGGCATTTTAGTCCTGATAAGAGTTTCATTTACATTCATTTGATTTTCGTAGTGTGGAAGGTTAACAGTTCGTTATTTTTACTTCTAGTTGAGTAATTACTTGTATGTTTCATTCCATTGTTGTTGTTGTTGTTGTTTTTATTATTATTATTATTATTATTATTATTATTATTATTATTATTATTATTATTATTATTAAACAAAATGATTGTCGTAACTCCTCTAATAATTTGCAAAACTTAGAGAAGAGCGGGATAAGAGAGAAGAAATCCAGACGCCCCATTCTCACCGTGGAAAATGTCTCCACTCTCTCTCATTCTATCTTCTAGCCTATATTTCATTTTGTGTTAACTCTTCTCTACTCCTGCTTAGAAATAATGTTTAACCACTTCACCACCTCAGTGTCACGGACTTGCATTTTATTTTTAATAATTTATACTTTAATAAATTTATTGTAAGCATAACAAGAAGACGGTCATGCTGTCGAAATATTGTTATGCATTGTCAAACACCGTGTCCTTTCTTTTCTTAAATCGAGCTACTTTCTAATAATTATTATTATTATTATTATTATTATTATTATTATTATTATTATTATTATTATTGTTATTTATATTAATAATAATAATAATAATAATAATAATAATAATAATAATAATAATAATAATAATATTTAGGCAAAAAGCTTAAAGTAAAAAATAAATCTGTACTAATAGCTATCGTCATATTTGATATACGTACACATCGCATTAAACAATCTGTTTATCGTCTGTTTAAATTCTTCAATAGTTTTAATTTTTCTTTTTAATGCATACATTCTTATATATGAATAATAAGTAACATTTTCGTTTCCAAACTTTCGGTTTGAATTCGCAAAATGAGATGAATAAATTTTGTCAAATATAAATTAACGCTTGGTTAATCTTTCAGAAAATGCATTTAAAAGATCCGATAATTTTAAAATTTAATAATTCATAAGAAAAACACTTACTTAAATGTAAGATTCCATATCTCTCTGAAACCTAAATTGTCTATCTATCTATCTATATATCTATCTATCTATCTACCTGTCTGTATCCATACATATCAGGTAATATCTTCTATTGCTACTTAATATATATATATATATATATATATATATATATATATATATATATATATCCTGTGTATGTATATTAATGGATATATTACTGTCTCAGTAAATATTTTACCATATCAATTGATATCTGTCTGTGTCGGCATCTATCTATCTATCTATCTAACTATTTATATTTAATATCTATATCATAGTTTATTATTGAATCTATATCTGCCTCAGTTAATATTTGACTATATCAAATAATATACCTGTGTCAGTATCTATCTATCGCAATTGGTTAATAACTATCGATTTACCGATCTGCATAATAATTATTCGTTCAGAAGTGGCACCTGTTTTATAAAATTTACATTTAATTGCTTCCTCTCAAGTCTTCGAAATCAATAAAAACTTTGCTGAAAAGTTCTGTTTCACACGTAGGAAAAATACAAAGTGAATCTCCTATACTAAATTAATTAAAATGGTTATCAGAAACGTGAGATTGAAGCGAGAAGATACTTAGACTCAGTCAAAAACCACTACTGGCAGCGATATATTTGTTTCCCGAAGAGAAAATGTCTATTACAGAAAGTCTTTTAAAGTACTCTTCAGTTCATACAGCAGAAAATTGTAAGCGTTTCTCATTCATTTTCATTTCCAAAGCAGGCATAAGTGAATATGCAGACACGTGAGAAGCGATAAAATGACTTCCTATTTTCAGAAATTTGCATTAAATTTTATGATGATATCTTTATTGTTGGAAGTTTGTTTTTATTGGGATCTTGAAACGGTGCACTTAGGTTTCTTACAAAGTCACATTTTGGGCTGACAACAATAAAGATCTTTCAACGGGATGTCATTCCAGCTCTAAATCATACTGCAATTTAGATAGCTACAGTTTGTAGAAGAAAATAATCCAATAATAATAATCAATATTAGTAACAACTTCTTTAGTTAAATTATACGGCGAGACAGCTAGTTAACAGCACACCATAAACGGCATTGGGATAATCAAATATTCGAGAGTGGTATATATATATATATATATATATATATATATATATATATATATATATATATAAAGACATTTATGATATGTTTAACGTTCTTTTAATAGATACATTTAAGCAAATGCTCTGTTTTATAATAAACAGTATTAAATAACATTTACCGGCCTGAATGTCCGAGAAATCTTCATAGAAAATTTTCGTTCTTCGACATATCATAAATGTCTTTAAATAAATTGTCGGGCTATGTCCAATTCAAATATATATATATATATATATATATATATATATATATATATATATATATATATATACATATATGGATGTTTTGTAGCTCGCGTGCATAGATAGATAGATAGATATTAGAGGTTTTGACCGTTAATTGTAGTCTGACTTAAGCAATATATATATATATATATATATATATATATATATATATATATATATATATATATATATATATATGTTTTTGAGCTCGCGTTCATTGGCATCTGCGCGTGTGTATGTTTAAGATAGTTAGGAAAGTGATAATATTGTATATGTAGTCGCCGACTATTCAAAGTAATAATAATATAATATTATTTACTGCGAACATCACCAAGGTATTTTTCCTAATAAGGGTATATATTCTGATCCATTGCTTTGTCATCCAAGTTTACGCTCAGATTTATATCTATATCTATCTATGTGTCTATCTATCTCTATATATATATGAATTGCTGCCGAATGTTTCAGAGAAAGGCATATATATATATATATATATATATATATATAGATATATAGATAGATAGGTAGATAGATAGATATTAGAGGTTTTGACCGATACATTGTAGTCTGACTTAAGCAAAAATGAAAATAACTGCGAAATCTTATTTTAACAGATGTATTTTGAACAATTACACAAAACATATCTTCAAGTAATAAAGAGTAAATTCTTGAGACCCTCGATATAAGAAAAAATACAACCAGCACTAAACAAGGTGAGTTGTGAGTATTGCAAAATGTTTTAAAAAGTCTATTATAAGAATGTTTAAGTTGTAATTATATATATAAAAAATTACAATAATACAAATTGAAGTTAACTCCCTTACATAAAACTTAAACCAATAGCAAAAATTGCATAAGATCTTTAACACTTAATTTTTAAATTAATTATCACTGTGCGCGTTCATACTTGTTTGTAATTATAACAGCGCTTTTCATGCTCAGTTACAAAACTAATTCACAATTATTAATTACATTCATTTTTTCCTTTAGCAATTCACTCCTGAAGATGATCTTGGATTACATTGAAATTACATGAGAAAATTTTTAAAAATGAAAAAAAAGTACAGCGCTTTCATTAATGAATTTAATATTAACATTAAGATTAAGATAAATAAGTAATTACTATAAATAAATTAATATATGTGGTTTAATTGAATTGCGACAAGACTTCATAATTTTAGAATTGAAATTGCTAGATGTAAACGGGTGACCTATGTTATTGACCTTCTCCCTATTTGATTTCCATTTAACTTTGATCTTCAAAAATATAAATATAATGTCAATCGTTATCTTCTCTTTGTTTAATACTTGTTTTTTTTTATTATTCTTTCTCCATAACAGTAATTTTTAATCTCTCATGCAGTCTAACATTTACTAACCACTTGCAATTTAGTTGCTTTATTATCTAGCTTGGGGTAAAATGGCCAAGTACAGATATCACTCAGCCGGTTAACTGCCATAAGTAATACCTGCTTGGAGGATCACGTCTCATTCAATTCATGGATACCTCGGCAGAAGATTTTTCAGAAATTGTTTGCCATTGCCAACCAAGACAATAGTCTAACCTGCTATCCATTTCATGGCTGATGGGAATAGATATGAATTATTACATCTCTCAGTAATGACCCCGATTCACTTCCTCACTCCGAGGCGTTGACTACTAACACCACACCGTATCCATATTTAAATCTTTTTAATATATATATATATATATATATATATATATATATATATATATATATATATATATATATATATATATATATATATAATTAAGTAATTCATTGAGTCTGAAAGAAACCTCAACAGAATGCAGAAAGCACTGGACGGCCGTTTCGTCCTATATTTGGGACTATTCAGCAGTGCGCATCCAAATATATAAGATAAGAAATATAAATAAAAAATAAAAATAAAAAATAAAAATAAATAAAAAGCAAGCAAAATAATTTAACCCAAATAAACAAATAAACGACTTCCAGTAAAATAACCGCCAAAATAGTCTACCCACAATGCACCACTGACCCGTATATATAAATACCCGAGAAAAATAACAGCACTCGTGGCCTGAGGATTGCATCTAGCATGAAAGTGACTGTTGCCTCTAAGTGTTGACTTCTGTCTATATATATATATATATATATAACAATGATATTCAAACTCTACAAGACCTAGAAGTACTGGAGGTAGAGGTTTACAGACTAACACGCACATATTATTCTCACATGGTGGAAGATAACGGTAACCCCTAAATTTGATCAGGTTAACGTTGAAGAGATCAGGGAAGAATACCTAAACTCATAACCTGTTCAAAATTACAAATACATACATACTTATTTTCTTACCGGTTTACTTTTTTCCTGACTTTGAATTGTTACATTTTTATGACACATATTTTGGCTGACCTATCAGCCACGTACCTGATGAACATTCATGAACGTTCACAGATTTAAAAGTTTTGATAAACAAATGACATCCTCGCTTTTGTATATAAACAAGTGCAACGAAATAAATCCTACATCGCCTTGATAAAGTCCCTCAGATGACGAAACGCGTCTGCTAAGAATAGTTTTCGTCTTGTATCTTTTTATTCATTTTGTTCCTTTACAGATACACTCGATCTGAAAATAATGTATACAATCACGTAGGCGCGCGTGTACACACACACACACATACACACACACACACACACGCACACACACATATATATATATATATATATATATATATATATATATATATATATATGGCGAGAGTTTGGGACGTCAAATTAAACACAGACTTATAGGATATTTTGAGAGTTTTTACTACTCTTTGCATAGGATATTCGACGCAGAAGCGAATTTGGATATTGGATATTTTTAAAATCACGTCTCATAGACGGACAAATACTGGAATTTTATTGATAAAGATATATATTTATGATTCCATGAATTTATGTATTCAAGTAAGTATATTTTGTGTGCTTGTTTGATAGAGGGAGATCAAACAGGCATACACATATATGTATATACCATGCATGAGATTACTTCTATCCAACTTAAATACATACAAAAAATCATTTTGATGAGCGAACCAGACAGGGTAGATCAGCGCTTTTCCCAATCAGATAATGCTTCACTTACTCTAAATCTTAGTCCGTAACTTTTCTTCAAGCCAACCCACTTGTCTTATGCACAAATATTTCGTTCTTGATTCAAGTCAAAATGTCTGCATTGACGTTTTTATAGGCATGCTTCTAATATTTACAAGATGGCTTCTCTCCAATATTGTACCATAGTATCTAGTACACTATCTAAAGCATTCTCTGTTTTCAATTTAATGAATTTTTTCCTCGTTTTTGTCTCCGTTATTTATAATGCAGTTGAGTATATAATGTGTCTGCAGCTGAAATCACGCAAAATGTTTTATTTGGATGCAAACCCATTGAGAACACATATGAATAAACAGGTGCATAACTGAATGACAAAATGAAAAACAAAAGATAAAAACCCTCTTATGTGACACATTTTATTCGTTGAAGGAAATTCTCTCTTATAATTGGTTTATTGAGTTAATATTGTACACTAAATAGTCAGGGACACTTAGCGTTAAAGTTAAATTTAAAATGTTGGACGTTTAGTCTATCTAGATGCATAACTTAGCCGAACTCATTATGTTTTCAGATAACTTTCTTTGTTAATTTTATCGTTACTGTTTTGTTTTGTTTTTTTGTTTTTTAATATGTGTAATTGTAATAGCAGTAGTTTTGTTATGAAAAGACATATCTATTATGTTCATAGACGGAAATTGTAGCGTCACAGTTTATGAAATTAATGCGCTTCCAATGCATTTTCGCCTGGAGGAAATTTCACTTTTAATTAAAACTGCATTACGAAAGTTGAAATTATGGTCAGAGTCCGGTTTAGGGCTAATGAACTGATTATATTGATTTCGAGGTGATCTCTTTCAAGTTTATGCATTATTTTATTTGTCTTCTTAGGTAACGCCTATGTATTTCTTGGGATATATTTTACAGTCTATTTTGTAAATATCTTCAGTTTTAAATTGTCTATTTGTTGTTTTTATTATTATTGTTTTTGAAATAGGTACAAATCATTAAATATTCCGATCATAATTTATATGTAGATTAGATATGTTTAGATATATTATTTTAATTGTAGTTACGACTGAAATGATAGGTAATATTAGTTGCCTTTATTAGTAATTTATCTGTATTATTACTGTAACCTATGAAAGGTTATGGAATAGAATAATCACACGAAGGTTGGTAATGAACGATAATACTAAGGACATGAATAACACATACAAGATTCGCCAGCGGCGGGTAGAAGTAGTAGTCGACTGCTAGAATGAGTCAAGTGAATTCTATAATGAATCTCCAACTGCAGGATATCTACCAAACGCCCCACACGGTCAGATGTGGCACAAGGCCTAATTTAAAGTGGGGTATCCGAGCCCATAGAATCGGTCAAAAATTCTCCGTATAAAACGGGGTCGGGTAGCTGCTTCCAGAGACGAGATTCTGCCCTTCGACATAGCTTCGTCTGTGGATCCTCTCTGAGGTAGATAGTTTGTCCAGCACAGCTGGAGATGAATCTCCAACTGTAGACCAACATACAGTAGGCGCGGTGGGGTAATGTACAATAGCTCGGATTTTGGAATCGGAGAGCCGAGTTCGAATTCCAGTCGAATCCATTATAGTCACTTACGTGTTAATAACCTTGGGAAAGGTGTGAATCCTCTTATTCTAAAGCTATGGGTAAATAGCAGGACTGACCGGTACCGATTAACCGCAGAAAGAAATGGCAACCTACTTCTTAAAAAAATCTGCCTCGTTAGTCATGTAACTAAAGATACATGATCGCCTAAGCGTGTATCACTCATGGCACATAACTGACTCACTGTATTTATGTGAATGGGGACATACACATTATCGTCCGTAGTTATGCTACAACAATTATTTTGTTATTTTTATTTCTCTGAAGTCTGTTAAAGGAATATAATATGAAATATATGGAATTAAATAGCCTGCACAGGCTTGACAAACCGTAAAAACTAAAATAATTAATGAAAAACACTAACTGAATAATTTTAGTACAGTTATGCATATGAAACATTATTATTTTACTGTCACTAATATGTGACTATTGAATTACACATCTGTTTGAATCATTTTTGGAAAGTTTTAAATTTTCTAACTTCTCTGTCATCATTATATGATCTAGAGATTAAATGTCTCACTTCCTATTTATAAATATATTTTTCCTGTGTTTCCAATTTTCTTGAAAAAGTTATTTGGACATTGGATAGGAAACAATAAAAAAAATTAACAGAAAAATTCTGTCGATTGAATTTATCAAAATCCCTTTGAATGATTTCCTAATACCAATAAGATGCAAGCTTACTGGGATGAAAAGAAAATGAGAATACTTTCGATGTAACCGGAAATGCAATCCTAAGCAGAAAACAATGGATAAATATCTAATCCTGCTCAAAAGATCTGGGAGGGTAGGGAATCGCCTATTGAGGAAAAAATAAAACAAAGAAAAATACATAAAATTTCACATATTCAGCGGAGACATTAGAAATAGAGAGTTGAACTAGACTTGAAGAGCAACTAGAAACCTAACCAAGAAACAAGTGTTAAGCATTTAGTGGGTTGGTGCATAATTATCAGATGTTTTCTAAACAATATTTATTATGAAAACAGAACACAGCAATTCAACAATAACATTTTTAAACGATTATTCGGGGGCGTATTATTATCGACTCTCATTTTTATAACCTGGAAAAGAAATATTTTTATATAAAAAAAGTAAACACAACAGCAATTTTTATTAACATATAACTCGCCTACAAAACGTCTGATAATTATGCACCAAGCTAATACATTTGAGGAAGTAATACAAAATAGTGAATAACATTTCAGCGTTTAGACAGAGACATTAGAAGTATCTATCTATATATGTATATATACATACATACATATATATATATATATACATATATATATATATATATATATATATATATATATATATATATATATATATATATATATATATATATATATGGAGAGAGAGGGGGTTATGTATCTCAGCTGATGCAGATAATAAATTGAAAGCTGACATAGGTATCATCAATAAATATGCTGTGGAGAGTTGAATCTATTGTATTACATAAATAAACATGCATATACGTTGAAAATCGTAAATAGCCGTAATATATTCTTTATTTGCTATTTGACGTAAAATTCTTTTCGCGTATATTTTATGCAATCACTTAAACATTTGCATAGGAAATAGGTACAAATGTTCTCCTAAACGGTTTAAGACTAGAGGAAGATTATGTTACGCCAATCTCCCAAATAAGATTTTTAATCTACATCAAGGTTAAGGAATTATACTGATTTTTACTATATCCAGAATACTGAATATTTGTATTGTATTTAAATACGCTGGAATCAGGGACTTTTGCCTTCCTATATATGAATATGGATGACGACGTCCAAAAAGTTCTCGTGTACCGCGTTTCGTCCTTTAGGACTTCAATAGACTAAGTTTATGCATACGTTGATACAGCTACACATGCGCCAGAAATGAAAGATGCTGGGATATTTTTTAATTTAAAGTGATGTTTAAAATCTGTATTGAGTGTATAATCTAGCCTAATTTCATTTAAATATTTTTACGATTTATTTCATCACTTTTATTATTAAATATCCCACATTGTGATAATCTATGCAGAGTATGGTGAAAAATTGTAAAAAGCTGGTCGCACAATTACTATGGTAGATAAAGCGATTAATGAACTTTCTAAACATTTTAGTCTCATTGGGTTGCTTTCTATTTTAATTAGAGTAGATTTTTCATATAAAAATTATGGTGATTCTCGTTACGATAAGCAATGAAAGCATTGAACGTGATGTTTTGTAAACTATCCCTTTTATATTCATATAATCTTTTATTTAAATTTCCGTAATATATTGCTTGTTACAATTAATACTGCTAATAGAGGAAATTCCTACTTCAAGTTTGAACTTATTGTTTTGTAATAATTAAATCGTTTATTGTTTTAGATTGAATTGTGACAAATTTAGACATTTTTTCACTTTTAGATGTGTTAGTGTTCTGGGTAGAAAAATATAGTTTTTGATTCGTTCGCTTTCTCAGGTAGGGCCACTTTTTAATTTCGCATATTTCATGAGCCTGTTGTTTCACATTGAATTTGAAACAGTTATGGTAATGGAGGAGCTTGAAAGTATTTTTATTGTATTTCTCCTCTTCCTGTAAACATTTTCGCCAAAACTGTCCTTGATGAATAAAGTTTTATATATCGTTATTACATATATTAATATATATGAAGATACGCTTAAATGTAATCGGCATAGACAACATTTCAAATGTGATAAATCGTTATATTTTTTCGAAGAGAACATAGATCGGGTCAAGGAAATTCCGGTAGATTCTTGCAGCACCAGATATAGCATGAGAAATAACAAAGACATAAATATGAAGAACCGCGTTCTCCTCATTTCCCGGGGTGTAAAATCATCATGAATGTATTTTAAGCGTTCTTGGGATAATTCTTTTTTATTAATCATGTAAATCGAACATTCTAATAGGTAGCAGAGTTTTACTAGGAGTGAAAAAAGATTCTTAATGAGTAAAAGTGAGAAAGTAACAATAAATGAACAGGGTTTAGGAAAACAGAAAATGGGGTTTGACATTGCATTTCAACTTTTGAAGATTGTCGTTGGCAGGGAAGCAAGAAATCGGAAAGGATTTCCACAGGTAAAAATGCTAGAAAATAAACGGTTAGAATATAAGAGATCTAGCTAAATCAAGAGTAAAACAGTGCATGAATAAAGAAACACGCACAAGTGCACGCACGCGCGCACACACACACATACACAAACATGACCAAAAAGCTATCAGCAACTCATAACAAATGTTCAAAATGGCCTTCGCTTGCTTTTACAGACTCATGCACCAATCGGATCAGTGATTCCGGACACTGTCAAATACTCCCACTAAGTGTCGAACGTTTTCGCAGGCAACCATAGATGAAGCATCTCTGCAGTATTAATGTCTGCTGCATGAACAAATAGTTTTATGTGCTTCACATATAAAAATCCAAAGGATTGAGTTCGGGGGAACGAGCAGGCCATGCTACCGGTCTTCTACCTATCCATCTATGGTTCATCGCGAAAAGTATGATTAAAATGTGATGGAATGGAACCCTATCATGCATGAAGCGTATGCGTCTTCATATTAGCAGGGGTACATCCTCTAGCAGGTCTGGAAATTTGTTCGAAATAAATTCCTTGCAATCAGCTCCTGTAAGACGTGCTGGGAGAACATATGGACCTACCAGACAGTCGCCTACAATTCCAGCCCACACATTAATCATAAACTGATATTGGTGTCTAGCCTGTATTTTACAATGGGGATTCCGATCCACCCACAAATGATTTTTGTGGAAATTTGTTATTCCATCTCATCCGTAAACAAGACTGGAGAGATTAATAACGGATAGACAGTTTTATGCAATAAGTCATCAGCAAAAGTTCTCCCCGGGAGAGTGATCAGGGTGTGAAAGACCTTGAAGACGTTGCAAATGATACGGATACAGGAGCCGCTCTTGAAATCCCTTCATTCGCTACTATGAAATGTATGACATGCTAGGGCCACTTGTGTGCTGATACCGGGATCGTCTGCAACGGCCTGTAAAATTTGATCTTCGTGGTCAGGCGTACGAGCGGAACTCGGTCTTCCTCGGTCCCTAGTTTGTGCTGCCAGGGACCCTGTCTCAGCAACGCGACGATAGACAACTGCAAAGGTTGGCTGACTAGGCTGCCTCCGCTCTGAAAACGCAATCTGATACAGCCTCGTGTCTATTACCATTCGCGCGGCCTTAAGTATAAATCATATTTGCCTGCTAACGATGGGAATATCCTGCCATTGTAGAACGGAACACTTCTCAGTTCACTCACTACTACACACGTTAAACGTTAAAAGCGAGTTCCAGAAGAAAATATCCACGGATATTGGCGATCTGAAAAAATTAAAGAAACAATTTGTTATGGTCGAAGAAAATTTTTACGGTGAGCCCTAAGATGTACAGAAAAAGAATTGATGAAGAGGTGACAAAATTCTATAAAAAGGCTTCTGCTTCCTACGTGGGTGTCACAAAGTTTGGAATTAGCAAAACAATTAGAACAATAGCAGAAAAGCAATCTTCTTTTTTTTTTAACAATTAAGGATTACAAAGAAGACTACCTCAATAACCCATCATTCCGTCTGATAAACCCGATTAAGACAGAGCTTGGCATAATAAGCCACAAAATAGTAAAGGGAAACTGAACTGCTAAGTGTGACAACCCAGGCCAACCAGTGGAAAAGCACGACAGAATGCACTTCGTGTTTCAAGAATATCTTTAATACCAATGGCAAAGTGTTCATAGAATATGATATTAAGAATTTCTATCCATTTAACACCGAAAAGATTTTATTAGATGCATTGATGTTTGAAAAAAGCTTTGTATGCAGAAACCCTGATCACATTGGATTAATATTGCATTACCGTAAGTCTCTTCTATTTCATGGAGGTAAGGCAGGGGTTAAGAAATCTGACATGGGTAAGTTTGATGTTCCCCAAGGATCATTCGACGGAACAGAGGTGGCTGAGCTAATTAGAATCTTCATATTAAATAAAATAAATAATATCGTCCACATCGATGGCCACGGAATATACAGAGATGATTGAACTAATGGTGATACCGGAAAATAAAAGAAGCAGTGATTCCATGAGAAAAAAAAACAAACAAACTCTATAGCTTATTCAAAGACCTCACATTTATTATAACTGTAGAAATCAACAAGAATGTTGTCCAGTTTTTGGACTGTTGTGGTGGGATCCACCTAATCTGCATAGGTGACTACCAACTATATAAATAATGGTTGATACCGGAAGACGAGGGAAAGGGAATCACGAGATCCAACTAGAGACTCGGATCGACTGCGACTAGTCAACACATTCTCCAGGAACGTCTTCCCAGAAATATACAGAAATACTATATGTACTTATTGTGTACACTTTCTTGTTATAATACATTCTTGTTCTAAGTACATTTTGTGTTGCATTATTATTCCATGCAATAGGCGAGATTCAACATTGAGTCAAGACTCAACATGGACACAGAATGAATCCTGTCTGACGGAACCATCTAACCTTTCATGAAACGAAATACGGTTCAAAGATATATCAATACGACCTCTAACGACCGATTGATTATAATTAAACAAATTCTGTTAGGAGTGCAATGTAAGCTGTCGCAAATTTCTTCAAAAATATCGAAATATAAATTGTATATCTGCCATCTATATTCACTAATAAGTGTCTATAATATCCTCTGTGCATTCAATTATAAGTAAATTGCCCGTATTAGAATATGGCGGCCACGTATTGTCCAATGCACCTGCTATTTACCTTGATCTCCTTGACAAAATCTCAAAAAGAATCAGCAATATTATTGGTCCTGAACTGGCGGATCGGCTTCAGTTACTTTCCCACCGCTGTAATGTTGCATTTCTGTGACTTTTTTTTATATTTACTTTCATGGTAATTTTTCGGATGAGCTTTCGCTCTGATACGTTAACTTTTTGAATTTTAACGCAGTAAAAGACTGGCATCGAGATCTCATCAATTTGCAGTTGAGCTAGTTATATGTAGCCGTAAATTCTATGCTAACAGTTTCTTTTCTTTTCTCGACTTCTCGGTTTTGGAATTCTCTTCGAGATCCATGCTTTCCAGCCAACTTTTAACTGTAAAAATGTTAATGCAATGTAAATAGTTATCGACTGTCCTCCTGATTTTACTTATCTCTTACGAATCATTATTAATATTGCTGTTTTTAATTCTTCCACATCCTGTAATCCTTTGTATCTTAGTGTCTTTACTGCCTTGCATGAGGTGACAACCATTAAAAGAAAACGGCTATAAACAAAATTTAAAAAAAATCATTTATCAAAATGAATTTCTGTTATTTTTATTGAATTTCATTTCAATGTGAACCATTCTAAAACTCTATCCTTAACAAAGTGAAGTGAGGCTAATTTATTCTATGTTCAATGAGAACTCCGGCTAGTAATATCTACTTGCGAAAGTTTTAACTTCGTTAACGAATCCAAGACAATGTATGATGCGGGGATTCATATTGCTAAAACGTTACTTAATATAAATAAATAAAATAAATCTATCGTTTGAAAGTTATCCTAATGCCTCGGAGATATTCCAGCTTTTGAAATTGAAAATTTGATAAGTGTTTAGCGAAAGACAACAACCTAAATTTAATCTTCTTCCATGCACACAAAAACAGTAAGCCAAAGAGAATTATCGTATATTCGTTGAAACATGAACTTTGCCGTAGGATTCATGAATTCTGAGTCAGAATAATCGGCAGGCATGTGGTAGATTGATAAATGAAAATAAATTTATGAATAAATATGTACATATATATTGTCTACTACATAAATATCTATGCATCCCTCTATGGGTGTATGTGTATACATATATGCATGTTTTATTTGCATATTTGCTAAGATAAATATAGAAAGAGAATGATCGTGGCAATTCTGTTCAAATGCACATCTTCCTTCTCCATGTACACACGTATATGCATAGATAAAATTATATTAAATAGACATTTGTGTCTGTAAAGATATGTTAATAAGAGAAGAAAACTATGCATGCATATATGCAAGTTTGATATATATATATATATATATATATATATATATATATATATATATATATATATATTTTATTTAATTTTTCTTGTGTACGAACAAGAGCTTTCTTTGCTGGACAAAGGACTAACCGTATTTGGAAATTAAAACACCACTACTACACACTAAGACAGATACATAATGCACACAGTCAATTAAGCTGAAAAATCAAATCATCCTTGATAATGGCTAAAGATATAGCCGAAAGCGCTCGGAAAAATAAAACATTTGGACAGTTCTTACACACCCTTTGTCCAGCAAAGAAAACTCTTGTTCGTACACAAGAAAAATTAAATAAAAAACTTAACCGTAGTACCTTGCCTGTCGTTTTTAATGAAACTTGCATAAAAGAAGGATTGCTGCCTAAATATACAACTATATCTATATATATATATAGATGGATAGATGGATAGATAGATATACAGATAGATAGATAGATAGATACGAGTTGACTGCTGAAATATCATTGCATAACAAAGAAAAGGCAAACGAAAACGTTATGTTTTCTCATATTTTGAGAAGTATACAGAGTTGTAACCATCATCATGCCTCATAAATAGATATATAGATATACCTAAAAGTATAGAAAAATACCGATTTATATATTTGCTTAGATCGAATGAAATACATATATATATATATATATATATATATATTTGTCATCCACAGACGGACTATTTCGCAGCTCTTCAGTGTGGCTAGACGTCCGGTTGGCTTTAGCTAGGATCGAAACCCGACTGAATTGGCGTCAGTCGGAAATTCTACCACTAAGCTGTCGGCACATGGCAGGCATGAAGGTGAATTTTAACGTCTTTATTTTTAGATAAACACACAGTGAACGACTGGTCTCAATTTGCTTTTTGCCGAAGAGTCACGCTATATCAGCATTAACAGTCACTGTTTACAAACCTACACTTCCTTCCCCAGAGAGCTCAAACGAAATTAATTTTTTTCAGGAGAAATATACATAGAAAATACACACACACACACACACACACACACACACACACACACACACACACACACACACACACACACATATATATATATATATATAATATGTATGTATGTATTTTCTATATATCTATATATATATATATATATATATATATATATATATATATATATATATATATATATATATATATATATATATATAATATGTATGTATGTATTTTCCTATGTATATTTCTATATAGATATTATTTATATATTATATATGCCCGGTATTTATTGGAAAGCCCACATGATGTGTGATAGAGCTAGCATAGTTGTATTTATGTGATTGTGTAATATTGGGTTTCACGGCCTTGCAATCGTCAGATTGTATGACGATCGCAAACGTGAAATCTAGGGTGACAAACTCACATCACTACAATTAAGTATATATATATATATATATATATATATATATATATATATATATATATATATATATATATATATATATATATATATACATATATATATATATATATATATATAGATACATACATACATACATACATACATATAGATAGATTATCTCTGTTTGTTTGTGAGAAATACAGATTTTGTATGAACCACTCGATATTCTAATATAAAATAAAACTATGCAGTGAAATCCTCTCATCTCAGTGGCGTCCAGATACAATTTATACATAGATAATTTGAATGTCCCCAGAACCCTTTTTTCTACGTTTGTTGGTGAAATATTTACCTCACTGACAGCCATTTAAATTGACACCCTTTTGTGTAAGATCATCTTCGATTTTGTTTTTTACTAAGCGATCGATCGAACGCCATTTTTCTTTCATCTGATTTACAGAAGCTGCAAACATATCAAACATATATGATGCATTTCTTAGGCAATATTTACATTACATATAAGAGACTCTATTTCGGACATGTACCAAACAAATTGTAAAAGCATGGAAAAGAAAACAAATGAAATGCAAAAGCATAAATGAGGAATATTCATGAAAAAATTTGCTTTCGAAATTCTCCAGAAAATCCCTCTCCCAACCAAAGAATTATTGATGGCTTAATCGCAGGTAATTTATATGCACATATTTTGACAACATGTGAAATGATATTGTGTTTTTCGTTGTATGAAAAATATATATTTCAACCTTAATGTTTTGATTTCTTTTCTTTTTTATTATAAAAACTGACTTGCATGCGAGTGTTAACCTGAGCAAATATGTTGTATTTTTAATAAAAAATATCTTTCTATGGACGAAATATTCTCAGCAATTTGATGTTTTTTGCTTCTTGAACGAGGCTCCGTATTTGTATACAGAAGTAGAAGAGAAATATGATAGTGAACAAGGTTCCAATTATAGATGTACCTAGGGTAATTCACGTACAAAAAACGGGTTCCTTTCTGCACAGTGACTAGCCTATTAATAGCCAATACCTGGGTTGAAGAACTCCAAAGACACATGAAATGGAAAAAAATCAGAAAGGGCATAATCTCTAAATATACCCAATGATTGATCTACATATTTGAGGCCGCAAATCTTGGAAATATATGGGGAACTCTTCCCAACCACCAACAATAGAATATTTTTGTCAATAAATCTTCAGAGACAATCGAGGGTAAATCCTATGTATGCACAACGACTAAAAAACAGATAAAAATAACACCACGGAATCATTTGTGTAAATCATAGACTGATTATGTTTACATAAAGCAGCCGTTCCTTCTTCTTACAAAGGGAAGGTGAATCAAACTTAATATAAATGGTTTCAAATGCTATTATTAAACATAAGTTTTAAACAAAACCGGTATAAATTATAGTTTTCTATCAATGAGCAATATAGGTTGACTGTGTCAAAATCGGTGAAAGGATTCATAGGGTAAAATAAAACCTTGAAATTATAACATCAGTCAAATGTAGCATGCAAAATGGTTGAATAGACATTGCCCTCGTTGTCTTACCAAACCAGCCATATTTATTTTGGCTTGCCTCGACATAGAGCCTTCTAAGAGCTAGGAACTGATTCCAACATTTACAAGGTGCCAGGGTCTACACTCGAAATAGATAAGTGGTTGATATATCAGGGATTAGATTGTGCACGTTAGAGGAAAGCCGGATGACAGGTAGGTAGGAAAACATCTATGGAAGTGAGAAGAAAGGGAGAAGAGAAGAGAAGAGAAGTCACTTTTAAAGAAGCTTGAAATTCACAAAACACACAGACCAATATTAATTGACGAAGACTCAAATTTAATAAGCAATAATTCTATGTTTGACAGATGTAAAGACGTGTCTTAGTCTATACGAGGATAGTTTTGCAAAAAGTATATAAGTTAACACGAATATATATATATATATATGTATATATATATATATATATATATATATATATATATATACACACACACACACACACACACATACATATATATATATATATATATATATATATATATATATATACTCGACTCTCCCGTTGGTATTCGATGTATGAGGGTCAAGCGGATCAGTTCCTAGGAAACTGACAGCCCGACACCAGCACTTGAGATTTAATTATAGTGGTGGATGTTTTTTTCAGAACCATCCACACTTTCTGAATGGCCGAATACAGAGACTTGGTGCACTACATATATATATATATATATATATATACATACATAAAGTGGGTAGCAAAAGTATTTAACACATTGGTTTTTCTTACATATCTCAAAAGATAACAGATCAACTTCAACGAAACTTATAGGAAATATTTAAACGAACGTTGTCAATCAAAACATAGAAGGAAAATTCAAAACCACTGTTTGAGAAACATTTAGTAACAATAAATAAAATAACCCATATGCAAGAGTATTTAACACACTTTAGTACAGTAGCCTCTGTTCTGCTTCACAGCCTCCATTCTTTTCCCGTAATCTTCAACTAGTTTCTTGCGGGTACTTGTTGGTATTTTGACCCATCTTCTTCACAAATTTTCTTCAATTTGTTTAAATTCGATGGATTTCTTTTATGAACTCGTAACTTCAATAGTTTCCACAAATTTTCGATTGGATTTAAATCCGGTGACTGGCTTGGCAGGACATTAATGTCATTATTATTAAACCAATTCTTAGTTGTTTTAGCAGTATGCTTCGGGTCATTGTCTTGCTGAAATACAAAATCTCGACCATCTCCCAAAGATGTGGCACTTTTCAAGAGTTGAGTTGACAAAAGTGTATTTTGCAGCATTCATTGTTCCTTCGATGATTTTCATTTTTCCTACTCCATTTGAGGAAAAACAACCCCACATCATAATATTTCCACCCCATGTTTGACTGTAGGGATGGTATTTGCTGGCCCGTATTCCGCTCCTTTTTTCCTCCATACATGAGTGCGCATGTTTTCATTTCGTCTGACCAAATTACTTTCTCCCAGAAATCATTAGATTCAATTTCATATTTCTTTACAAAATTCAAACGAGCTTGTACTTGTCGGCGTTTCAGTAATGGAGTCTTTCTCGGTGATCTTGAAGTGAGACCTGCACGATTCAGTGATATTTTAATTGTATCTTTACTAACTTCAATTCCGGGATTTATCAAATCATTCTGAATTTCACGACGAGTTGAAAATGGATTTTTCTCCACAGTACGGGAAATGTATCGCTCATTAGCCTCATTTAAGATACGGGGACGACCCCTCCTTGGAATGTTTTCAATAGGATCGAATTGTTTTCCATTTTCGAACAACATCACCAACTGTACTCACAAGCAAATTCAAATCTTGAGCGATTTTTCTATATCCTTTACCATCTTTGTGATTCTTTATGATCTTCTTGCGCATGTCGTTCGACAATTCTTTTGTTTTCACCATTTTCTTGCAGTAGTGGCAACAGAATAGCTGCAGCGTCTCACAGCTCTTATCTAATAGCCAGTTGAGTGTCGTGCAGTGCTGTCATTGGTCGACATATCACATTATATCAATATGGGTAGGAATCATGACGACACGTCTCTTCTAGCATAATATTTGCATTGGTGTTAAATACTTTTGCATATGGGTTATTT
>OZ038490.1:66161598-66169098 GCA_964036315.1 Acanthosepion esculentum
TTTAAGTGATGTTTATATTGATAGACTGTACATACAGACAGAGGAAAAGTGACAATGAGATCTTTTTTAAATATATTGTTTTGTGTATATAGGTTAGCCGATTTCATTTCGTTTCTTTCATTTAACGTTGATGACCAGCTCCAATATGGAGGTGTTAGCCTCAAACCAGTCTTTGTTTTGTGTACCTTCCTTCCATAGTTTTCAGCATTGTAGATGGTGTTCCGAACGCACTCTGAGGAATCATTGGAAAGGGTCCCAAAATCGCCTATCTAAAAAATTTATGATAGTAGCTGAATTCTAGAGTCTTTGAACAATTCCATTCAATGTCCTATACCATGGCGAGTAAACACATTTGGTCAGTAAATTTTATCAGTGCCCATCCCCACATTTAGGTCTCCGATAAGATAAACTGATTATCCACTCTGTCAATTTAAGTGTAGAACTAGTCTTTGTTTTCGGACGCGACTCGGAATGTTGTTGCATATATATATATATATATATAATATATATATATATATATATATATATATATATATATATATATATACAAACAAATCCAACTCCGTGTTCCCTGTATTCCTCGCAAACAGTATCCTCCCATTCATCAAGTGTCTGGATGTCAAATTCCACACAAGCTGAGCATTAACTTATAACCCGTAAAATGCTGTCTCCCGTCTCTCAACGCAACCGGGGTTAGTTTGGAGTGACCTCTCCATGCCGCAGACCAGGGCGAAGGTATATGGATCCCATACCACAAGCATCCCTTCAGGACCATGCTGACAAAATCCAAAGTAATACAGGACATTTCATTTGGGGTTGGTTTGACTAGACGATTTACCGTAAGTCTTTCAGTGTGGACAGTCAAACGTCTTCGGGGCTACACTTCGGTTTTTCTGGCTGCATTTACTTTCATAGACTTTTCCGTATTTGTAGATAACCGCCAGACAACACAGGAATTAAAATCAGGGGTTTCCTTCCCTAGATGATCTGTTTCCCGAAGCATCTCTTTAGGAGGCGCCAGTAGCCCGCCTTGTCCCTTCTTCAGTTGGAGATGGAGTTAGCTGTCAGCGGCTAGTTGAGACGCATGCCATGGGAGTATTTTATAGATAGTGGGAACTTTAGACTACTACCACTACTATGATACGCTTTGGAACATATATAATATACATATATGATCAAAGTATATATTTGGGTATTTTAGAACGTCCTGAAAATATAAGTATCTTTTGTAAACCAAAAAGAGTCGAATTGCGAAATAGTCGTATATAAATCAACAATGAAAAAAAGTTTGATAAATGTAGAGAACGGGTTTTGCTTACCGAAATTTGCATTTATCACCTTTGCATTTTCTACTCTTTTCATTTTTATTATATGATATTTTAGAGGTTAGCAGTCTAAAATTGAGTATAAATTAGGAATAATGACTACATAATCACCGATTATTTTGGAATTAAATCCCGATTTATATTTTCATTTTTTTCTATCTGCTATCTTTTTCCAAACTGCTATGGGATCTTACCTGTAACGATAATGAACTCTCCCTGACACTATAAAGATCGCGCCTCTCAAGAGAGAGAGAGAGAGAGAGAACGGAAGTGGAACGAGTCGAGACGGAACGAGTCGAGACAATAGTAGTTCACTCTAAACCAGACTGACAGTCATACTAACACCTTCAACTTCTTGTATTATTATTATTCTGTTTAATATATCTTTGTTATTCCTACTTTTGTGTTCGTGTTCTTCTTCCTTGGGCCTAACCTTGGACCATCACAGTGGTGCGAGGATATAGGACCATAACACAAATTAAGAAATTTTTCGAGTTTGAGTTTCACCATTTATGTACGGCTTTTTCATATTTATTTTCTCTATTAGTCTTTGGATTTGTAAATCCATCTTGTAGATCATTTGTCATACTTTTATATTGTATTGTGCTTATCTAAAGTTATTTTTATCAACATTTTTCTAATAGCTTTCATTTTATCAATTGATAATTGAGGTGTCATTACTTTTAAGGAAGTTTTATATTTTTTTTGATGTTATGAACAAATTACGTCATAATAACACTGTATTTCAGTCTTAAATCGCGAATTATATTTTTCTATTTATTTCGGCTACCTTTTCCTACAGATATTCAACTAAACTGCTTGATAGAGGATATAGACGACCAATTCCATCTAGATTAATATGTGATTGAAATTAATTTTCAGAAACTGTTTAAATACCAATAATTAAACAGATTAGCATTGACAAGAGATCCCAAGTAGAAATTCTTTCTATAGAAAGATATTCCGAACGTAAGATAGCTAGAAACGTACCGATATCAAAGAATGGGGTACATTATAGCCCGCATTGACATGAAGAAACCGGGAAAATGTTGCCAGACAAAGATCTAGGGGGCCCAGAGTAACATCCATTTCGATGGATAGGCACTTGATCGTGTCTAGCAAAAGGAACAGAAGAAAAACAGCTCCCCAACTAAATGCTGAATTTAATTCTACACGTCAACATCCAGTATCTTTTATGACTCATAAGAGACGACTTCTTTCTCTTAAGCTTAAAGGATGTGTATCAGTTAAGAAACCTATCTTAAAAATGGAAAATAACTTGAAAATAGTAAAATGGGCGCAACAGGACAAAGGTACTATAGACTAATGGGTCCCAATTTGAGGTATTTGGAAGTAAAAGAAGATTGTGTGTCAGAAGAAATCATTCCGAACAAATGAGTGAAATTTACAATGTGTCTACTGTTAAGCAGGGCGGTGATGCTGTAATTCTATAGGGATGTTTTTCAGGTGAGATTACTGGATATTTTCTTTAAACAAAAGGCATTATGGAAAAGGAAAATTATCATTAAATATTACAGAGGAATGCAATTCCTTCTGGCTGCCGCATTATTGGACAAAATTTTGTTTTGCAACAAGATAATGATTCGAAACAGAGCTCAAAACTGTGTAAAATTATCTAAAATCAAAGGAAGATAAGGGAATTTTGAAAATAATTACTCCCCCACCTCTATTAGTCTGAACTAGTCTGGTAGGAAATTGATCGCAATTTTCGAAGTGATCTGCCTAGAATAAGCCACAATTGTTTACATATTTACACACTGCTTGCTAATCACTTCCAGCGACATATTTTCCAAGTTACTAGAAAGAATGCCATGAATTTGGCCTGCAATAATCAATGCTCGTGGTGATTCTTTGATGAAAAGAAAATATAAATTTGGTTTAATTGAAAATATAATTATTTTATAATCATTTTGATTTACATTGTTGCATAATTGTACGCAAAAATACAAAAAATAAATTTCTTTTTTCAAAACGTGACACTTAATTCATTTTTAAAGTTTAGTGGAAAAAAAATCAACGTTGTACCAAAATTTTGGTCGGTAGTGTGTATATATATATATATATATATATATATATATATATATATATATATATATATATATATATATAACCTGAACAAAATCAACTATGAAATCTCCACAAATATTTTTAAATGCCTATAATCTATAACAGAAGCCATTGGTTTATACCAATGGCGTCCTATACTTAATAATTCTCGCTTTCACTCTCGCGTGGTCATGTGTGACGTCACGAGCTACCACGCGTTTTTCCCTTCCTTGGCTCGTAATTAAGAGTTTGTCGTTACTTTGAGCTTATTCAAACAGCAAAGGCGGGCCATTATTGTGGTTTCGTATATGTGTTGTTTGATTTATTAAAATTGTCATCTTTGATAATGGCTTCTGTAAGCTGAAACACAATATAGACAATGAATTAGATAAAACCGTACATGTGAAATACACTATACATATATATATATATATATATATATGTGTGTGTGTGTGTGTGTGTGTGTGTGTGTGTGTGTGTGTGTGTGTGCATGTTTGTGTGTGTGAGAGAGAGTATATAACGCATATTTATAAAATAATTATAATTAAGGACATCTTAGATATTGTGCAAAATTTTCATAAGCAAAATAAAGATTACATTGCGACAAATGTTGTTGCTTTCTTTCTTTCTTTCTGTCTTTCTGTCTTTCATTCTCTGTCTCTGCCTCTCACCTGTCAATCTCTCTTTTTTCCCTTGGCACAAATCCGAAAATATATGTGTATGAGCGTGGGTGTGATTTGGTGATATAGATATGATTAGGATGTTTTTGCCGTATGGTAGATCTATATATATATATATATATATATATATATATATATATATATATATATATATATATATATAAAGAACAGTAAGATATAAAATCCGGTGTGCTAATAGATATTTTTATTTTTACACAATAGTGCTCAATGTAAATTTACAGAGCTTTAATATTATAAATTAATTGATTTAAAAAGACACCAAAATTCGCATGACGAGGAAATGGTACTAATGTCTCTGGTTTAATAACAAAATTAAATTCGAAAGCTTTAGTTTCCATTTCTGAAACATGGTTAACACTGTGTAAGGAAAAAAACCCATATTTTAAATCAATTAATTTATAATATATATATATAACTATATATATATATATATGTATATATATATATATATATATATATATATATATATATATATATATATATATATATATATATATGTATATATATATATATATATATAAACTAATGATGAGAACGTAATAATTTACATTAATAGTAATCTTTACGTGACGCGAAAGAATTCGAATTAAACAGCTCGCATATTATATGATAGTGAGATATGTTGTATTTATGACCAATCTCTAACATCCTAATGACGAATAAAATATTACACAAATCTGTATTTTTCAATAAATCCTACCCACATACACCCACCCTCAAATCACTTACACAAGCAAAAACAGATCGGTTCATTTTCTTTTTTGTTTCGTTTAAAAATGATTTAAGGGAATTATGTGAAAACAAAATGAAACAAATGAGCTCAGATTATGTTTAAAACTGTTTCCCCTCCATCGCACAAATGGTTTTATTGAAAATCATTGAACGGGTGAAAATTTCAGCACCGTAAAAAAAACCTAACCCTAACCCCGACAGACAGTAACAACAAATGTATTCCAAAAGTGGAAAAAATAAAATAATCATTATTCATATTCATTGTCGGTTGAATAAAAAAAAAATCGCTTCCTCTTCTGTTTACACACACAAATATATACACAGGCACATACACAAATATGTTCACACGCATACACACACGCACGCGCGCATACACACACGCACGCGCGCATACACACACACACACACACACACACACACACACACATATATATATATATATATATATATATATATATATATATATGGATAAAATAACTGAAAAATATTGGGTGTTTTTTGGCGAAAATATTTATTTATATGTTTATATATATATTTAATATTTCAGACCACCTCTGTCCTTCCTCAGAAATTAATTGAATTACTGTATTTGCCAGTTTGTTTACACTTTACAGCGTCCGTCGTTAGACGCGGACGTCACGTGATGGGGAATGCAACTATGTTTGAATTTTTAACGTAAATCTAACGATAGTATTTTAGATGTTGTTTAAAAAGGTTTTTTTTACTATATCTAAAGAAATTTTTTAACTATTAAAATATTTATACAGATTTAAAATACCCAAGTCATTGTTTATGCTATATATATATATATATATATATATATATATATATATATATATATATATATATATATGGGAAACTACATTATGGCTTTTTTGCGTATTAAATCCAAATCAATTTCATTTCAATAACGATTAATATATAGATGTATAGTCCTCTGATCGATGAATTCCTTTATAATCATTTATACCCCTTGAAATTCTTCAAAGCATGGGCGCGTGTATATGCATTAACTCACATGAACATTTAAATACGCCATATTTGAATTCTTATCAGATATCTGTGTATGTAATTTTGCACGAACTTGCTCACATCATAGTACGAAGAACTGCATTTTAATTTCCTGATATATATATATATATATATATATATATATATATATATATATATATATATATATCGAGAGAGAGAGAGAGATTGAGAGAGAGAGATAAATAAATAAATAGATAGATAGATAGATAGATAGAAGGAAATAACAGAGAGTATAAAAATATACGGTTTTTTCACATTTAATTTTAATTTAAAAAGGCTCAATACAACGTAGAGCAAAATATATTTTAATATTTTATTTGAAAAATATTTACGTCGCTACAAAAAAGCTATCATGTTTCGGCGATGTTTGGTAACGTATGATGAAAAAGATTTACATTTGAAACAGAAAACTATACGTTAATATATTTACGATTTTAAAAAGGAGGATATAGGGACGATGGCCTTATGGTTTTGAGGAATTCCACTGACCTCAAAATTGATAAAAGTAGAAAATTAAAATACATAGAGAGTTTAAAAAAACTAAATTTAAAGTTACAATAAATGCAAAATTAATAAAAGATTAACTTCCTAGATATAACATTAGACTTATAAACAGTATGTATCAACCATACAAGAAAAAAATTGTAATCCATTATATATCCACCCAAAGTCTAATAACCCTACACCTATAATAAAACACGTAACCTCATCGGGATCAGTATTAACGCTGAATTTTTTTATAATAATGCTTTAAAAATAGTGGATATAAATGTCCCGACATTAAATACAGAAAAAATAAAAATGATAGCCGGAAATTTAGAAATAGAAAATTCATTTGCTGCACTCCCCCATTTAACCAAATGGTTTGCGCTAGGGCAAATATTTCTTGCTTTGATTGAGAAAACATTTAATTCATAGTTGCACTGATAAATTAGAAAAACTTATTAAAAACATATTAATAAAATTTTACATCAATATTTAAACCAAAATAATAACACAAAACAATAATATTGATAATGAATTATGTAATTTAGAAATCCCATAAATTGTCCACTAAAAAATCTACTGAATCTATTTATATCAATGCACTATTTCATGGACTGAAAACCCAGACGTTAAGAAATTTTATATTGATATCACAAAAAACTCTTTTAAACTAAGATGACAACATATTTCTTCATTTGACAACAATGCGTACCGTACCGAAGTTGTCTCTCAAAATGCTTTTGGTATTTGAAATAAATAAAAAAAACAATTTTAAATAGAAAATATTAAAAAATCGAGAATTTGTAAGTCCTTAAATGACCCATGTCCCCTGTGTCTACAGGAATAGCTGAATATAATTAAGTTTCCTAAAAATAATGATCTCTTAAATCAGCGTGATGAACTAGCAGTATTTTGCAGGCACTGTATAATGTTTACGTTCAAATATTGTTAATAGAATTTTTCGTAAAGATCTATGCATTAAATTATTTTTTTCATATATAATGGTATATATAATAAATATTTAATTTCGTTATTTTAACTGTAATATTGTCCTGATTTATGACTAATTCAACATAATACGTATTGTATTTTGAGTTCAAAATAATACTTATATAAAAATGATTTAATTATACTAGAGGCCCATTTAAGACAGTTGT
>OZ038490.1:66174098-66279098 GCA_964036315.1 Acanthosepion esculentum
TGTTTTGGAAAAGAAGGAGGAAAATTTTCAATAGCGCATATAACAATTAAATAAACAGTAAATAACATTTTCACGCGTAGCGACATTAGTACCTTGATTGAGGTGAAATCGATTAAAAAAATATGTGATTATAATTTCAATAGATTTTCCTCATGGTGTGCAACTTTGTTCCCTCAACCTGAATATAAATTAAAACTCCTACCAGAATACATTAATGGTGGCCACAGTCTTAACGTTATTAGATATGAAGAAGGCAGAGTATTGATAAAAGATACAGAAAGGAAACTACAAGCGCCGCTACAGAATTTATAAAGCCAGCAGAAATTACTGGACATCTATTGTAAGAAGAGAGATTATATGATTATCAGTAAAAGGAACAGACCAACGTTAAAATTCCATTTATAGACACCAAAATCAATCACATACAAACATTTAATAATCTAAGGAATATTTTAAAGCAGAATGTAAAAGGCGACACCGTAATCGAAAGGCGCATTAGGATAAATAATAATGCCCTATAAAAGCAAGATATTAGACATTTTTTCGAAACAAAGGAAATAATACAGACCTGTTTAGTAATGTCAGTCCGCCTACGTGGCAGCCAATACTGAACAATCACGTCATAGATGATGAAGTGTCTCTAGGCAACAGATATTTCCAGAATACCATGGAGAGAACATGTGTGCACCGACAATGTTTTAGAGAAAATAGTAGCCAAATGGGACATTTATACTTACCACCAAAAAGTGAGAGTTTGAAATTTCTAGGGCGCATAATGAGGAAGGAGGGCTTAGGTAATCTGACACGCACGGGAGATTATTGAAGCCAAGAGGAACAGAAGAAATGCTTGTAACAACTATGAAGAGCATATGGAGACGAAATAGTGAATTCTGTCAATGAATTCAAATTCCCGTAAGCTTTTAAAAAATATATGAATCCGTCTTTTTTTTCAGTCAACTATTTTGCAAACAGCAGTGTATGTTTGGTTGTCGAGCATTGGTCAACAACTAGTAGAGAGACAAAATATAATTCAAAACGTGTTTTATCTGGAGCGATTAATATCTACTAGTTCCTGCACCCACAATAAGATCTAGCTGATTTTAGGCTGGGACACTACTCAACTGGAACTGTCCAACTTCAACCGACCGAAAACCGTAATGCAATTTTATAAGAATAATGGAATAAAAAAATAAATAATATGGTATTATATAAATTTCAAAATATTATTCTTTCAGAGATGATTTAGAATAAAATATATATTTTGTGGATATATTTATTTCAAGTATTAAAATAGGCGAAACATATTCTATTGAATTAAATTTGGTGGACGGAAGATGCCATGTTCCATAAAATCCAGCAACATTTGGCGAGAGACTATCGGTGCCGTTGTAGCATTAAAGTGAATTGTCCATTAAAGAGAGTTTTATTTCGCATAACCATCAGTAAATCGCAGGGGGATTTCGATATGAAGTTGCCAATAAGAACTATTCTCATAGAGCTTGATTAGCTTCCATCCAATTCCCGGGGTTGGTTAATTAATTTAAAGCATTACATTTTTATTTGTCATATATTTAGTTAAGCAAAATTAAAGTTTAATTCAATCAAAAAACTTTAAGGACATTTTCCTCTATATTATGAATGACAAAAACTTTTATTAAACATTGGAGTATCTGCAGTTAAACTAACTTCGAAGTTCAAAGAATTACTAGACTAGGTAGAATATTTTCATTATGAAAACAATTGCAAAATTTCGTATAGACATCCAGGGATGCTATCGAAAGAAAAAATGGTATTCTAGAAAATTGTTTGATTATGATGCATTTAAAAAACAAAACATTGTACAGGTTTAATAAAATTAATTGTATATAAAATGCCATACTCATTTCCGTTACAGACACAATTCCGTTGATTACGCTGAAAAGCTTTTACATGATTTTTAAGAGAATATATAGCATAATGTTAACATCATTCCTTTTATAATTTGAATTAATTAGAGAAAATATGTCACAGTCTATAGGCAGGATACTAAGTTATTTTATTCTACCTTATACATCATAATGATTATTTTTCATACAAAATGTATGTCTGCATAAATAACATATATTTACATTGAAAGAAAATGTCACTTTTTGACTTAGTAACAATGCCTAATCTGCATATATGTTGAATATTTGGTATATTTATAGGTGTAGAATAATCAGTATCGGTTACCTAGCGTGAATATATATATATATATATATATATATATATATATATATATATATATATATATATATATATATATATATATATATATATATATATATATATATATATATATATATATATATTTGAAAGTACAAAATTTTATCACAGCAATAAACGTATGAAGCTTGATATTACTAGACATATTAAAAACTGGCGAAGCAACCGGTTTCGCTCCCGCTCATCAGGCTTACAACGGGAGATTTAATTTAAATTAAAAAAACACAGAAAATGTACAATGAAAAGGAAATGTGGAGGAGGAGGGAAAAATTGTGAGCAAAAGGAGCTAGAGGCAAATGATAGCGAGCCCCAGCAAACACTCACGTTGTTTGCACAAGGAATCCTTGCGGAACACGATGTAAAGTGCCTCCAGAAACTTAAGGTGAAATAACGAGTGTGACCGGGACAACACGGTGAACCGGTCAACACAGTATTTATTTGCACAAAAGTACAAATTGTGGCACAAGGCCGAAAAAGGGTAGGGGTAAAGGCTGGTCATTACTTACTATCCTATACCTAGCTAATCAGATTCGCGACCCATTCATACATTACAATTATCCCATTCACCACAAGAACTCATCCGTCGCCATTCAAACCTTCATCCACCATAATACCAAATCCACACCAATAATGAATAGATGAAAAGGGGAGGGAGATGAACCCAATAACAAACTAAAAATTCAACAAATATTTAAACTAAACATAATTTATGTTAGTAGGGCCCGTCCAACCCTCAAAACAGAGAGGCCGCTGTATTCTGCCGATAAGGCAAAATCAAGAAGCACTCTCGCTAAGGGAGTGGGAAGGAGGAAAATAACACGGGCGTGGGGAAATAAAAAGCTGAGCCAGTCGAGATAAAATTGGGGGGTCAAAACCAAACTGGGGAGGTTGGGAATCTCGACTGGATCATAACATAAGAGATAACCGGGAACAGGTTAGGAACACATTTACTCACATTAACTAGGTACACTTAAGCTTGTCTAACCTAACCAAGGGGAGGGTTCTACAGGAAACCACCCCGGTGTAATTTTGGTTGACCTAGAAAAGAAAATCAAGGCTATCTCCGTTCAAACGAACAAAGCTCGCCGCTTTTACCCACCTTTCGCTAAAGACTGTCGAATGCAATCGTTTTCTATCAGTTCTAATCTTCATCTTGAGCTGATGCTCAAAGAATCGGATCAGATTCTGATAAGAAAGATGATTGCCTCGCAAGACTTCCTCCATGTGCGACGTCCATATTACCATTCGGGCCGTGGCTAGCAGCATCAGAAACACCATTCGTTTCACCCCGGAATACGAGGGCGACACATTGTCACACGCGTATGCACGATCAATGGACACGAGCGAAGCCGTTTCCTCTAAACCAAGGCCACACCGTTCACAGTCTGGCAAATCCGCCAAGCCCCATATGAAAGCATTGTCGTTGAGAGGCAGCCGATTCCGAGCCAATCTTCAGGTAAGCGAAAACTCAGGGTTACTGAGATAATCCGCCGCTGGCGCCCAAGACCAGTAGGAGCGGTATTCCTCCTCCGAACAGCAGTATCACGTAGGGAATCCTTCGCGCGACCCTCCACTAATCTCCGGTAGAAGACCTTCCTAGGCCGTGAAAGGTCACTGGACCGCGGAATAGCCTTCAAGGCTAACCGACACTCGCGGAGGAAATGCGATTCATCCCGGGGTTTATGACGGCGCTCAACCCTCGAGATGGGGGGGACTGATAGGCTAGGGAACGCGTCCCTAACAATCCCCTCCAGAATCGGATCTCCTCTAGTCAATGCACGGCGTAGGAAAGCCAACCGAGATGCACGGATGTGACTCTTCAAGTGTGGCATTCCCAGCCCCCATGACACGGACGTTTAGTGCAGACTCGTCTGTCGACCCTGTTCGCGCGTCCCCTCCATAAAATGGAGGATAGCGCTTGCTCGAGCGCCTTCATGTGGGTATCACAGAGAGGAAGTACTGACAATCGATAAAGAATCAGCGGGAAAGTGTATGTAATACACACATCCGCCCTGCCCTTTACGGACAACCTCCGTCGATTCCAAGACTTACCAGCAGAAACGACCTTTGCTAGTACTTCAGGCCAATTTTTCTCCAGCTGGAGGTCTGGTCCAAACCACACTCCAAGAATGCGGACAGGATCGTCCGTCCAACCGAAGCGGCCTGGAAGATCACGCCCCTTCCAGGCACCTAACCGCAAGCCGGACGACTTGTCGCAGTTTATCTTGGCCCCTGTCACCTTCTCGTACCGATCAAGCGCCTTCTGTACTGTCTCAATGTCGCTACGGGACGACACGAAAGCAGATACGCCATCGGCGTACGCGGAAACCCTGGCTCGAGACCCTCCAGGAACGGCGATCCCGCGTAGGGCCAGACTGCACGCCTCATCCTTCAGCCGGCGCAGGAGAGGCTCCAACGCCAAAGCATAAAGGAGAGGCGACAGCGGACAACCCTGACGAACCGACCTCGACAGAACAAAAGCGCCCGACAACTTTCCGTTCACCTGTATCACAGCACTAGGGGAGCGATACAGGAGGCTAAACCAGCGGCAGAAATCGGGTGCGAATCCGGCGGCCTGCAGGACAGTAGCAAGGTAGCGATGGTCGAACCAATCAAATGCATTGGACCGATCCAAATTGATCAGCGCGGCTTCATCGTCGTCTTTTACGCCCTCTAGGATCGTGCGGATCAAATGCAGGTTGCTCTGAATTGTTCGGCCCCTCGCAGAACAAGTCTGCTCGGGTCCCAACAAAGACTCGGCAACTGACTGCAAACGTTCCTACAGGATCTTGGACATAATCTTTAACTCTGTGTTTAGCAGAGTTATGGGCCTATAATCGTCTAATTTCCCCCCAACACCCTTGCCCTTTTTCAACAGAGTGATCACACCCCTGGAAATGCGGTTGGGGATGGACCCCGACCGAAATCAGTTGTTGAACACTGCTGTCAAAATCGGAACAAAGATGTGCGATAGCCTCAAGTACAATTCATAAGGCAAACCATCCAGACCGGGCGACTTGCCTCTGCCGACCTTCTTCAATGCCTCGTAGACTTCGCCCTCCGTGATGTCTCCCTCGCAGCTAGGTGCTTCAGTCGGCGCAAGCCGAGGTAAGTCAGCCAAATAGCTACGAAACTCCTCCTCACGGAGACCAGGCTCTTTGGTAAAGCGGTTCTCGAAATGCCGCCGAAACGCCACGCTCATATCGCCAGTCGACCGCAGAGTACGCCCCTCCGCGGTTTTGACTTGACGAATGTAACGATCACCACCTCGACGGACTTCTTCCTCACGCAGATCTGCGCCCAGGTTCACAGCTTCAGAAGACATCTTACTTAACTTATGCCTAATTAACTGACCCATGTAGCGCTCGTTATTCGAACGCTGCAGGGCCTCCCTAGCTAGGGCTATCTCTAGGGGATCCCCCCAGCCTCCGCCCGGGAAAAATAGCCTTAAGTGTCTTCACCTTATCAGCTCTATCTAGAGCGAGCCGTTTGCTGAAATCAGTGGTGAAAGACCTAATTCTATCCTTAAGTCGCTCCCACCATTTATTCCCGATAACCGCCCCCACTAGCTCCCGCTGCACTAATCTCATTAGCTGCTCCTGGAAGTCCCGCCTGTTCAGTAAAGACAGATTGAACTTCCAGTAACCAGCCATTCTAGGCCTATGTTCTAACGCCACACGGGCACAAACGAGTTTGTGATCCGTGTAGCCTACCCAGTGGAACGTGGGATAATCTATGTCGGCTCTATATAGCTATATAGCTAACTACCTTGTCAGACGGCCAGCTAAGAGCCCACGTCCACATTTTCCCGCTGGGATGATCGACCCGGTATCCATCGACGAGACCATAATCGCCAATCAGATCGACCAGGCTACGATCGCACCTTCTCCCGCTAGCTCCCCGCCCCTGTCTAACTTGGGGTCCAGGAAGGCATTCCAGTCCCCCATTAGAACTAGGCGTGAAGAATCGACTAGGAACGGCCCCAACTGCCGAAAAAAGGAACACCGTTCCTCCCGGTCGTTGGGCGCATAAACCGCAACGACCCGAAACGAACCAGTTTTCACGGCAATATCGGCCACGATTAACCTGCCCTCGGCATCTGTATGCACAAAGTCCACCTTGGCATCTAGAGTACGTCTGACTAACAAAGAAACTCCTCTGGCACACCGGTCCCCATATGCTGAATAGATGACAAAGTCATTCTCCAGAACACACGCATCGGACGTGCAAACAAAGTGGGTCTCTTCGATCGCGGCGACATCCACGCTGAAGGACAGGAGATCCCGAAGCACGCGGACAGCCTTGCTCCGATCTCCCAAGCCCTTCACATTCAGACTGGCTATCTTAATAGACATTTGCTAGGCCTGCAAAAAAGAAAAATTATGGCAAAAACCTAAGCACATACAGGGAGGAAATCTGCGACTAACAGGACCCCAACGGATTGTCCCAGGCTTCCTGTTCCCAATTCCGTCGTCATCCTCCCGCCCGAGACAATCCCGCCGACGTCCGTGGGATAGATTAGTTTTAAAGCTCTATATAAGGAGGGGTGGAGCAATACTGAGACCTTCCCAGAGCAAAACTGTCTTAATTTTTTTAAATTTTCATTTTCCAATTCTCCAATTCTCAAATTGGAGAACGCCGCCCTTGCCTAGTATAGGTGGTTCCATACTTCAAGTTGGCCCCCAGTTTCCCTTATGCAATTTATAACCCCTGGGGCCTCGGGGAAGTTTCGGGGATCCTCTATGTTTTTCCCGTCTACCAGGTCTATCTTGTAGAGTGTCCCTAACAGGGCCTTTCTCTGCTTGGAATGGCCCTTCTTATATTCTCCCCTGTCTACTTTGCAGACCTGCTCTGGGCCTGAGAACATCGTTTTTTTCTTTTTCTTCTTCTCCCTTGATGGGTGAGGAGGGGAAGAAGTGGATGCGCGAGGGGGGAAAGTGGGCTGATGGGAGGAGTGAAGGGGGAAGGGGAAATAATGCGGGTGGGAGAGGAAGAGTGACGTCTTGTTCTTACGGGTTCCTTGGCATCCTCAAACAAAGCAGGGACGGAGATTGCCCTGGTTCTATCCATGACTCTCTACGCCCTACCACGGTTAGAGTAGCCTTGTGACTCTTCGTCATCACTCTCCTCTCTTGATCTTTTGAGGGATGTCTGCCGAGGGGGAGGAATTTGTTCCACCTCCATCTCTTTTTCCTGCTGTTGCTGCTTTTCTGGCTGTTGTTTTTTATGCTGCTTCTGCTGCTGCTTTGGAGATTTTTGGGATTTCTCCAGTCCCTTCTTTGGAGGTTGCACCTCTTTCTCTGGGTTCTTCTTGGTTGAGGAGTCTCCTGTGGGGCCCGGGTATTAGGGGATTTCTTAACCCTCACTGCCACCGTCCAGGGTTCCTCCACTGCCTTTGGTGATGATCCCTCTTCTGAGGTTTTCTCCACTCTTTTCACTGTTGCTGCTTTTGTTGTTGTTGCCGCTGCTGTCGCTGTTGTTGTTGCTGCTGCTGCAGATGCTGCTACTGTTGGACTAGGCGACTGTTTTTAGTTTTTAGCAGGACACTTCTTGGCCATGTGGCCTAAAGTGTCACAAAACCAACAAAATGGTCGCCTGCCCTCAACCACTACCAACATCTTCCTCTGCCTGCACATTAGGGTATTCGGAAGGTTTTTGTAGTTTTCCTGGTTCACATTAATCTGGATTTCAATATCTCCAGTTGCGATCCCAATCTTGCTTGTGAGGGCCTTCACCTCATGCACTTCGCCATATATGGCAAAGAAGGCCCCCATCCTGTCCTCTGAAACATCCGCCGGCACGCCATGAACCGTAACCTTTGTCCTGTGTGTACCCATGTATTCGGTCCGCAGGCACAAGCTTTTGGTTATTAGAACACTTCCTGCCAGCTCTTTCGCCTGTTGCTTCGTCGCCAGCAAGATGTCCCAAAAAGCGTTTGTTCTCCTTGCGAGAACCTTTGGACTTATTTTTAAAGCCTTTAAGGCTTCTTCCATGTTGTCCCTGCTGACTCCAATTAATTTTCGCGTCTTAACGTCAGAAGTCAGCAGGGATATTGTCCGTGTACGGTTATCCTTAAAGGCCTCCTCAATGGTCAAAAATCCAGCCCCATTGAAGGAGTCTTCGAACGTCTTCCTTTGTTCTTTGTAGAAGTCCGGATTTTTTGTAATCGGCCTATTTTGGGACCAGGCCGTTTTACTCGGTGACACCGGGTCAGCAACCGGTGTTTTAATGTTATGATCCACCATGGTAGGTTTTCAAACGCCTACCACGGTGAACAAAATAAGGAAATATATTTAAAAACAAATAAACTGGAAAATAAAACGGGGCAAACAAGGACAATAGATAATTCAACAAAAGAGAAAAATGCAAATAAAAACAGGGGGAGGGTAGCAAAATAAAACAGAAAAGAAATAAAAGGCAAAAAGAAAATGTAAAAACTTACAATATACACTAAAACAAAAAATTAAAAAAAGAAAATTCAAAATAGTTTTGAAACTGAAAAAGTAAAAACTAAACTTATCTTTCACTCTTCAGTGCTGAAATCACAAATAGCCAATCGTCTGTTCAGCTGGCTCAGCTAGCGTCCAGCTGACAGACAAAAATAAAACAGGTTGTAACTTAATACAAACCCTGCAAACTGTGACCGGGACAACACGGTGAACCGGTCGACACTAAAATTAGCTGCACAAAATCTGCTCTTTAATAGGTGCTCACATATGGCGTACCCGTTCGTGTTTGGGGCGAGTCCATTCAACGGCAAAGTGTGTTTCCTGATTTTGGTAGGAACGTGGTGTTTGATTCTCATTTCCAGGCGTTCTGTCGTCCTTCATATGTAGTCAGCCCCGCAACTACAACCATATTTATAAATTATAGAATTAATTTGGTGAGGAGGGATGACGTCTTTACACACTGGACGAACCATGGGCCGGGTTTGAAAAACTATCCGGACTTCAGCAGAGAAAAAACAGCGACGAACCCTTGATTCACATTTGGTTACAATCCAAGAAAATCTTAGATAAACCGGGCATTTTTAACAACACAGAGTTTGGCACTTCTGAACTCCTCAATTTTGTTACGGATGACCGAATGAACAGTGTTAGGTGGATAACCTAAACTGCATAGGGTATCCTTGACAAAGAAGGAATCTGAACAGATTTTTAGAGCCCTATGAAGGAGGGTTCTGATAAGGTTTATCTTACGTTTTGTGGGGCAAAAGGAGTCCCAACGTGTATACAATCCCGCGAAAGTTGGTTTTCTGTAAATAGATCTAAGAAAACGTGTTGGTGTTCGATGTACTAATACATCTAAGAAGGCCAATTGATTATTGGATTCCATCTCGACGGTGAACCTTAGTGCTGGATGGATACCATTTAGAAAAGAAAGAAACCATTCGGCCTCAACATCGTTGTTGAATAAACAAAAAGTATCATCAACATACCGACAATATAGCTAAGGACAAAGTACATTATTCCGTATTCTTTCTTCGTGAAAGCCCACAAATATGTTGGCTTGAGCTGGACCAAAGAGCAAGAGCTGGATATATATATATATATATATATAAGATTAGCAGACGATATGAAAGGAATTTGCATAAAATAAATAAACAAAACTTGTCTATATTATTTAATGAAACATGCATCAATATATATGTATATATATATATAAATATATATATATATATATATATATTAAAGAAAAATCTAGGCTGTTGATTAAATCAACAGACACTATGTTTTCACCTATTTCTCTGTCTTATGTATGTCTTATGCGTGTTAAACATTTTTTTTTAAATAAATAGTCAAGGATTTTATCAATGCAAAAATGAGGACTTTATTTTGCAACATGCATTTGTAAACAAAATTGTAAATATTATATATCTGAGTGTGTTTGTGAGAGAGAGAGAGAGAAAGAGAGAGAGAGAGAGAGAAAGAAAGAAACAGAGATAAGTAATGTCTGGATGTGCGTGTGTTAAAAAAATTCAAAAAGGTTTTAAGGTAAGAAAGAATGCATGGTTGTTCACAGAAAGAAAAGCGCAGCATGCAAATTGCAAATTGGGCATACCAAAAAAACAAGCAATTACAACAATTTAAATATCTGGGAAGTTTTTTAAGCGAGGACCGAAAATGAGACACTAATCTCCGAAGACGCATTTTGATAACGTAAATTGCCGTCAAAAAGCTAAGTAAAGTATTAAGAAACGGAAAAAGAAAATTTGTTAGAAACAAAGAAAACAGTAATGAACTTTTACGGAGTATCAGTGGTCCTATATGGCAGTGAATGCGGAATAATTTCCTTACAGTTGGAGAAGAGACTTGAAGCAACAGAAACTTGGTCTACAGAAGGATGCTGAGAAAATTATGAACCTACTATAATGTTTTAGATAAAATGCAAACAAAAAAGGACACTTAAATGTAAAATCAGAAAGTTACAGTTGAAGATTCCAGAACACATATTGAGGAAAGGGGGCTAGGAAAATTTGATACTCAGAGGACAGATTGAATGCAAACTCTAGAGTCAACACAATGCATAAGTAACCTAGCGATCTTAAGTTGATGGCAGAACAAGGTTCATGAGATGTAACAAAAAGACAAAATTTACTAAGAGCTGACGAGGGTGGGAAATTGTGGAGAACTACTATCGTTAACATCCTGAACGTTTCATTTTAGAGGGGATAATAAAATGAAAAAAATAGAATTAAAGAAATGAGAAATTTAACGCCTTAACATTTTTATATGAATAGGTAGATGAACTAGGTTAAAGATGATGCATAAGGAAAGAAAATAAAATTTAAAAACGAAAGCAGAAAGGACGTTTAGGAGATCCATGATCGCTTACATCCGGAAAGGAATTGCCATGACAGAGACGAAAATTAACACCATTTATAAAAATAGTTTTTGGTGGCAAAGGAAGTTGAAATTAATACGAAGTCTCAGTATTGAAATATATAACAATTAATGACTATAATATAACGATACGAAGTGTAAGTCAAAAATCTGAGCTCACATGTTTACATTGTAACAACAGCAAGGAAACTGGCGCGATCAAGCTCAAACATCGACCGCCTGTCCGCAATAGTACAAAATATAATCACGCGTGATATGTTATGAAAGTGAGGATAAAATCTGACATACACTCGTACTTTGTATCAAGAAAGTGTTGAGGCAGATATATTATAATTAATGCGTCTACCAGACCATGACTAATATTAGGGAAACAATCGAGACCACAGGTCATATTTGAATACAGAATCACTTTAAGAGATCGCGAAGACAAAATGCTTTCAAGATCTTTCTTGCTGCTTGATTAAGGTAACGATTTTCAGTTGAATACACAGCATTGATTCATTATCTCTTTCTACAGAGCTTCTTCTCTGATGCAGAAAAGGACATACTGTAATTGATATGAAGATAGTTCGAAACTTGACTAAGTGCAGTTGGTGTGGTTGTTTCAGTGATTTGTTCAATATAGTCTCTCACCGCAGCGATGTGCCGATGACAATTGAAGTAGCGGGTAAAGCAATATAAACTTGTCGACATGTTACTTGCCTCTCCATTGAATGGCTGCACTGCAGTGAGAGATTGATATAAGAGTTATATGTTGAGCTTTAATTGTGTGACAGCGATTATCCATACTCAGAATATTTTATGACACGTTGTAAGAGTTGGATAATATTGAGAACAAAAAATCTATCTATCATCAGGCATTCAGTTAGTTTACAAATAAAGTATATATATATATATATATATATATATATATATATATATATATATATATATATATATATATATATATATATATATATGTGTGTGTGTGTGTGTACGCGTGCGCACGCACGCGTTTGTGCGAAATGGCAAGATGGCGCGACGATCCGACACATAACTCAGCCCCACATGGACTATAGGCAGACATAAGAAATGGTTGAGTTCACCAAAGGAAGGTTTCCTCCAACAAAGATTTGCATTTTGATTTCTGTATATATATATATATATATATATATATATATATATATATATATATATATATATAAGAACAGGATTAAGTCCAACAATTATTTAATATAACTTTTGTTCACACGTCATCTTTTAAATAGATGCGATTTATTTAAGTATATGGTCTGTTTTTTTAATTATTTTTTCTTAAATAAACTGTATTAATTACATTTACCGGCTCGAATGTTCGAGATATTGCGTAGAAAATATGTATTCTCCAACAGGAATCGAACCTGTGCTCTATAAGGAAGCGTCAGTTCATCTGATGTGCCATAAAACTCACCTATAGAAAAGCATCTGGTTAGTAGCCTCCAAATTACTTTATTACCAAATTTCGTTTCTTGAGCAGACATGGTCGTTCGGGAAAGATCGTCGAAGATTTGTTGCCTAAAAACAAATTTGGACAGTATTGTGTAATGTGTTTCCCCGATTAGAAGGACGTTCTAGGACTAAAGTAGTTGTTTATTGTTTTAATGAAAAGATTACTTTAATCCAACGATGCCCTTCTCGTTGCACAAAAATTGACACCGAATTTTTCACATTAAGAAGTTCAATTCCCTAATATATATATATATATATATATATATATATATATATATATATATATATATATATATATATATATATATATATATATATATATATATATATATATATATATATATATATATATATTAAGAGGGTTTGATAAATATAATTAAGTAATTCATCGAGTCTGAAACCTCAACAGAATGCAGAAAGCACTGGACGGCCGTTTCGTCCTATATTTGGGACTCATCAGCCGTTCGCATCCACTACCGAGAATTGAAACCTTGGCAGTTAGGTTGTAAAGCGAACAACCTACCAACTGTTCTACGGGCCTCGGTGACGAAGAGGTCGCAAATATAGCGCCGCTCACTCACAAATTCCATGGTGGAACCCAACTCTCGGTAGTGGATGCGTCCCAAATATAGGACGAAACGGCCGTCCAGTGCTTTCTGCATTCTGTTGAGAGTTTCAGACTCGATGAATTACTTAATTATATTTATCAAATCCTCCTAATATATCATTCATATATCATTGATTGAATTGCTTCTAATGCTCCAGTTGGCGCGGCTTGGTGATAGTAGTCGTGGCTCAGGGGTCACAGTCTTATGGTTAGAGAGAATTTCAGTTGGGTTCCACCACGGAATTTTGTGTGCGGCGCTATATTGAGTCTGATTTGCGACCTCTTCGTCACCGCGAGGCCGAAGTATTGCAACAGAACCAATGTCTACATGCAATGAAATGTGTTGTGACTAGTTTGAAATGTAATTTTGTTGAGTGTGGGTTGCTTTGTTTTAATGTAGATGACCACCAATATCTAAAGGTCGTTTTACTGTGTGTATGTGTTAGTGTTATTGTGTTTTTAAATAATACTATGTATAAGTTTATGTTTTTCTAAGATAAGCTGTTTAATAGAAGTAAGACAGAAAGTTAACAGGTAAGTCCACGAGAGGGCGTGGTTGTAGTATAACCAATATATGGAGAAAACCAAATAATCGCATCTTTGGAAGTAGAAACATTTTTGCTAATGTCCCCGACCATGAAACGATTGACATCATTACCCGTGATGAATATAATCACGCTTCTCTCCATCTCTAGGAAATGGATTAATTCCGATAAATATTTAATATATTTTCTGTTAAAAAGCAGTAATTCGAGTTTTTATTACTCTGAAGTTCTCTGTAGCTGAACGGTCATAGCATGCTAGGCTTAATGTTGTTTCCGTATAAGTTGCAGGTTCGATTCCTCTCGGAGTACGCATATTTTCTACGAAGTAACTCGAACATTCAGGCCGGTAAATGTAATTAATACTCTTTAATTAAAGAACCGAGCATTTACTCAAATATGTGTATTCATAAACATAGCGTATTATTAGAAAATATGTATATATGGGGAGAGAGAGAGTGAGTATATATATATATATATATATATATATATATATATATATATATATATATATATATTTGGAACCATGTTAACAATTTTAGAAAAATTAAATTAAATTAAGTAATATCACGAAAAATATCAGTTTAGTTCAAACATCGAATCACGCAGAAAATAGACTCATTTTGTTGCAAAAATCATGTGTTCCGACAATAATCTGTTAAATCTACTAAACTTATTAACACATTTCATATTTATACATTTTCTAAAAGAAAGAACGTCATGTCCACCTTTTCAGATGCAAAATTTTTAACACGTTAGGTACGACAGAAATTTAAATTTTGAACAATTTTTGTAATTTTAATTTTGTCATTATTGATAATTGATATGTTTTCTACAATTAACAATATTCAAAAGTATCGATTATTTATTAGTTTATTTTAAAATTAATTAATTATAAATTCCATTCTTTTTATAATTGATATTTTCGAATACGGGCATATATCAAACAATATTTTTACCATACATTTTGACTGTATTTATCGCATATTACAAATAATCGGTTTGTGTCTGTATGCGTGTGTGTATGTGTATGCGTAAAAACAGTCCTAGCAAAAAATTACGTGTAGCCACTAACAATAATATAAATAGTAATGTGATATATATATATATATATATATATTTATATATATTTATATATATATATATATATATATATGTGTGTGTGTGTGTGTGTGTGTGTGTGTGTGTGTGTGTGTGTGTGTGTGTGTGTGTGTGTGTTAAATTAATTACGAAATACATAGTACGGGTAAAAAGTAACAACCCCGATACTACTACTTCTACTACTACTACTACTACTAATAATAATAATAAGAAGAAGAAGTAGTAAAAGAGTTGGACGATATATATATATATATATATATATATATATATATATATATATATATATATATATATATATATATATATATATATACTGAATATCGCTTTGAAGCGTGAATTGAGACTCCCAATATCGTGTCGATTCATATTTGTAATATTTGTCCTCCTCTCTCTCTCTATCTTTCAAATTCTCTCTCGTTCTCTCTCTCTCCTTCTATCTATCTATCTATCTATCTATCTATATATATATATATATATACTTTTATGTGTATGTGAGGCTGCGTACTTATATCCATGACATCACAATTTGATAATATTTTTTGGCAATTAAACAAGAAAATCTTCATGAATCCCTCATAGAACTAATAATGTTAAATCCTAAAATGACTATTAAGATGACTCCAATGTCCATTTTTACGGCTAAATATTTTGACAAACGACATAATTTCGTTGACCCATACAATCTGCCTTGTGTTATTTTTTATCCAAATAAGTGATTTTATATTGTATAGACAGCGCTTCATTTTATATATTTGCTTTTAAAAGAATAAGATTAGGTTATTATTGGAAAAAAAGTAGCTCCTGCAATGTCCTGTAACAAATTTAACTGAAATGTTCGATAGAGTAGCTCATCCGGAACATTCTAAAATATTGAATATACCGTCTACAAATGTACTCGAAAAATTTAAATTTTCTAAATATTTTTTTTATACAATACTACAATAATTTTTAATCATATATTATTACAATCCTTAAACTTTCAGTCCAATGTACTTGATATAAAACATGCTTATACTGAGAAATATCTGAATATTCTTCTTTAAAATGTGATCGCTGATATGTTTATAGGCTGAACATGATACTCTTATGGAATGTAGCCAAATGAGGTTTATTTTTCTCACTTTCTCTCCTCACACTTCTTCCAACTGTAATGCAGTGCTTCGTTTCCATTGGTCAAGAAACTTTCATCCTGTTGATCAGAGATACATCGACAGCAAATATTACATAATCATTACTGACTTACTGGTTCCCAACCAAGTGTTCTTTCAGATTGGGGTATCGATGATAATCAGATGGAGTCAAATTAAGAGAACAGGGAGGCTGATTACCCAGTTCCAAGCCAGAGCCACGCATTTTAGCCATTGAACAAAAGACTTGTATGTCCTGATTAAAAAAAAATCATTCATTATTTTTTCCGCTGCGTTTGGTTTTGATAGCATTCCGTACCCCCCACAAAAATTGGTATAGTATACTCCATTAATTGGGTGGGCTATTTTAAGATAGGTAATAAACACAATGTCATTTGCATTCGAGCAATCTGTGGGCAGCCTCTTCAGATAAAACAACTTTGGTCTTTTTTGGAGCAGTTGAGGAGGGGTGTCTCCACTTCATAGATTTTCTCTTTGTATCTGGCTCAAAGTGAGAAACCAACGGTGATGCTGGGTTAGGAAACGTTCAAGGAAACCCGTTGAATCTGCCGTAAAGAATGTCAAACCTTTCTGTGATGTGATCAGCCTGGTGCTCTTTTAGTTAGCTGTCATAAGACGTGGTACCCACCAAGCAGAGATCATCGCCATGCCAACTTCATTGTGCATACTATTATCAAACTCCGTCACGCAATATGCTAGATAGCATTAGCTATTTGATTTACAGTCAATTGTCTGTCATTCATCAACACGATCGATGTTTTCCTCAGTGATGGCACTTGAACGGTGTCCAGACCTTGGGTCCTATTCAAAATTCTCCTGTTAAATTCAATTACCTACTTTTGCACTGATAAAGCTGGGGTGCTTTCAACTAATATAGCAACCATGTCGTTTGTGGCTAAAGCACTTTTCTGCAGGTACCTGATAACACCACGATGCCAAATTTAGTCCATTCAAAAAAAAAACCTTACTACGAGTTAATTTTGAACAGTCAGATACCAGTTTACCTGAATAAAAAAAAACAATGCAATTATTAATAAGAACAGTTGAAATGAATGTTTGTAATTTCACAACTATAGCATCAATCTTTCATAGTCAGTCAATAAAGTTGTCAAGACACTCTCGTAAAAAAGATTGCTATAGTTTTTAACAATCCACAAAGAAGAATTGAACCAGAAAATTTATACCCTCATTCAATTGCCACATCTATTACATATTCTATAGTAATAATTTTCTGAATATCTTTCTAAAGATTACAATAATTTGTATAAATCTATAGAGGAAAACTGAACCAAAACCTTTATATCTTCAGCCCAATGCTCTTTCTGTCAAATATGTTAACACAATAACGCTATCAGTATTGAATATAAAAATAGAATAAAATAAATTAAACGGCCTTTTAAAACCATTAAAAGGAGAAAGGGTCACTATTTTTTTCATATTTCATATCCAGTGTTTTATTTCTTTTCCTCTATTATTTTGTAAATTGCATTATTTTTCTCGAGTCTATTTTACGAACCGCAAACGATGGGGAATAATGAAGAGAAGCAAAACAAAATGGCAGACATTTTTACACACAAAAGTTAAAATCTGTACTTTTGGTGTCAGATCTCGAGTCGATATTTTAAGCTTTCAGCATTTAAAGATTACTCGGATTATACATGATCTGCTGAAAGTCACTGCTAAGTATGCAACCTTAAAAGCTGCAGTAAAGGAAAGAAGTGTTAGAGACGTGACATAGAAAAAAACAAAAAATAAACAAGGCCATCTCTCAGAGAAACCTTGATCCCATCATCGCTACCTGCATTCGTGGAGTACTGATAATATTTAAATTTGTTTATTTTATCCGTAATATTTTACTAGTTTTATTTTTTTTTATTTTCATTTCAAAATGGAAAGATAGTTCATTTTCTTTGTATTGGCACAGGAAAATACCAATGCCAGAACAAATGTATAGACATTTTTTATTATTGGAAGCTTAACCTTTCTCCACAAATTTAACATCATTTCATTGAATGTCGTCACTCAATATTTGACAGACACGAACTACAAATCCATTTGAATTCGAGAAAGTGATAATTTCGAAGGCAGCTGCAATAATATTTGCAGCTGCAATAATAGCCCTTAATTGATTATTTTTTTTAGGGTTTCTCAGCACTTCATAAGCTATTTAAAGCTGACAAATATTTTGGATTGAAACAATAATTGTATGCGAGTGAATATTGCTTTAACAATATTTTTAGAATTTCTTTTAGAATTTTCCAGATACATGTCCTACTATTTAAACCATAGCTGATTCTTTATCATCGTTACTCGCTGTTTTCTATCTATTCTTCTGTTATTTAAAGTTTATCTGTTAAAGAATGTGTCAGTATTCATCACCCTATAGAAGAATCGCCATGATATAATTCAACACCATTTGTTTGTTTCTATCGAAATGTAGATGTCCGTTAACACATTCCTATTAAGCAGCACATTTACACTAATAATCTTTAAAATGTGTTTCAAATCATTTCTATTCATCTGCCTAGAGTTTCTATGACGTGCATCAGTCAGTAAAATATCATGCGTGATACACACTTAGGCGATCATGTATATTTCGATACATGACTGACGAGACACATTTTTTCCCGAAGTTGGTTGCCATTTCTTTCTGCGGTAGAACAATTGCCATCCAAGCTCTATCCTGTTATTTACCCATAGCTGTGGGGGAGAAGAAAAATGTTCACACCTTTCCCAAGGGTATTAGCACGTAAGTGAATTTAATGGATTCGACTGGAATTTGAACTCGGCTCTCTGATTCCTCAATCCGAATCGCAGTCCATTACTCAACCGTGTTTCGTTAATGCACGTTGCATAGTTAAAGAAATTCTTTTTCATAAATTTGCATAGTAAATTATTAAAGCGTAGTTATTTTGTGTGATGCGTCCCTTCGTGCCTTGAGCATTCAGGGCGTTTAGAATGTTTTCTTATTTTATCTCCCTTCACATTTTCTGTCATCCCTCTCATTTTCTCATCCCTCTCATTTTCTGCCATTTTCTGTTCATATAAGCTCATTAGGTTGGTTATTCATGTGTGAGCCAGCCTGTCGTTGATTTCACTATGTCCGTGAGTGTCAGTTTTTAAGGCAAGTTTTTCCTCAATACCTCACTATATTTCTGAGATGATACATTGCAACTATTTACACTATTTACATTGTTCAGACTCTTGGCCTCATTCTTTAGCCATATTCACGACTTTTTCACCGTTTTACGCTCCGGCCTTCTTCAGGTGATTGGAGTTTCAGACAGAATCCTTTATTTCATCAACTAGGTTGGATTGTTCTAGTTCCATGTGCATTGCCTCTTCTGGATATATCAGTTTCAGTTATTTGACTTCAACTCAACTCTTCACCTTTTCGTTCAACTCTGCTGTGGCCGGGTATTGAACTCACAACACTTTATGTCAGGTCACTGGTTTACTTCAGCCAACGCTTTTACCCACTGGGCATTAAAGAGTTCGGTTCGAAATTCCAATCACTTGAAGAAGGCTGGACCGTATAATGGTTGAAACGTTGTGTATGTGACAACAATGATGAGGACAACAGTTCGAACAATGTAAATAGTGTAAATAAGTACTCTCTTTCCTTATGTCATGGAAATTTCAATGGTCGCTTTAAGATTGGAAATGTAAGTTTCTCTCTTGACCATTTTCATTAAAACGACCTGCTCACTACCTTGTTTTGTCCATATTTTTCTACCAATTCTTCTCTAGAAACGCATTCCTTTTAGCACAAGATCCCTTTTCTTTTGTCCATGAATTGTCACAAAATCACTTCAATATTAGTGCATTGATATTGTATTGTAATTTCTTTCCTCTTTGTAACGATATTATCCTGTTTAATAGTACTTTGATTAGCTTTTGTCAGAAGGGAACTTTCATATAAATGTCGTGAGATATGATATATAAATATATATATATATATATATATATATATATATATATATATATATATATATATATATATATATATATATATATATATATATATATAAAGAACAATATTGCGGAAATGTCTGACAAAATGAAGAAAGTTTTCGTGTGATGCGTTTCGTCCGTTAGGACGACATCGGATTAAATTTGTTATGTGGGTGCGACTAGACATACGACCAAACGAGGGATGCAGAAAATTTTATTTATTTTTTAACCGGCTAGATTTAAAAAAAAAAAAAAATTACCAGCATCCCTCGTTCGTGCACATGAGTAGTTGCACCAAGCTAACATATATAGTCCGATGTAGTCCTAATTGACGAAACGCGTCACACGAAAACTTTTTCCACATTGTCATAAATAATTCCGCAATATTGACGTTATTCCTGGCACCTAACCCGTTCAGAAAAATCTAAATGGTTTTGAACGAGTGAATCCTGTGGGTATTGAAGAAGATGGTCCTTGTTCGAGTTTTGTTGACTGCCGCTACAGAAACACAAACGAATACAGTACAAAGTAACAGAAACCATATTAGTTGAAGACATACACAATAGCAACAGATAATATCGATAAACTTGAACCGAATGTGATGACATAATTAAGAGTCGGACGTTCAACACTATATTTAAAACGTGTCAAGAAGTTCTCCCCATTCAATACTGGGAGGGGCAATAATAGATACTGATCTTGAGAAACCTATTTTCCTAAAATATTGTTTTAAAAGTAAGAATGTATACATTTCTGTCGACAGTAGTACTAGCTCTTCGGTCAATAAATGCCTCACAAGGAAACGGCTAAAATATTATTACCGCTTAAATTTATTAATTTAATAAATATTTACAAAGAGGAAACATGCTTATATACTATAGAAGTAAGCCTGCATGTGTAAGTTACAATGGACAACAACCTGATTTAGTAATTGCTGAGTTGGTTTCAAAATTTCAGGAAAAATAATTATCCTTGCGTTTTTTTAGTGCACTGACATGAACAAAATAATTTTAATTCCCAATATTTCCTTGAGCAACGTCTGAAATTCTATTACTATAATATCATATCAAAATAAAATTGAATTTGTCAGTCAATATAATTAAGAATCCAAAATGATTCTCCGATCATAAGAAGCACGGATAGAATTAATTCCTCTATTGATACCAATCACCATTACAACTTCAATAATTATTGGTTTATCTGCCGGTAAAATATAATTAGATTGCAACTATAAATCAATAAATACTATTTTAAGTATCCGATATACTAATGGAATTATTCACAAAAGTTTTCTAAAAAGGTCTCCCGATTTCGTTTGAAAAATTATTTCTTCAAGTCTGGTTGGATTAAAATGTCTCCTATGAAGCACTTCTTTCGAAATCTGGTCAAGTATCAGGTTACGAAGAGTCTCATGACACTCGACCTAATTTCTTACAAATTTTTGTGACAATATAAAAAATTCATATGATATAGAAATCATTCCGCACCTCCTATGAGTACGTAGTTAGTAGAAAATCACATATCTTTGCCGTTATTAAATTTTCCAAATTAAAAATATCTACTATTTTTAAAGAATCTGATTTAATCTGTAGACATGAAACCTACTGAGAATGAAAAGACGTTTAAAAATACATTGCGTTGTCTGTGTCTAAAATAATTAAAGTTCAACCAATAACTTTTTTTTTGCTGTAGATTTCATTCTATGCACTTTTCCTTTGTTTGACTTATGCATACAAAGTGAGTAAACTTATATTGAATAGATATAAATAATCATGGTTATTTCTGAATACATTTACATGTATTCAGTATTGTGCATAACTTTAGAAACATTCCAATTTTATAAGGAATTTAAGCTAATCATGGAATTTCATACGAAAGGGGTATTTAAAAAAACTCAAGATAAGTTTTAAGATTTTATTGAATAAAATATGTAAGAAGAGTTTCGCAAGTATTGTCCGTAATTCAATGAATATAACGGCAATAAAAAAAACGTATAGAAAACGTGGGACAAAACATCAGAAAGAACAGAAAAACATGAAATAATTAACGTTATGACACAATACTGAAAGCAGACACGGAAAAGAATTTACAATATCTCCAACAGATGGTAGCGAAGGATAGTGAGAAGAAGATACTAAGCATAAACTACAAGATGACAAAATGCATGGTCATCAATAAAAGGATGTGTCCAAAATAATATTTGCAGGTCGGGAACATTAGGATCAAGCAGACGCGTAATTTTAAATATCTGGGAAGCATTTTGTCAGAAGACGGTAAGTGCGACACTAAGATCCGTAGACGTATTGAGATGGCAAATGACACATCGCAAAAGCTGGGCAGAGTTTTGCGAGACATGAGGATTTCTTTGGTCACAAAGAACAAAATACTGAGCTGTTACGTGACATTTCTCCTCCTTTACGGCAGAGAATGTTGGACGATTTCCTCAAGGATGAAGAAGCGACTCAGGGCGACAGTGATGTGGTTCTACAGAAGGATGCTTAGGATATCACGGAGCGAGCGTGTCAGCAACGATGAGGTCTTCAAGAGGAGGCAAACAAGAAGGCTTATACTTAACATCAGGAAGTGGCAGCTGAAGTTTCTGGGACATAATAAGAAAGGAGGCCCTGGAAAATTTGATACTCTTGGGTCGAATAGATGGAAAGAGAAACAAAGGAAAATAACGCATGGCATAGCGAGAGGGCTTAAGCAAGTGGATGACAGAATGTGGTCTGGGGAGGCAGCAGAACGAAGGAACTTGTTGAGAGCTGCAAAGGAAAGAGGGAGGTGGAGAGCCATGAACATCTACACCCTGAAAGGACATGGCACATAAAAAAGGAAGAGCTTACAATGTTATTGTAATATTATGTGACACTGACTTTAACAACTAAAACCTAAGAAATCATCTCCTTCGTGTTTCCCACGAGGGTTTTAATGAACTGAGATGGTATGTAATTCTAAGCAGTATAAATGTATCTTAGCTCATAAATGTATCTTAGCTCATTTAAGAAGTGACACGGTCTTCAATTTGAGTAAACCTGCCGTGAAAGATTTCCCCAAGTGGATTCTATATCGTTTAAATCACGAGAATCAGTCAGCCAACTCATAACTCTAATCTCTTACTCCCATGTTACGTGCCCTTTAGTACGCTGGCGATAATGGTTCTCCACAATTTCTTCTCCTTTTAGCTCTTACTACATTTTTTTCTTTTTGTTATCTATAATAAAACTTGTTCTGTCACCCAACGTCCTATGCGTAGGTCTCCTCTGTTCTCTTGCTTCAGTTTGTTCTGAGAGTATCAAATTTGTCAAGCTCTCATTCCTCATTATCTGTCCTAGAAACACAAACTGCCTCTTCTGGTTTTCTTTTTGTTTTAGTTTTAGTTTTCGCTAAAACTTCGTCGTTGCTTACATGTTCAGTTTATGTTATTCACAGGACATAGAACCGTATATCTGTTTGTTGTGGTAGGGTCCACCTAATTTGCATAGTGGAGTACCGACGATATAAATATGGTTGGTACCGGGAAGACAGGAGAGGCGAATCAAGAGATTCAACTAAAGACTCTGCCTGACTGCGACATTAGTCAACACATTCTCCAGGAACGTCCTTCCCAGGAATATACAAAAGACTATATGTAAATATTGTGTACACTTTCTTGTTTCAATACATTTTGTTCTAAGTACATTTTGTGTTGCATTATTATTCCATGCATTAGTCAAGTTTCAACACTGTTACTTCAAGACTTCTCTATGAGGAGATTGTTCAGAACATACTGCCATAGAGGAGGGCTAAATAAACAAGAGAACTAACATGGCAATACACATGCTCATCATCAGGTTCCTAAAAATCCAAGGACGGAACGCTGATATTAAGGAAAGAAAATGCATCAGACGAAAAAGAACAACCGGCAATAGACAGAAATACCGACGGACTGGGAATATTAAAAACCGAATTTGGAAGCAGGACCTGCCAAACGGAACAGAAAAAAACCGGCATGGGTCAGACGGAATTGTAACACAGATGCTGACAGCCTTAGAGGATTTCGGCACAGAAAAGATCACAGAAATAATAAGGGAAATCTAAAATAGTAATGACATAGCGGAAGACCTAAGCAGATTTATTTTCATAGATCTGTCTAAGAAGCCAGCATCAAATGAATGTGAACATCAACGGACAATCAACAGACTGAGATACACAACAAAACTCATCATCCGAATTCTGATGAATGGAGCGCGAAAAAATTGTGGCTTCGTCAAAGATATTGCATCAAGGAACGCGATATATATGCGCAGAATATAATCAGTAAGAGCAATACAAATACGAAATGACGTGTACCTGTGTTGTATAGATTAGCCAAAGGCGTTGCATAAAGTACGCCACACAAATTTGTTAGAGATGCTCATCAACCTAGACATATTCAGGAAAGGTATTAGAATAACCAAGAATATATACTGACAGCAAACCGTCTCCATACGGACTAAAACTGTGCCGATGTATAAAAAGAGAAAGGGTGAAAGGCAAGGATTTCACCGGATTTATTCAACTTATACAGCTAGGCAATTTAATGGCGGCCACAATCTTAACAATATAAGCTTTGTAGATGACACAGTGCTGGTACCGGACACGGAAAGAAAACTACAAAAGCTCCTACAGAAGCTAGCGAAGGAAAGCTAGAAGAAAGAAATAAGTATAAACTACAAGAAAACAGAATGTGTGGTTATCAGCAAAAGGATGACCCAAAATGCAAATTTTAAATCGGGGATACTAAAATTAAACAAGTAGAAGCATTTAAATATCTGGGAAGAGTTCTAAAACACTAAGATCTAAATAAGTATTGGGATGGCCAAAGATGTATTCCAAAAGCAAAGGTGAGTATTAAGAGACAGAAACATTTCGTTAAAAACAAAGAAAAGAGTACTAAACTGTAAGGTGAATTATGTCCTCCTGTATGAAGGAGAGACTTGAAGCAAAATAAATTTGGTTCTAACGAAGGGTGTTGAGGAAGTCCCTGGACGAACATCTGAGCAACAACAAGGTTTTGGAGAAAATGGAAACAAAAAGGAAACTTAAATTGAACATACAGAAGAGGCAGTTGAAATGTCTGGGGCAAGTAATGAGGGAGGAGGGCTTGTAAAATTTGATACTCATAAGGTAGATTGAGGGGAAGCAGTGCGTAATATACTTGATGGACTTGAATAAATGGATGATAGAACAGGGTTTGGGAGAAATAAAACAAAGACAAAACTTATTAAGAGCTACAAGGAACAGGTAGATGCGGACGGCCATGATAGCCTACAACCTGAAGGGATACAGACCATATAAAAAGAAAAAAGACATTATGTAACAGTTCTGTACAGTATCTATCTATATTTCTGAGATGAGTTATTATATACACTGTTTACATTATTCGGTCTATTGTCCTCATCTTTGTTGCCATATTTATCACAACGTTTCGGCCGATGTACGCTCCGGCCTTCTTAAGGACATATGTTACAGTGGATAAAGGCGTCGGTTAGATTCAATGACAGAACCCAAAGTGTTGTGAGATCAATACCTGGTTGAGGCAGTGGGGAACTTGGACAGGAGATAGCTGATAACTGACATCCATTAGACGTGGCACGTGGAACTAGAACAGTCTACCCCAGCGAGCGAAATAAAGAGTTTAGTTCGACATTTCAACCATCTGAGGAAGGTCGGAGCGCACATCGGCCGAAACTTTGTGACAAATATGGCAACAAAGATGAGGACAATAGTCCGAATAATGTAAATAGTCTAGTTCTGTACACTTTTCTCTTTTTCTAATGAAACTTTCCTGTTTCTTAATACTTTGCTTACTTTTTAGAAGGCATCTTTCTGTAACTCAATGCGTGTACGGATTTCAGTGTCGCACTTTACGTCCTCTGTTGCATCATTTTCCAGAAATATATTTGTGTTTTTTTTTAATTTGTTCACTTATCTCCAATTTGTAATTTACATGTTGGGATGATACAAAGTGACGCTAAAGATCGATGGGCCTCGAGTTACATAGAAGCTAATGATGTTAGTCTACTATGTTAGAACTCTGTTAAAATCCATTATTTAATTTCTTTAGAACGTTGGTAAGTATGACTAAATATACCCGTTACTTTCGCCACATCGCCTAATCTACATTGCTATTTATCCCTAATATTTTGTGCGGAAATAATTGCAAAGGTCTAGCCAAGAATTTAAAATTCATCCCCTGATTTAAATTCTCATGCTGATATCATCTTATACTGACCAAACATCCTTGTTTGGAATAACGTTTAAATCCAAGCGCCTTTCTTGTTTGGAGAGTAGGCAATTAATGTAGTTCTTAGAATATAGATATGAAAGGTGGCCCTTAGAAATATATTCACTTTTTCGCTTCCTATAACTTTTGCTTTTGCTTTTTTTCATAGCCATGCATTTAATTTGATGTAATACGTAATTTAAACCGTGAATATTAACTGTAATCAATACACATTAATATCTCTTATGTTTAACCATTAAAAGTGTTTACATGTCAGAAAATACTGCATTTATTATCATTTAAAAGGTGAGTATATTCGGGGGTGGGCAGCCTCTATAACGAAATCAATAGCTGCGCGATTCAGTGGAAATAAATAATTTAATTCATTATTTAATCTCTACCAGAGATAGGTGAAGGAATCGAGAATCGCCAACGTATTGCATTTGCCTTCAAAATGCAATTGCATTCCTTCGCAAGAAACTTGCTATTCGAAATTTAAATATCTCAACGGCTAAATATATTTTCGATATTTAACTTTTATTAATTGTCTTGCTGAGAAATCTGCAAGGATTTATTAGGTCTTACGCTGAGGAAACTCTTAATCACTTGCATCTGGCGAGGCACAGTCATTTGTAATTTTATCCCAGGGCTTTCTTCTTCTTCTTCTTCTTCTCCTCAGAATCTGAAAAACATAGACACATCTGATATAAATGTTACGAGCTTATTGAAGTCAAAAGTAGAATGAAAACCTAATGATAACTCTCTATGAACCTCGGGAAGATTTGATAAATCAGGACTATTGTATAGATTCTATTGAACTAATCAGTTTGTCATCTTTGTTTCTGTAGTCACACACACACACACACACACACACGCGCACACACACACACACACTATATATATATATATATATATATATATATATATATATATATATATATATATATATATATATATGATGAAAATGAATATTTGATGTCTGCAAATATTATTATTTACAAATATATCTCTCCTTTGGTACAATGTCAAAAATATACGCTTTGTTCTGGCACAAGTTTAAATTTACGGGGCCGTCATTAAGGATTGCACTTACTACTAATGATATGTGTGACGAACCAAGATATTCAAAGAGATGGCAATGATCTTTTGAAATTGCCTGGGAAGGGAGATTGTGTCTTTTATTCAAATGTTTCAAAAACCGCTCTATTCTCGAACAACCAATTAAATATATATTAAACATCTGTGAATATTTTTACAAAGTTTGATGAATTATATATAAAAAAATGCATTTCTGGAGTCTACGTTATGTTGTTGTTTAGCATTTTATCTGAGTTTTGGTATTAAACTCTCATTTCTTTTCTCTCTCTCTTACCCTCTACTCTCATATGGAAAATCTATTTGCAGAAATATTTTCTTTTTGGCTTACTTAGTTTTTTTTCTTTTTCTCCTCTTTTATTTTTGCCATTTTTCAGAGTTTTTTTCTATTTTTTTAAAGTAAATTTTAAAAATTTCTGTGTTCTATCGTCTTCTTATTTTCGGCTTTCCCAAATCAGTTTGGTCACTGAAGTACAATAAAATCTGGCATAGCCTAGAAAATATGAACATTTGTTTGAGAGTATGGAGTTTGCTATGTGCACGAAATGAGCAATTGGGAAATCGATTTCGATTTTTTGTTCATTTCGGAAAATTATTTCGTTGAATGCATGTATTCATGCGTAGTTATACTCTATTTTATTTTACCAGGATTTTAAACAAAAGGCCACATCACTGCTGTGATACGATAACTCCAAAATGCGGATAAATGAGCTCTACAGAACAACATATTTATAAAATGACACCATATCCCTCGGTAACGGCATTGGCCCAGATGAGAAATTTTACGTATAAGCAAATCAACAACTAACATACTATTCAGCTCTATGTACATTAAACAGAATAGAAGCTTAAATAAAAAAAGTAACGTATGTTCATTTTTCAGTTACAACTATGGGCTTGAGTTTTAATGGATAAAGGCTCAGAATGAGAAATCGGAGAGCCGAGTTCGAAATCCACTCACGTTCGTTGAATTCACTTACTCGCAAATCTTGTCGAGAAAGGTATGAATTCATCTTCTTGCCCAGATATATAATAAATAGCTAATTCGAGGGAGCAGAGAACTATATGCAATGTCATAATTGTACCGACAATAAAAGATGCAATGTTAATTGGGCGGGAAATACTGGAACCGAGAAATAACATGTTGGTAATTCGAGAAAACAGGATTTTAAGGACATCCGCACCGCTGGTGACTGCAAGTACAGTGGGAAATGTACGTGAGATTTGTTGACTAGCAAAACTCAGATGAGAACACGGAAATCTATTCAATGCTATTTTTATTGCTGATGTTGTTGTTGTTATGATTATGTTTATTATTATTATTATTATTTTTTATTATTATTATTATATGAGATATTTTATCAATTTACATGTAACTGTACAAGCAAGACGACCATCATTGTTATCAAATATAGAAAATATTTTTTTTTGGTGCTGAGAGACATGATCGTATAATGTGTTAAAAACATCCTTGCGAAGATTTTCGAAAAACTAGACCAATAAAAAGACATGGTGAAGGAATTAAAATATGATGCAATTAAAAACTAAAACAGTTCCTGTTGGGCTGCATTATTCGGTCTAAGAACTCAAGGAGAAATCCATATATATATATATATATATATATATATATATATATATATATATATATATATATATATATATATATATATATATATATATATATATATATATATATATATATGTGTGTGTGTGTAATGTAAATATATGTTTGTAAACAGTGACTATTTAAGCTAATATTGCACGACTCTTCGGCAGAATTGAGTCACTGTGGGTTTATCTAAATCTAAAAATAAACACGCTAAAATTCACCTTCATCTCTGCCATGCTTAGTGGAGAAGTTCCGACTGACGCAAATTCAGTCGGGTTTCGACCCTAGCTAGAGGCAACCGGACGTCTAAACACACTGATGCGCTGTGAAACAGCGAAACAGTCTGTCTGTGGATGACAAAAATATTGGCTCCTGAAAAATTAATTTCGGTTGAGCTCTTTGGTTTGAGGTGTGAGTTTGTAAATAGTGACTATTTAAGCTAATATTGCACGACTCTTCGGCAGAATTGAGTCACTGTCAGTCACTGTGTGTTTATCTAAATCTAAAAATATACACACTAAAATTCACCTTCATCCCTGCCGCGCGCCGACGGCTTAGTGGTAGACGTTCCGACTGACGCCAATTCAGTCGGGTTTTGATCCTAGCTAGAGGCAACCGGACGTCTGGCCACACTGATGAGCTGTGAAACAGCAAAACAGTCTGTCTGTGGATGACAAAAAAAAAAATATATATATATATATGTGTGTGTGGGTGTGTGTGTAATGAAAATAAATATTATTATTATTTCTTTTGGTTTCGATTGTATACTCATTTCCTTAGGCGTCTTAAATCCTGAGACCTAAGATGAGAAATGGCATCATGTCATTTTCATACACATTTTACATTAATAATACCCTACGTAAGACGTGAGGCTTTCTTGTGAGAACAATATTTCTTTAAGGCTGAAGCTGCCAGGGAACACTACAATGAGTCTATCAGAAACGTTTTCCAATCAAACCGAGGTCTAAAATCCCAACTAGATTTATGGACGTTTTCTGTGTCTACATTTCTGAAATTTATACATGAAGATCCTAATATTTTGATAGGTTGAAGAAAATTTTCACATATATATTACAGTCTGCAGGAACTGTCATGTGAACAAGAAATTACATTCTATATTTGTGGTTTATTTATGTTTGGACTATTAACTTTGATTGTTACAGGTCCTATGTCTGTAATTAGGTTTGGCTGGCGTTCGTACCAAATTCTTACAGTTTGCTGTCAATAAAACATGCATATTTTGCAGTGCAGATATTGTCTCATTTGTCATGCCGAGTTTGATATTCGGTGGATATTCATACGGTGCAAATTCATGCAATTTGGTAATTTCTTTATGGATATTCATCGCAGAATCGGCATTTTGCATAAATACAAATATTTTTTGCTTGGTAATTTCTAGTTAGCAGACATTGGTCCTGTGCAGCAAAAATAAACTTTCGATCTTAGCTTTTAACCCTGCACTACATAACCACTGATGGCTACGGGGTTTATTTACATTGACTTTTAGTAAGAGAAGAGTGTTGACCATGAAGAGGCCTATCTTGTCATCGTCTCTGTATTTAGTCAATTGAATTTGCTTTTGCTTCATTTCTTTAGATTTTTTTTACTTCTGTAGTATGCGTATTATTGTTTACTTACACTTCTTCATCCACTTGAAAATCCATTTTGAGTTTGTTGGCTTCCTTTATTATTATTATTATTATTATTATTATTATTATTATTATTATTATTATTATTATTATTATTATTATTTATTTATTTATTTATTTACTTTGATATCTGCCGTTTACACATTTCTTTCCGGGTCCCTCCCAGGGACCTAAGGTAAGAAATGGTGTCATGACATTTTCCACTGCAAAAAAAAAACATTATTATTATTATTATTATTATTATTATCATCATTATTATAACTATTATTATTATTATTATTATTATTATTATAACTATTATTATTATTATTACTATTATTATTATTATTATAACTATTATAACTATTATTATTATTATTATTATTATTATTATTATTATCACCTTTCAAAATATAAGTACTTAGGCGTAGTAATTCCACGAATGAAGCAATTACATAGAACGAATATTTCAATAAAAAATATAAGAGAAACCTTCGTATTGTTAACTCTTTAATGTACATCGTTCCAAAAATTGGCCCGTGTGCATTAATGGGCAATGAGTAGAAGATAATTATTAATAGCGATTTTTTATATCATTCAAGGAAACCCATTAATATCTGAAATAGAAAGAATATGTACAGGAGCACCGCTACATATCGAGAAAAAATCTCTCCGTAAAATAGGCTTAATAGCTTTATAAGAACAACCGTCCCTTACTTCAGGCCTTAAATGAAAGATTTGAAAAGTATTATATTGCGAAGAAAATCATAAAACGTGGCAATAATGCTATTGCTACTACTAATACTAATACTAATACTACCACTAATAATAATAATAATAATAATAATAATAAAATAATAATGATAATAATAGTATCAGCTATAATATTAACAATAAAAATTATTGTAATTGTAGTAGTAACAATAATAATTATAGTATTAGCAATAATAATAATAATTATAATAGTAGTAAAAATAATATTAATAATGATAATAATAGTAATGGTAGTAATATTAATAATGTTATTAATAATAATAATAATAATAATAATAATAATAATAATAATAATAATAATAATAAAATAACAAAATACAAGGACCTTGAAATAGAAATCCCAAAAATGTGGCACATGGGAACATCAACAATTCCTATTGTAGTTGGAGCCCTTGGACTGGTTGGAAAAGCTTCCAGTAGGCTGATTGAAGGGATCCCTGGAAGTCCATGCCTCAAAGAGATACAAAAAATTGTTCTGACAAGTACAGCCCACACTTTACGAAGGGCTTTATCTATGTAATTATTTTTTATTTTATTTTATTTTTTTTGCAGTGGAAAGTGTCATGATGTCATTTCTAACCTTAGGTCCCTGGGCGGGACCCGGAAAGAAATGTGTAAACGCCAGATATCAAAGGAAATAAAAAAAAAAAAAAAAATAATAATAATAATAATAATAATAATAATATTCAGGTGAATGGCGTTATCACAAGGTGCATTCTTAGGAAAAATAATAGTCAAAAGTTCAATGAGTTTTTGAAATTCAAAAGCCAATTACATTGAGAAATTCATTGAAACATGTCACACATTCGCCAGATAATTTCTGTCTGAAATTCTGGGATGAGTATTAATCCTTAATTTGCACAATTGATACTCAGACTATTGTCTTCATCTTTGTTGTTGCTGATAACAAAAACAAAGATGAGGACAAATATTAGTCCAAATATAAATAGTGTGAGCTTTTGTCAGATGTGGAGCATTGATGTTGCATGGAAATATAAAATGAAACTTAGGCGATGAAAAAAGCTGAACAAATGTGGTTTAGAAAGTTTTCTAAAGTAAATTATTGGACATTTGGTTGACACGGGAACCCACAATTGCTGATATATTCTGCTCGGTCTCGAAGAGCCGTTGCGGAATACCTAGAAAAAAAATTAAATTCCAAGTTCGATTTAAAAACCTTAAGGCAAATGTATCCCTAAAAATGGATATAAGTTACTAAATAATTGCAATAAATAAGGAGTCTTGTTGTTCCTTCAAATGAACCGATGGCCATAAGATCCTCTTCTCTGTAAGGCAAGGGATCATAGCAATAAATTGTTGAACACGGAATATGTTGCAAATAAATCTGAGACTTTTGAGAAGTTTTTCTTTATAATTATTTTCTACACGAGTATTAGAATAACAAAATATTGTATATAATACATTTCTATATTTTACACTTATTTCCTCGCCTATTGGTTAAATAGTAGGTATTGCACCAGGAAATCATTGCCATCTCCAAAAAGATTGTTAAGGAAATATTCACACAAAAATAAAAACAATTATTCTTAAATCCAAAATATGATTCGTCTTTAAGTAAACTACATCAGGTTGATAACACATTAAAAAAAACAATCAATCAATATCTATAATGTATCATTTCGATATAATCTAAAAGTGTCAAACAAATTATTTCAACTTCAGTTCATAGCTATGAAATATAGTAAAACCTGTAATATCACAAAAATTGCAGACGAGATTTGCATTGTCAGCTATGAGATTATGTAGCGTTTATTAATAGTCACTGTATTCACTACCGAAAAATGTTCGGTTAAAGTAGTTCTTGAAATGACGTTTTAATACTAGGTTTTAAAGCTCAAAATGGCTCCAGAATGTTATGTGTTCATTTCAACTTAATTCATCCTACCGTCCGCTCTAATTAGCAGTCAGCGCTATTTCTAGTAAAATCGATTTTTGACGCCATTTTTAGTACTCTTATAATTTTATGAGGCTACAGTTTGGCTGGTATTGACATAGTGATAAGCGAACGCAGAATACGGATACTCGCATTGTTCTTTATTTGGAGGCTTAGTTCTTCTTCCTTGTTACTTAAAAATCAAAACATAATTATTATGAAAGTATGTATAACCAAATATGTTTGCATACTCTCATTATATGAATAGTTATTTATGTATGCGTGTGTGTTTGTATAATATTGATTTTTGAATGTAGATAGTTCATTACTAGGTTATCATAATAGAAGTATATAATAATGCCCAAAATCTCTATTAATATTATTTACAGACTAATATCATTTCGATCTTTCTACGTAAACGTTTCAAACTTCGAACATTCCGGGCCTCTTCATTTTTCTGTCGATCCGCTTAAACTTCAGTGTATTTTGAACTACATCCTACATTTAATCAACTGGGATGGATTATTGGCATTCAGTTGTCCATGAGTAGACTAAACTAAACTCGTTCTTATTTGGTAATGTCAATTATAGTAAGTCTTACTTCTACTGAATCAGAGTCAGTACTTCTCTGCCTAACGATTACCTTCACACTTACTATGTTAGCAAAGACAAAATTCCCTTGGGTCCGTCCGGAACGTAGAATATGGAGATGCAAATTTAATGTTCTTTTTAACACAACTGCTTCTGCAGCAGTCTTGGTCATTAGGACAGCAAAGAATTATTTTCAGTTTCCAATGGATCTGGAAATTTACTAACAAGTTCAGGTATTGAACTCGGATGCAAAGAAACTCAGGGAGCAATGCTTTAATCTCCGTATATCAGTTTTACATTTTTGTACGTTTCTGCAAACCATTAATCAGGTAAGACAAAGTTACATTGTAAAAAAACATTTCGTCAAAGATGATAATCAGATTCAAATTAATTTAAAGTAGTATTTGTACAATTCTGAATATAGACAATAAAAATATAATAATTATTATTATTATTGATATTAATAATAATAATAATAATAATAATAATTATAAAATGATACTCAGAAATCCATTCACCAGAAGACAAAATATATTTTCATTTATTTATAAATTAATTTATGACCTAAATGTAAATAAACTTAATATTTGACCATATATATACATATATATATATATATATATATATACAGTCAGAAAGTTTCGCTTTGTCACATATCATCAGTGTGACTAGAGGTCCGATTGCCTCAAGCCAGGATCGAAACGGGACTGACTTGGCCTTAGTCGGAGATTTTACTCCTAAGCTTTTGGCACTTGGCCGAGAGGAAGGTGAAGTTTTACGTATTTATTTTGAATAAAAAATACGTTTTTTCAGAGCGATCGTTTCGTAGAAGAGCTTTGCATTTTCTGCAGTAGCAGTCACTGCTTACAATTTCGCGCTTTCTCTCTAAATTGCTCGACCGAATGTTATTTCTTCCGTCGCATATATATATATATATATATATATATATATATATATATATATATATATATATATATATATATATATATATATATATATATATATATATATATATATTGTGTCATCAACAGATGAATCACAGCTAATCAATGTAGCTAAACATCCGATTGTCGCATGCTAGGATCGAAACCCGACAGATCTGGCATCAGTCGGAGATTTCTTCCCCTAAGTTATCGGCAGGGAGGAATTTGAATTTTTACGTACATATTTTGAATAAACACGGCAGTGACTCAGAGTGCTCGATTCATAGAACATTCCATTATCAGCAGTCCATCGCACCCTATATATATATATATATATATATATATATATATATATATATATATATATATATATATATGTGTGTGTGTGTGTGTGTGTGTGTGTGTGTGTGCTTGTGTGTGTGTTAAAAAAGATTAAATTCTGATTACTTTATTATAGTATACAAACCCAGAATGGAAGATATTTGTGTTGTGTTTATTATCAATTTTATTATTATTATTATTATTATTATTATTATTATTATTAGTAGTAGTAGTAGTAGTAGTAGTAGTAGTAGTAGTAGTAGTAGAGGTAGTAGTATTGTTATCATTATTATATTTCGATTTCTTGTATGGTCACGTACCTAACAAGTCTGGGGAAAGACCTAAGACACTTAGTGCTTTGTTGTATATGTCGACATTTAACTTTTTTTTTCTAACACCCATAACATCATTAGCGACAACGTTCTTCTTAATGCGTGGTATGTACTTATCATGACAATTGATAATGCAATTTTTCGTATTTCTCTTAAGCTGAAATTTTCAGTATGTTGTTGCATTCCTTTTTTTTTTCATTCCAAGCGCACCTACTATGATTGATATTATTCTTGTTTTCAATTCCTACATTTCTTTCAGTTTCCAGGTCTTTATACTTCGATTGTTTTTCCAATTTATAGGTTGCTCAAGCCATATTAATTAGTAGGAACGTGTTTTTCTTTCCGGATTTTGACAGTTATGCACAGCTTCAATCTTCCTGTCTGTAAAGATGGCTTAATCCCATAGAATTGCGATGTTTTCTTCTTCGGTAACTGATGCTTGGTGATGTTCATACAAATGACTGTTAACATTTTTTCCAAAGTGTTTGTCCAATGTAAATATTGCCCCTCTCTAACGTGGCGGTTTTTATATTCAGTTGTCGCAAGTACAGTACTTCTTATGTATATAATATTTGTCACAGAACCTGCATTTTAGATCCATACTATTATGTATGATATTTTCCTGAAAGCTCATAATGAAAAGACTCTGGTCGTGCACTGCAAGAATAAAGCCTTCTGAGTCAGCCTTTAGGCTTAATACTCGCCAACATTGATGTGTATTAACTTGCACAACGTCGGCTTTATAACACGTTCTGGTGTTGTTTATGCAGAGATTTGTATTGCCAGCATTGATTCATCTTTTCAAAAGATTTATCCTTGTCTGTCTTTTTCATAATGTTTGCTGCAACAGTTGATTCTAGGGTATTTCTACAGAAGCTACTAAATAGAAATCTCGTTTGTATTTACAACCCTCCTTCATGTTTAAATATTATTCTTCCTGTTTTCGTGTTATTTGAGTAATTGTTTCATACAGTCCTTTTTCGTTGCCATGTATGCTTGTATACCAATAGTTGTAATCTTGTACGACAATTATAGCTGAATAAGACCTCTTCCATCTTCTTTACAAGTTATGTATCAGATGGTCTTCGTCAGTACTTAGATAATGCATGTTATGCATAGAAAGAAGTTATGCTGACTTCCAATCCATTCGTCTGATGTTATTTAGAGTTCAGTTCAAGATGTTTAAACTCTATTGAATCAAGTCTATTTTGGCTATAATTCTGCACTTAATATCAGTCACAACCTTCAGTAGTACTCTTTTCGCAATATTTCTTCATTATTGCGGTGAATTAATTCACTCTTATTTACACCGAGGTAATTATAAGCTTCTTCTTGCTCTAAATTTTTGATTGTTACCCCAGGGTCTAAGCTAATTGTTGAAACTTGACTAATGCATGGAATAATAATGCAACACAAAATGTACTTAGAACAAAATGTATTGAAACAAGAAAGTGTATACAATATTTACATATAGTCTTTTGTATATTCCTGGGAAGACCGTTCCTGGAGAATGTGTTGACTAAGTCGCAGTCGGGCAGAGTCTCTAGTTGAATCTCTTGATTCGCCTCTCATGTCTTCCCGGTACCAACCATATTTATATAGTCGCTACTCCACTATGCAAATTAGGTGGCTCCTACCACAACACTAATGTAGCATGTTTATAGTAGTGATGCCTTTACAGTTGTGGGTTTAGCATATTTATCCAAACTGAATTACATTATATTCTCATTATTGAAACATTTTACTGTTTTCAGGGGACTTTCAAACTCACTCTCATTCCTAGCATACAACTTTAATTCATCCATGTAAAATAGATATCTTATTTTGTTTTAAGATATCTGATAGACATATATCATCCTGTTAAATTCGCTGATTCATGCTATTTGGAATATACAAAATAGTAAAGGAAACAAAGAGTCAACTTGAAATATTCCTCTGTTGATTTTTATTTCAACAGATTTATAGATTCTATTTATATGATTGAAGTGAAGTTTTTTTTTCCATTTCGGTATAATTTGATTGATGAAATTGATGTTGGCTGGTGATAACTTGTATATATTTAAAGACTTTAAAATCCAGGATACTATCAAATGCCTTACGGTAATTTACCCAGGCAGTATTGAGATGTTTCTTGCATTGAAGCAGATTTCTATGATCATCTTGTTATTAAGTAACTGGTCTTGACATACGTAAGAGCCACGTTTGTACTCTTTTTGTTCAAGATATAGTATGTCATTTGTTTTCTAAGAAGAAGTATGTCTGTTTTGGCAGAAGGGATATCAATAGGTTACAAGTAGTTTAGAAGACATGTAATTGGTCTGTAGTTTTTTTTATATTTGTGTCATCATTGATTTGTAGAAGGAAGGTAAATACTTTGGTTACCTATGCTGTATTTTATTAGCATCATTGACCATTCATTGAAGTCCTTTAGAAAGTTCTTTTCCTCTTCCATTTTTGAGCAGGGTGGGGTTATCACTTCAACTTTTGTTTGACTATTTCTCTGTAAAATCTCTTTCATCTGTTTAAATGATTTTGTTCTATCTGAAGAATTTTGTTCCTTTTTCATAGCCTCTGATTTGTTGACCATTCAGTTGTATTGTTTGATTTATATTTCCTTTAGCTGATAACCCTTAATTTTCATTCCTAATTTTGCACTTTCATTTGACTCTTCTCTCTTGTCTATTCCTTACATATGTTACTATTGCCAGTTCATAGAGTACTGATAATACTCTTCTAAGTTGTTCAATTTGTTTCTCTGTTTTTCTTATCCACGTTGGATCTCCATGTCTGTGAGACTCCCTACTTTTGCTTTTATGTTCTTAGTTGTTGTTATTGTTGATGCATATACATCTTCGTTGACACTTATATGTGCGTCTACGTCACCCAGAATTAATTTGGGTGTTACATTGCAGAGTTTAATAGTTTTGAGTTTATGCTTTATTGGTTGTAATTTTGCAAGATTCTCTTTTCTCCATTTCATTAATTTTTTGTCTAACTTATACACCCCATGATTTCTTGCTTGGCTTCTAGTAAACTATTCTTGTTTTACGTTCAATGTGTTTTGGACTCGTTTTATTTCAGGCTTCTGGGCGACTAAGATCACTCCCTTCCAACTCTTCTAAACTTTCAGCATTATGTTCGCAGTCATTGGCGTGCATCACAGTTTCTTCATTATGATCAGTGGTTTGTGTGATGTTAGTAATTTTTTGTCGATTTTGGTTTCCTTTCATATTCTGTTGATTCACATATTCTGGCTGCAGTTTCTTTTTCTTTTTTTAATTTCAGCCTCTGACCATCGGTTATTTCTCATGATGTACTTTCTTACATTGTCATGTTCATTTTCGTCAATGTAATTTGTAATTGCTTTTCGAAAAGTTTCTAGATTCATATAAATCTTCTAGTAAATATCATATGCTAGAGATTTTTTCTGAGGTTCGTCAACACTTCATAGAATGCAATAACACCGAGTTTGTATCCCTCACGAAATCATTTTACCTTTTGTCGCGTAAATGAATGGTTATGTAAATAGTTGGAGAATTCGCAGGGAAAGCATGGGGATAATGCTGGAGGTTTTGCCTATGGTATTTCGACCTCAAGTACGTTCTGTCCTGTGGGGGGGGGCAACCTGTTTATCCACTGGAAGAATAATACTGGGCATTTTGCTTTGAATTTTAGTTCTCATATTGTCCCCACGAGTGAGGTACGCGTTCAAGTGTTCATCCAAATTTGCCGGCCACATTGGGTAACGGTCTTTGACAGACAGAGTTTCGAAGCCTGTAGGGGATCGTTCGCGCAATCATAATGCAGCAACCATTTACTCTTTGATTTACGATGTATTGTTCGGAGGTTTCTTTCTCCGAGATGGTTTGCCAAGAGACAGAGACGCGACTGGAATTCAAATAGAAAACGTTTGAAAAACATAATTGAAACAGAATATATTCAACGAAACAAAAACATGGTTTTACTAGAGTAATATGTTTAAATAATGCATCATATATTCACTATTATGAAAACGAAGAGATAGTTATTTTCATTTATTTATATTATCTTTTTTGCTGTTATTGGTACCGCTCCTGTTAATCAGATTAGTTGTTAATTAAGTAAAAAATATTATATTTTTTGCTAGCAACAATATTCTATTTAACGAAATTAACTGTAATGGTAAAAGATAATGTTAACATTCGGTTAGTAAAGTTTCGAATTTATACGACTGACAAAATATCACTGTCGTAAATTTAAATAATGATGATGATGATGATGATAATAATAATAAGTATTATTATTATTATTATTATTATTATTATTATTATTATTATTGTTATTATTATTATTATATTGTTGTTGTTACGCTTACTATTTTAAGATAATCAAACTAAATGAAACATTCCTGCAAATTGGAAAAAAATAATATTTTATATAAATCAATTTAAAGAATTCAGTGATATTATATATCGGAGTATATTTATTTTAAAATACAAGTTTATTGATAATTTATTTTTCAGCATAATATATATATATATATATATATATATATATATATATATATATATATATATATATATATATATATATATATATATATACATTTATGTAGACATATACATTATATATATATATATATATATATATATATATATATATATATATATATACATATATACATATATACATATACATACATATAAGCATATAAACTTTATTCATTTGTTCATTTATTCTTTTCATCCATCTGAATATTCTGTTATATATTCAATGAACTTGCTGAAAATCCCGTTAACTACAACTAATATTGAAGAATTTCTAAGGAAAGATATATTATTTTTTCCAAGAAAAAATTATTTCGAAATATCTACAACTAATATAATGTTCTTTCTAAGGAATATAAGAATCGCGAGGCATATAAGTTAGATACGAAAACTAATTGATTAATTAATCAAGATTATTAGAAGAGAAACAGATAAATTAAATAATGATAAGACATAAGAATAATTCATATTTACGTTAAAAAACGTTTTCATGCTTACGTTTTGAAAGAAAAAATATTCAGGAGTTTTGACAAACTGGACTGCTCGTGTATAGCTTTTCTACAACTTTTTTGCAGCGTTGGCGTACAGTTCTGAACGCAGTGAGAGCCAAAGTATATCGCTCCTTGCGATAGACATTGAAATAGTGCTTTTGGTTTGTTATGGCTGCAACGCATTCTGGGGTGAACCAGGGTTAACATTTTGGATTTTCAATGACATTAAAAAAAAAAATCTCTCCGCACCTGGCAGAATACAATCCTTGACAAGTGACTCAGTTTTTGAAGGCGGCATGCTTGAAGCAGTTTGGGATGGGAGCTTCTATTCTGTAGGATTGAAAACTGTCGCAGTCCGCATTTTCGTAGCGAAAAATCCTTCTGTGGAACGGTACATCAGAGCATAACTTAGGATTTACATCAGTCTGGGCACTTATTATGGAATAGTCTAACGTGCCTAGTCGGAGCAAATTATTTTCTAAGCATTTATCAGGGTTAGGAAGAGGTCCGAAAAATATTCGTCCTCGACAGAATTCGAACCTGTATCTTATAAGGTACATGTTATTTAATACTGTTTATTATAAAACAGAGCATTTACTTAAATACTTGTATCTATAAAAAAGAATATTAAATATAAAAATGTCTTTAAATATTTATCGATTTCATATTGTGTGACGTCATTTGTTTACATTTGATACGCTATGAGCAGTTACGAATGTACGTGAGAGATTCATGGAAGATTGAAGTTTATAAGTAGAAAATTCGACTTTGCCATCCGAATGATCCTCAGTGGCCGAAACGGTCAAGGCACGTCAGGCTATATGACGTTTCCGTATAGGATACTGGTTCGAATCCTGTCGAGGACGAATATTTTCTATGAAAATTTTTCGGACAATCAGGCCGGTAAATGTTATTTAATACTTTCTATTATAAAACAGATGATTTACTTAAATACTTGTATCTATATAAAAGAATGTTAAACATAAAAATGTCTTTAAATAATTGTCGGACTGTGTCCATTTCATTATATATATATATATATATATATATATATATATATATATATATATATATATATATATATATATGTGTGTGTGTGTGTGTGTGTGTGTGTGTGTGTGTGTGTGTACCGGTCAGAGAGGATCCCCACATCAGGCTATGTCAAAGGGCAGAGTCTTGTCTCGTGAAACAGCTACCCGACCCAGTTTTATATGGGGTCTGCGAAGAATTTTTACTCCACATTAATATATATATATATATATATATATATATATATATATATATATATATAGGTGTTGTAAATGATAGCTATTACATATTTACAAGTGAAATTCATCTAATCGCCGGAATAGATAAGGAACAATATAAAAAATATAGGAAAATATGCATACTATTACTACACGTTATATTATTTTCGCCGGAGAAGAATGAGTTCATCCCAAAATATAATCTTGTCTGAACAACATACGACCAGTAGGAAACCGTAGGACATGAATAAATCCAATAACGGGATGATAAACCAGAAAATGAAAGCCATCCGCACTCCTTATTTAGTGATAAGGCCAAGAAAAGATACGCCAGTTTAATTTAATAATGATAAAATCATGAAGTTTCTATCTCATTAAATTTGTGCTAACTGCACTCTATTTAATTTACCTGCTAAATATATCGATATCGAACGAGAAAGCGATAAGCAGTCCCAGGAATAATATCATCTGTATAAAATATGCAAGAAAAAAATTTTAACCCATTTTTTAAAAATAGGAATCTTAGGTATTTCATCTTGTGAATTAAGGACAAAATATTTAGAATTTCAGTTTGTGTTGTGCAAAACAAAATAAGAAAAAAAAATCAGAGCAAATTAGCTATTCAAATTTTATTCCCGAATGGAAAATTATGTGTGAAACAATTATTTACATTACAGAATACATTTAAATCATACATTGCGTATGCATAGCATATGTTATTGTGATATAAATGTTGATTTGGGTAACAATTTCATTATATATTGTTTTTAAGCCGATAACTCTTCCTTTTCGTGCTGCTGAATGGAAACTCTTATTGGGTGCTTATTTGATCATATTCACTCCAAAAGCTTTCTGATAAGACGTAGATATTTAATTATAAGAAATGTATTCAACTTCATGGGGGATCAATAGCCGCGTAACGCCTAGTTGCAGACACGGTAAAATGAAGAGTTTCCAATACGAATACATGAGTTTGTTTCTCCCCAATTTGAAAAATAAACGCTACACCAATATATTTCTTTTTATTAGATCTTATGCCGTAATAAACTAATCTGAATTGAATTAGGTTTTACACATACACAACCATCTGACCAATGAAAATATCGCCCTATTTGTCTCTTAACTCTTTTTGGAAAAATACAGAACTCTCTAATCAACGCTCTATTGGTTAAGCATTTTATTTCATACGACCGCCTCTCGGATAACCGATATGGCTACCGTTTTCCCAGGTCTATAGCAGCTGTATTAACAGCCATCACTGAATTTGATTATCAAGCCTTAGATAAGAACAGTGAAGCTCAGGATGTGGCCATAGATATCTCAAAGGCGTTCGACATGGTTATGCATGCTGCCCTTCTCCGCAAGCTCAAGGGCTATGGTGCCTCTCGACGAATATTTTACTAATCAAACAAATCCCAAATAATCATGTAATGGAAGTCGTTTTGAATGGCCACGTTTTAAGTTCATTTCTTATCAATGCAGGCATCTCACAGGGACCTAACTTGGACCCGCGGTTTCCTGATCTTCATGAACGACCTTCCCTATGTCATCAATTCCCAACTAAATATCTATATAAATGACACAACTATTTACTCCTGTCGTAGGAGCAAGAATGTTATATCCGTCAAAATAGAAATAGCTGCTGCTCTCCAAAAGTACCTCAAATCATTGTTTAACTTGGATAAAGAATGGCGTGTAATGTCTCGAACACAAAACAGCTTTCGTTTAATCACCAACAAGGGAGAGTCTGCTTATCAGCAACACGATTTATGCTAAAATGTAGGAGAGCAACACTTCATAGATACACACTTTCCGCTGACATGAAGAGGAGTGATAATACTGTATCTATTGATGGGTCTAATGTTAAGAAAGACGCTTCGATATATAGAGAATATATATTGTGAGAATTCCTATGGTACATTTATAAATATTCCATTCTTCCGTGCATTGAATACTGCTTCCACATAAGGTATTGATAATATATATATATATATATATATATATATATATATATATATATATATATATATATATGTATATATATATATATATATATATATATATATATATATCATCTTAATAAAATTCAAAGAAGATTCTGTAATTATGGAACCTTATTTAGCGTCTCGACTTAAGTCACAGTCCAACCAAAGGGATCTGGCTTTCCACTGTCTTTTCTACATATACTCCCATGGCAATTTTCCTGGTGAGCAGATCTCCCTAATTCCTCGAATGCATGATTTTAAGCGTAAACATATGTTGACAACGAAGTCTCAACTTTCTTCAACTGAACTAATAAGAGGCAATAGCCATTTTTATTAAAAAAGTTTGTCATTCTCACTCTTTTCACATGTGGAACTCCCTTTACAATTTATTGTTTCCTCTGTGGTTACAATCTTCAAGAAAGTAAATTCAACGTTAATCATCTTCCTGACTCCTGTTTATATATTGCTAATTTCTTCACTTCTTTTCACTAATGTCTACACATTCTCATTCACTCCCTGTAACCCTTCCTCCCCAAGCCCTAGTGGCATTACCGCAGTGCTTCGACTGGAAGTATTAATATATATATATATATATATATATATATATATATATATATATATATATATATATATATATATATGTATACATAATTTCAGTCCAAGCAAGGCGGTAATGCCACTATATATATATATATATATATATATATATATATATATATATATATATATATATATAGGTTTGTCTTGGTCTCTGGGTCTAACTATATATGTATGTATGTATGTATATATATATATATATATATATATATATATATATATATATATATATATATATATATATATATATATCGGGTGTAACAGCAACCTAGTTCAAATCGGGTAAATGCATGGGATAATTGTCCATCCCTCAAACTATTTAATATCTAAAAATATATTAAACTAATTGAATTTCTTTTTTCCAGGTTTTCAGAAAGGAATGACTGGAAAACCTTTGAGTTATTTAGCTAAAAAGACAACAGGTTAAAATTGTATTGTGTCAGTTCCAAATGAAGAATGGTGAGAGGAAAAAGATCTTTCTGGACCTGAGCAATTTTACCAACCATCATAATCTGGCTTATATTCAAATCCATTTAATAACCATCAAGAGAACTGAGGCAATAGAATAGAGGAAAACTGGACCAAGAGATCACAATAGCATGAAGGATCATCATTTCAACTTAGCGCATTTCTGAGATACAACGGTTCAAAGCTTAATCTAAAAGTTGGACAATTTTGCTGTTATACGATATAACTATATATATATATATATAAACACACACACACACACATAATATATATATATATATATATATATATATATATATATATATATATATATATATATATATATAAGTAATTCATCGAGTCTGAAACCTCAACAGAATGCAGAAAGCACTGGACGGCCGTTTCGTCCTATACTTGGGACTCATCATCAGGATTTCAATTCTCGGTAGTAAATGCGCAATTCTCTACCGAGAATTGAAACCTGACAGTTAGGTTGTCAAGCAAACATCATATATATATATATATATATATATATATATATATATATATATATATATATATATATATATGTGTGTGTGTGTGTGTGTGTGTATATAGTATGATTTACTATCTCTTCGTCACCAATGCCCATTGGAACAGTTGGTATGATGTTTGCTTGACAAGTTGATATATATATATATATATATATATAAAGTAAGAGAGAGAAAGAGGCTTGCAGAATGAGTTATATAAGTTACTAACTTGTGCAAAGAATGACTTTTAAATTTTAACACCTCCAAATCGAAACTTCTCTCTTAAACATCAAAAAGAATTATTTTTGTCTTTCATCAGTATGCCTGATATCAACTTCCAGTAGAGCAATTCATTATGCCGCCTTGGTTTCACGTTTTCTCCTGACATTTAGTGGAGTGACTATATTGAATCAATTACTAGTTCTACTGTTAGTTGCTTCACTTTTCATGTCAGAAAATCTTTCTGGTTAGTATCCCTCTTACATATTTATAAATCTACCATTCCTTCGAGCAATGAATATCTCTGCCATATATAGTCTAGTGATCCGGCTATATATCTAAAAATGCATGGGGTAATCCAAAGAACGGTCTGTAATGTTATCGGGCCTGACCTTTTAAATTCCCATCGCCATCGCTTACCTCCTGATGTTTTATAAATAATTTCCGTGCATTTGTTCTAATGAGTGTTAGTTTTGAAATAGGCGAGATGTAACCGTAAGTTCTATTCGAATAGTTTAATTTATCGTAATCCTCCCCATCGCTTATGATCTTCAAAACATTAAATGCAACATCAATAGATATGTCATGTCTTCTTGAAAACTGTTCTTTTATTATCTTTTCTCCTTACTAAAGTTTACTCATTTTCTTGATCACCTTGCCCCTGGTTAAATGAATTAAACAAATTGTAATATATTTATAATGTTTAATAAATTAATGAGTATGTTAATTTCTGATTCGTTTACCGTGATATATTCTATTAGCCATCATTCAAGAATTAATATTTATATACCTATATTAAATCATATAGGCTTCATTGAAGATGATTAACAAATCACCCCGGTTAAGTTTGTTTTTCTGATATTTTTCTTGTATTTGTACAATTTTCTGTGACTGAAATCTCTAGTCCGAATGCAAAAACATAACGAACATTAATGAGGAACAGTTCCTGTAGCTTTATTATTTTTATAGCAAACAATTATTTATATATGATGGACTCTCCCGTCGAACTCGACATATGAGGGTCAGACAGATCAGTTCCCAGAAACTGAAAGCCCGACACCCGCACAGGATTTGATTATAGTGGTAAAGGCTTTGTGCAGGGTTATCCACACTTTTTGGAGGGACGAATACAGGGACCTGGTGCAACGAATGCCACAAGGTCCCCAAACGACCCTCCGCAGGTTTTGAATTCAGAGTTGTCCTTCTCCTAGACCAGTTGCCATCCAAGGCTATAGAACCCAGTCTGTCCTGCTATTTACCCATAGTTGGAGGGAGAAGAAGAGGATTCACACCTTTCCCAAGGGTGTTAGCACGTAAGTTAATGTAATGGATTCCACCGGAATTCGAACTCGGCTCTCCGATTCCTCAATCCAAGCCGTTATCCATTACTACACCGTATATAAACATTATTGAAATTGCTTCCCTTTGAAGGGATCGTTATTCACCGGCCCCTGTGACTGTCGGAAAGCAGCCTATCAGGAGCCTCTTTTTCCTGTGTCACCGACAAGTCAACACGGACAAATTTTGTTCCGTAAAACTAAGGCAACAACCACATTGTGTCAGGAAGTGGAGAATCCAAGAACACAACAGAGGAACGAGGATATTCCCAAAATTGCAGCAATGGATCCAAAAACAGATTCTAAACACGAACATATTCCGACTTGGCGACAATACCGAAAAGAGGGACTGTTAACCAAACGAACTTTACTGTCACCAGTTAAGTCCTAACAAAATCCACAGTTTTTGCAACGATTTTAACCCCAATTTTTCTATCTTCCCTTTTTTGTTCCTCTTTCTGGTATAAAGCATTTTTTTCACTCAAGATTGGTGTAGTCCTATTTTCTCTCGCCGTGTCGCATCCATGTACATTTCACCCTTACTTTCTACAGAGGATAAATTATTGGTCACAGAAATTCAAACGTTAAAAAACCCTGACATATATATATATATATATATATATATATATATATATATATATATATATATATACGGTGGTATTCACATGCAAATCTCCAATTTACATATAGTGGTTGATAGAGAGGGAGGCTAACCATATTATAACCTTTTAGCTGGGATTTGTATATTTTTAATTTTTAGATCCCCCGCCCCGAGACAGTACGTTTTCACAGCTGAGGTTGCTAAGATTTTTGCCCAGTACCTGAGGAGTCCATAAAACCGTAAGTGCTGAGCGGGCTTGGAGAGTTTTGCGCGTTTTGACAGTTAAACCCAATTTAAATCTCGATATTATGTCACGTCCGATTGCGACATACGCGCCCTGGTAAATACCACAAATCATAGCCTTAAAGATATTACTACGAGAAATATTATAGAGGATAATTTAACTAATTATACTTTCTATGTATAATCATGGTGAATAAAATGTTCAAAGTTATTAAGAAATGAATATTGTCGATACGTCACCCAAAATGTTTGCATGCACTCTGATAATTTCAACTTCAATTCATAGAATCCACGTGTCGTATAATAGGAATCATGTTTAAAACTGGCGCAGCTTATCCTCGCCAGAAAAAAAATGTGTAAAGATTTATACCTATTATTATTATTTTTATATCCTTTGATATCTGCCGTTTACACAATTCATTCAGGGTCCCGGCCAGGGACCTAAGGTTAGAAATGGTATCATGACACGGTCCACTGCAAAAAAAAAATTATATTTCTTAGATAAAGCCCTTCGTAAAGTGTGGGCTGTACTTGTCAGAATAATTTTTTGTATCTCTTTGAGGCATAGACTTCCAGGGATCCCTTCAATTAGTCTACTGGAATCTTTTCCAACCAGTCCAAGGGCTCCAACTACAACAGGGATTGTTGATATTCCCATGTGCCACATTTTTTAGAGTTCTATTTCAAGGTCCTTGTATTTTGACAGGTTTTTGAATATCTTCAAAGATACATTGCAGTCTGCAGGGATTGCCATATCAATAAGGAGGCACTTATTTTGTTTGTGGTCTTTAATAACAATTTCTGGTCGGTTGGCTTTGATTGTTCTGTCAGTGTGTATTGTGTAGTCATATTTATTATTATTATTATTACTATTATTTAAGAAAAAGTTGTCCTGCTTTTGTTTTAGAAACAGAAGTCGGGTCCTCGCCAATAGGATATGGCGACTGATAGTTTGTGATGTTTTGTTATTTCCCCTTAAACAATGATTCAACGCTTTTAATTTATCACTGCTATATTTTCTCCATGCCCACAAATTTGCATTTGTTCAGTTTTTCAAAATCATTTGAAGACATGTTTTCATTACTTGTTCAAAGAGTGTGAGAACTTTTTCATTTCATTCATAATCTGGTGATCTGGTTATAGGCTTTGTTAAAGGGTCTCCCCTTTTCACACAAATGGACCCAACCGAGGTATACATATACTACCACCAGTGAATACCCGGCAGTACGTTAAGACAGTCGAGAAGTCAGTACGCTGAGTAGTATGAGAGTAGTATTAGAGGAGGGTAATACAAGAGTCACCGTCACAGCACCTAGACTCAGTAAGGAGTCATACCGCGATACTTCAATACCAAGACTGTATATATATTATTGCTACTAACCCGCATTCCTGGATCTACTAACCCGTATTACCAGTTTGTATTATTACGTTAATACATTTATTTTCCTTATCTATTCCTGGCGTTTGTTATTTATTGATATCGGATTTCATCCCGGAATCCACAACAGTCTCCAATCTGTGTTAATGAAAAATTGATAGCATGGTCAAATCTGCCCCCTTTACTACAGACACAAGATGATGTTCTTACCAGTTTGCAGTTAACAGTTCTTACCAGTTTTTATTAAGTAGTAATGGCTGATATTCCAATGAACATATTTTAAGCATATTAAGCGTCATTATACGGATTTTAACATAAGTCATGGACATGATGATAAACTACATCCATCAGCAAAGACTCTGATCGACTGATTGAAGGTTTTAAGGATCATGGAACAAAATCTTAATTGCTGTTGTTGAGAGTTCCACTATACCTCGAGGATGTTTTAGGGTCCCATCTATGGGCAAATAATGTAATCCCAAAGAGAGACACTATGGAATTATAAAATTATGTAAAATTATAGTAAGAATACCGTCACTATATTTATATAAATAAATACCAACAACACTGATTTGTGGTTGTCGGTCGAATTAGTCAAATTAGAATTGGTCAAATGACCAACAATACATTTTATTTGTAGTTGAAGCCATACAATTGTTCGAGATATTTAGATTTCGGCTTTAAATAAGTCATAGAGTTTGATATGCTGCTAAACAAAATCAACCATCCAGTAAATCTACATGAGAGAACTATTTCATGACATTAATACATATCATATCTCAAATTTCTTAAAGAAATCCAATTGTATTCCAAAATATAACTTCAACAACACTACAACATATAAGACACATACCACTGCCTCTACTAAGTATGTCCACAAAAACATGTATATGTAAGTAAAGTATTCAACATATATAACATATATAACATATATCATATTTTATATTTTATATTTATTAATTTAAATCTCTCAAGAAAATTAAATTTCGGTATAAAATGACGCATAAGGTGTTGTTATTTCTGTCAAACAAGAAAATCAATCAATTAATCACTTTAAAATACATTCTTCTCTTTCGAAAGATATTTTATTAATGTGTGATAGTTCTTTCATATAATAATCGCCCGTTTTATTTTGAGTGGTTGATACGGATCGAATAGGGAATTCGATATATGTTATGTGGAACTTACAGCAATAGAGACTTCCTATACGCACCCATTAGAAATCATCTTGGAAGCTATGATTTCACTAAATATCAAGGCCACATTATATCGGTCCACAGAGCCGCTCCTATCGAGGAAACTGAATATCGAATCCTTTCGCACCGTATCAAGAGTAGAACGTAGATTAAATGGGAGCGCAAATCTATTTAATCTATTCCTGTACATGAAGACACTGATCACTTAAGTATGCAGTACCACACCGCAAACGTTTCTCCTGGGTAAAACGATAAACTAATCCGGCTCCAAGTCCTTAGATCGGCTAGCTTTGAGAAGCGAGAAACGTCTCTTAATTACTGTTGTTCCAGGTTCATCCTGACACTGGTGGTAGCATATGTTAGGTTACCAGCTATGGTCAAATAGGGAACCGTCAAACTGGCGTTAAAACATTAAGGAAATATGAAAATAGATTTGTATATGAAAAATGTAAGGAATACATTTTCATAGAAAAAGTTTAGCAGAAATATATTTTTGAAAGAAAAAAAATCACCAAAGCCTCCCCAAAACTTAAATATCAGCGTTAAATGATCCATAAGGAATTGATATGTTGTTAATCAAACTAAATAAATTCAAACGTTTGTACTTATAGAAAATAGCCTTTTTAGGTATTCCATCCCTAAACCAGTGTACTGATGACGAGAGTATCAAAATTATCAGCTATGAAACATCTTGGGTATGATTGAATTTTGAATAGGAAAAAATCAATGTCAGAAAATACTTAGAATTAAAATAAAACAAAAGCAATAATATTGTTTGAAACTTTATTTATGTTCATATGTATATATATATATATATATATATATATATATATATATATATATATATATATATATGTATGTATGTATGTATGTATATATATATATATAACTCAAATATATGTGAGAAGATTGAAAAAAAAATTCCGTGCCAAAATAAACGGACATATAAAAAAGTGCTCAATACAGTGCCCAGAAAAGGAACATGCAGATAAACCAATTACAAAAAGGTAAAACACTAAACCCTATCGCATTACTTTGGTTTCGTCCGTGAGGTCTCGTCAGGCGGCTAGGTAAATTACAATCGTCACGGGATAACATGAATGTTAACGTAGACAAGGAGAGAAGTAGTGAAATAAATGCCAAATTCAGACAAGTGACGCGGAATGAACTTCGACGAAATTGTTCTAATGGTGCACGGCGAGAGAGCAGGCAGTAGGCAACAGTTTGGTTCAAGAACTCCCAAGATATATATGGACAGGGAGAAGTCCAGAACAAACAGAAAACAAATATAATATATAAATATCATTAAGATATTCTGAAATTCAGATTTCCACTGCAAAACATACACAAGTAAAACTTAACTAAGCACTTTCTAGTGATATGTAAACTTCGAGTGAAACTGCAGAAATTGAAGCCAAATTGCAAACAAAAGAATCCTGTATCACCGGAATGTGAAGGAGATATATATTCACAGTGTTAAAAAAGATACATTTGGCAAAATGAATATAGAAACTCGAAGAGGATAACACTAAGAGAAGCTTTAGTAACTGTGATAAAGTCATCGGGAGTAATCTTCCTTGTTGATTACATTGATTACCTCCCTTTGGAGAATTATTTCGTTTGTAGAGTCACTACGCTGGTATCAAATATTCTAAGTAGAATAAAGCTTCCTCATGCTTACTCTTGCTCTCTTTTGTCATTACAGTAACATCAGCAATCCACATCATCCCAAAGAGAAATTAACAAATAATAAAATAATGGATACCAGATTAATTTATCGGGATGTTAAAAACGAAATAAAAATAAATGCCAATATACGACACATAATTTAGGACAAATGCCGGCAGAATAAGCAAGAATGATTTTGTTTTGTTTGTTTTGTTTTACAGCATATCAACCTCAGTGGGCTATTTAATGCCGACAAGATTGTTATTGCTGGTAATAATTTTTTTTTCCAAAAGTGTATTGCAGCTAATATATATTTTCCAAAAATATTTAGATATTTTTTCCTTCAAAAATATATCGCTGGTAATATTTTTTCTTCAAAAATGTATTACTGATAATATTTTTTCTTCAAAAAAGTATTGCTGGTAATAATTTTTTAGAAAGTATTTCTAATATTAAGACACATTTTAACACTTTCATAGTGTTTAGATCCCAGTTTGGGTGTTAACTATTTGCCCATAGTTGGGACTCTAACAGGTGCTACCACCATGGGCCAGTATGGACCAGGGAACACCAGCAATTAAGAGGTGGTTCCACGCTCCTCAAAACCTCCTGATTTGAGGCCTTGCTTTCGGATGTAGTTTATCGTCAAACCCAGGACGGTATTAATAATAGACGGTAAAAAGGAATGACACAACAACAAAATATGCAGAATTACAAACAATTAGTATCAAATGTATAGCAGACATGCGTAAAAATTAAGAGAAAATACATGTTCATCAAACGATTGCATAGAATCAAAAGAAACATTGATATTTTTCGAAAGGAAAATAATACAGAGAGGGAAGGTTTGCATCAGGGAAGTATAAAAATTCGATGTTGGATTAACACTGGCCAAATTGATCAGAAACAAATATAGACAGGCAGCGAGACAAAGAGAAAGAAAGGGAAAGTTGAGTAGAAGGGAAGGCAAAATATAGAATAATATTTTGGTGGCTGCTCGTGTGTTTATTTTTTTAACTTATATCTTTTCTGTTAATGTGCGAACTTAAAATTTTAACAGACAATTGTATTGTACATTTAAACTGGTCGTTGGCAGAAACGCTTTTTATGTTGTGAACAGAAGGTTTTTAGATGTTTTATTACAAAATGGAAAGATTTAATTTCTATAAGTTGGTGGAAGACTAACACGAACACATATTGTTCAAGATTTCTTTTCAAAGTTTTCTTTGTCCGTGGCTTCAGCGGTATATCTTCCTCGCGTATTTTACATTTTCCAGAGAGCAAGAGAAAGGATTCACCGAGTTTTTTTTAAGGTGAACTCATTCAATAATGTTTGCGGATATGGGGAACTAAAAAATAATCTCTTAGTCCATTTAAGAAATAATGCACATCTTAAGAATATATTGTTAAGATAATTTGTTGGGTTACACAATATATATACAATTTACTGTGCGACAATATAATGTCTTTTATTATTTTCTTCTGCATTTATAAGAGAGGTATCCGAGGAATTTCGTTTTATATTGATTCTGAGTGCTTAGATAATTGTCGTTCCTGCTCTTATTTCTCGTTCTGTATTTGCAACTGCATATCAGGTGATCTGCAATTTTTTGCAAAGTATTTCGATTAGGCAAGTCCAGATAAATCCACCACACATTACTCAGTGATATTTTATAAGTTTCTTTACTTCCGGTGATTAGACTTCCTTTTAAATTTCAATCCTATCCCATGTGTTTTGGTGCTGTTTAAAAGAGCTGTGATCACTGCGCACAGTAATTTTACCCATGCTTCACCTACTTTATTTCCTAAGCGAGGTATCGGAATTTAAAAAGGATTTTGGGGCTTTTTCAAGAAATCAAGAATAGCCCAGAAAGTAACGACTATGACGTTAATGACATCTTTTCCTTAAGTTTTAACAAAAGCTTATCTGACCTTTTGTCATCACGACGGTCGGCTTGAATCGAATGATATATAGGAATTTCGTATAATGCCTATATATTTTCTTTCAACGACTAAATAGAATGTGTAAATTCTTCTTCTTCTTCTTCTTCTTCTTCTTCTTCTTCTTCTTCTTCTTCTTCTTCTTCTTCTTCTTCTTCTTCTTCTTCTTCTTCTTCTTATTCTTCTTCTTATTCTTCTTCTTCTTCTTATTATTATTATTATTTACTTTGATTTCTGTTACATACACATTTCCCTACAGGTCCCATCCAGTGACCTAGGGTCAGATGGCTTTATGATATTTTCCACTGATCATGTTTTGTAAAAAACACCAAAAAATAAGATAAAATATTTTACATAAAACTCTTCGTCATGTGTGAGCTATACTAGCGAATACGTTTTTTTATATTTCTTTAAGTCATGGAATAGCAGGATGTCCTACAGCGAGTCTATAGGTCCCTCTTTTCAATCAATCTGAGGGCTCCAAATACAACTGGAATTTTGACCTCCTCATATATCACATTTTATAGCTTTTTTGTTTCAAGATCCTCGTAATTTTATATTTTTATAAAACTTTATTATTATTATTATTTATTTGTTTATTTTTGATTTGCATTTGCTTTTGCTCGAATGAACAACATGCATTGGGAGGCGAAGGAATTCAACAAAGACTTCTCTGTGGGTTTCATTGATGCGCTGCATTTTGTTATCACGTGATGAAAGAACTATATCTCTAGTATTATTGTGTTGGTGACCATGAATAATAGCAGCAATTTCATTGCAAACAGGTGAATTATAACGTCCCCCATGTTCACCACCTGGTCTCTGGTCAGCGTTGATGGTGACATAAATATTTGGCGTGTCCGCTGTTTCTAAAGCGTATTTGAACTCTCGCACATAATTGTTCCTGGTGTGTAGCATTACCTGAAGCTCAAGAATGATATCCATTTCAATTACAAGTGAAATAGAGTTGCGGCTAGTTGACTGTTCCTGATAGTTACCTACAAAGTAAAGCTGAAGAAATTGTGGCTCCTCGTTTACCATAGGTTGCATAGAGCCAATTCTATGATATACTTGTCCTTGTGCTATAAAAGTAGGCATACATCTATCCTCTTTAATAATATTGGCCCCAAGAAAGGTCATCTCAAAAGCACAATTATACTTTCTAATATTGCGTAGGAAATGATTAGATCTAACAGTGATACCAGTTAATAGCATTTCCAATGGCTGGGGTGGATCTTCAATGATAGTTAACGCGGAAGTACCGTTTGAGCAGTACATGTTATTAATTTCCCCTATCCACCTTTTAGCTCTGCAGTGCGAACAGACAATCGACATACTGCCAAGCTGAACATCAGGGTGGTTCGAATAATTAGCACGAGGGTCATAATAGAGTGATACCATTGAACATATTTGACTACGGGGTCTTGAAATCCCCTGTTGATCAGCCAATCTTTGCACATTATTTTCCAAACGATCTTGGCTATACACAACAGCCTCCATTGCCCATGCAGAAGCTGTTCTAGAGGCATTCCTGCTCTGTCGTCTCGTATGCTGCTCTTGAGTCTTCAAATATCTTGCTGTTGCAGTTGCTGAAGCATTTCTAGACAATCTTTGTGAACGTTGATCTTCATTCTCCGCACGTCTGGTAGCGGCAGTAGTTGCTGAATTTCGTATCCGCCTAGCAATACGCTGTTGCTCACTCTCAGAATTTCGAGCAGCAGCATTTCTAGTAGCATTTCTGGTATATCAAATTGTACTTTGCCCCTCAGTTTCGACAGCTCGAATGGCAGCAGTTCTGGCAGCGTTCCTTCCTCGTCTAGTTAACTGTTGCTCATTAGTTTCTGCTGACCTTGCATTAACTGTACGAATAGCATTTTGTGTCAGTCTAATTTGAGTTTCTTGTTGCGAAGCATTTCTTCTGTGTGCTTTCATGCGTTTAGCTGCAGTAGTAGCACGTCCAAGTGAAGGATTTCGCTTTCTTGGCATTACTGTCAGGCTGTAGTTGGAAGGGTTTGGCTAAGCTTTTTTAATAACAATGAAGTAATCAATTAAAAAGCAAGAATATTATACACATTAATGGAAATATAGCCACAATAAATTAAATGCAAGTTTATAAAGGAGACCACGGGAACGTGGTAAACAATTATAAGCACGCTCGTAAAGTTAGGATTTATCTAAAAATAGACTACCAAAAAAACGTTCTAGTGATAAAAATTAAAATCAACGTGCAGCTAGATACCTACTCACTATGAACGTTAAAACGTACACGCTAAGTTTAGCATAATAATAAATGAATCGAAAGAGGGTCTTTACATTATTATAAGTGCTTTTTCAGAACAAAACTGTCAAAATTTTAGGGCTCAAGTTCCCAAATATATGAGTTAGTAAGCATTATTTAAACGCTGATTAGAAGATGATAAATACATAATTAAAATTGCCATTTACGCTTAAACTTTTTTAATAATATGATTTTCAGAAATATAAATTTAAGTATCAAAAATTCAAGATATGCATGCATGAAAGCAGCTAACCTTTTTACTGGATGACAACTTTGATGCGAATGAGAGTTTTTGCATTTATTTCATCACATAGCATTAATGAACACTACACGTGAAGCAAAATCGATAGTACGCACTACATAACTCAATCGGTCATTGCACTTGGAGCAAAATCAATTGTACACGCTACACATCTCGATCGATCTCGCACACGCGTCTTATACCTACGTGCACTTCTCTCATCGGTGCACACTTTCGTTTGCACTTATTCTTTTTTTCTTAAGGAAGGATCAAATTTTTGCCGTCAAGTTTATGCAAACTCAAATATCTCAGTACCAAAACGGGAAATCCTTGGGAAAAATGATATTTTTCATAATGTATTTATGATACATGGGGTATCAGTTTTGATTTTGAGTTGATTGATCTAAACACAAATTATGACCAAATCTTCATCAGAATGCTGCTAACCACTACAATTGAAAGACTAATGGGGCATCAATGTGTTCATGGGTCGTCTTGGAGGCCCCTTATGTATGTTTCAAAATCTGATAATCGTTTTTGATTCATTTTAAGATTGTAAGATTTTAAGACTATATGTAATTGAAATAATAAAGCACAACTTTTTAATGTTTTCTATTTAATCGATTTTATGGCCAAAGCTGTAGACTTAATTGAAAATTTCGGGCTTCCCTGCTGGTCCCCTAACTCCTGGGGGTCCCAGTTTTGTATTTTCAGTGAATTCCAAGTGACTATTTCAGTTACTCTATATAATCTCAATATGTACTGAAATTCTCGTTGAAATTGGAGAATACTGCTACAAAATACACTTGAAAAGCAATTGAGGCATCAAGGGGTTTATAGGGTCATCCTCGGGCCCCCTCATGCATTTTTAAAAATCTGACAACCGATTTCTATCTCATTGTAAGAGCGTAACAAGATGCAAATTTCCATCAAAATCGAAGACCATTTGAATTTTTGGGGTCTCTTTGGGGTAACCTGGGCGTCCCAGTGTCGAGAGAAACGAAAATCAATATAACGTATAATATGCGTGACAGTAAGTTGCATACACATATCAAGTCTCATTAAAATCGGCCTCAGGGTTTAGACTTCAAGTCTGAACGTTTTAAAACAACCAAACTAATGGAAATCCCAATTTAAACATTATATTTATCGATTATTGATATTTGAAAAATGACTAATTCTTTTGCACTGACACATCCAATATCGAGTATAATTTGTGTTCCAAATTTGGTGGGAATTTGCCTTATGTTTCTCGAGTAGTTCGCGAACACACACACACACACACACACACACACGCACGTCATATATATATATATATATATATATATATATATATATATATATATATATATATATATATATATATATATGACTCTCTCTCTCTCTCTCTCTCTCGTCGGTAAGTCGTATGATAGTCGAACAGTTTATTCAGTTAATTTTCTTAAATAACAATTCAGTTCAGTTTCTGACTTTCACATAAAACTGAATAAGTACAGATCTGAGTTCACGTAGGTGAAACAAACGTTATTTTCTTATGTTTTTTACACCATCATGACAGACTCCCCTAAGTTTTGCAAGATCGACAGCTACAACTTAAAATAATAATAGTACATTTCAAAAACTGTCAAATATTATTATTTTAATAGAATATATTGGCACATGTCCAGTCATAACCAATGACCTAGGGCAAACGTAGAATGAGATTTTGTTGCTTCTACTTAAGAAAAGAAAAGTAAAATCAACCAAACTATGACAAAGACAAATGTGCTTGTTAGAAGTATGTTCTGGGTTTCCTGAAGAGATGGTTCATCACGGATTTTGTTGATATTTTGTTTGAATTCCCATCCGTCCTACTACTACTACTAATACTACTACTACTACTACTACTACTACTACTGTTGTTGTTGTTGTTGTCATTATTATTATTATTATTATTATTTCCTTTGATATCTGGCGTTTACACATTTCTTTCCGGGTCCCGCCCAGGGACCTAAGGTTAGAAATGGCATCATGACACTTTCCACTGCAAGAAAAATAAAAAATAATTACATAGATAAAGCCCTTCGTAAAGTGTGGGCTGTACTTGTCAGAACAATTTTTTGTATCTCTTTGAGCCATGAACTACCAGGGATCCCTTCAATCAGCCGTCTGGAATCTTTTACAACCAGTCCAAGGGCTCCAACTACAACAGGATTTGTTGATGTTCCCATGTGCCACATTTTTGTGATTTCGATTTCAAGGTCCTTGTATTCTGACAGTTTTTCGAATATCTTCAAAGACACATTGCAGTCTGCAGGGACTGCCATATCAATAAGGAGGCACTTATTTTGTTTGTGGTCTTTAATAACAATGTCTGGGCGGTTGGCTTTGATTGTTCTGTCAGTGTGTATTGTGTAGTCCCAGAGAATTGTAACAGGTCCTATCTCCGTAACCGGGTCAGGGTGGTGTTCGTACCAATTTCTTCCAGTTTCCTTCCCATAGGAGTTGCAAATTTTCCAGTGTAGATATTGGCCCACTCTGTCATGCCGGGTTTTATATTCAGTGGGTGCCAATATCGTGCAACCTGATATAAGATGATCAATGGTTTCTGGATATTTGTCACAGAATCTGCATCTTGGGCTAACACAGTATTTTAGTATATGTGCTTGGTAATTCCTAGTTAACAAGCATTGGTCTTGTGCAGCAATGATAAAACCCTCAGTTTCACCTTTCAACCCTGCACTACGTAGCCACTGATGGGTGCGGTTTTTGTCTACGTCTGCTTGTTTGGTACGGGCAGAGTATTGGCCATGGAGCGGTTTATTTTACCATTGTTTCTTTATCTGGTCGGTCGCATTTCTCTTTGCATTCTTTTTAAAGTTTTTTGCAGCTTCAGCCGGTTTACAGTGATGTATTTCAATTTCTGTGCCCATTTGAAGCTCTTTTTTGAATTTTCGGTTTCCTTTACTACAGAGTAAAGACACTTACTAACTTCATGTTCCTTGACACATACCATCATCCAGTCTTCTGTATTTTCCAAGTATCTTTGGAGGCCAATTGTTGTACTTTTGTAGGATAGTTCTAGTTGAACTAGTCCTCTGCCTCCATCGGATCTGGGCACATACAGGCGATCAATATCAGCTTTGGGATGATGCATGCGGTAGCAAGTGAGGAGCTTTCTCGTTTTGGCGTCCATTCACTTAATTTCAGCTATGGTCCAGTTAAGTACATTAAAGCTGTATTGCACCACAGGAACAGCTAAGGTGTTTATAGCTGATATTCGGTTTTTTGAGTTTAGCTCGGTATTTAGTACCAGGCGTACACGCCTGTAGTACTCCTTTCTTACCTTCTCCTTCATTTGGGAGTGTTGTATGCCATCTCCCTCACTAATTCCTAGGTACTTATAAGCTTCACCATGCTCCAATTCTCTAATCTTCGTGGCAAAATCTAAATCTATTAAGGGTGTTTCTAAAATTCTACCTTTCTTAAATGTTACTTTAGCACATTTATCTAATCCGAAGCTCATGCATATGTCGTCACTAAAGTATTTTACAATATTAAGTAGGCCCTTCAACTCATTGTCGACTTTGGCAAAGAGTTTGAGATCATCCATGTATAGTAGGTGATTGAATATGTTGTTATTTATTTTGTAGCCATAGCTACTGTTGTTCAGTTCATGCGTAAGGGGGAGTAAGGACAAACAAAACAGAAGTGGAGACAAAGAGTCTCCTTGAAAGATTCCACGTCGGATATTTAGTCGGTTGGATATGGCAGTGCCCCTGGTGTGACTAAGGTATAGTTTGGTGTTCCACATTCCCATGCTGTGCTTAAGGAAATTTAATACCACAGGGGAGACTTTGTACATTTCCAAAGTCTTAAGGATCCAATAATGTGGAACACTGTCAAAATCAATCCACGCTGCACTAAGATTTCTACGTCTGCTCCTGCAATTTTCCAGAATCATTTTATTTATTAGTAATTGGTCTTTGCAGCCATATCAACCCCTCCTGCATCCCTTCTGTTCCAGTGGAAGAATGCTGTTTGCTTCTAAAAAGGAGTAAGCATGGTTCGTCATGACAGACGTGATCAACTTATACGTTGTGGAGACATGTTATCGGTCGATAATTTTTCGGGTCATCTGTTTCATTTGTGTTTGGTATGAGGTATGTAATACCTTCAATAATCCATTCCGGGATTTTATTGGGATTATTTACAAGCGTTGATAATGTTTCCGCAAGTATTTTGTGGATAGACGAGAGATGATAAAGCCAGAAATTGGGAACCTTGTCATTTCCTGGGGATTTCCATTTTTGCGATTTAGTTAGAGCTTGCCTAACATCATCTGTGGATATATTTTCCCATTCTTGCAGAGGTGTATCCAACATTCGTTCTTCTTCACGCCGGATCCATTCAGCTTTTGGGTTATATTCCTTCGGGCTGCTCCAAATATTTTCCCAAAATGTCTGTACAGTATCAATCGATGGTGGCCTTTCGACATGTATAGCTTTTTTTTCCAATTTCCCTGTAAATTTCTTAAGGTCCGTTTGGAATATTTTATTTTGGCGATAGAACCTACAACGTTTTTCGTATCGACTTGTTCTCTGTGCTTTTAGCTGAAGTTTCTGCTTCAGCATTTCCGTGGTTGGTGGAATGTCAAGTAGTGATTTAATTTTGTGTTTCCTCTTGATCTTTTTGCACTTGCGCATGGAAATATTAGGGTTTCTGGTGAGCTCATCTAATATAGAAAGCTCACATCTGATTTGTTTATTTCTCGTAACAATTTTGCTTTCCAAGCTGGTTCTCTACGTCTGTTAGCTTTATTTATTGTCTTGATCCCAAGCTTCAGAGTCGCTGCTAAAGCTGTTGCGTATATTACGTTGTTAACATCTGTGATGTTTCCCGGTGGTTTATCTGTTAACAGTGTTTCCAGAGTAGCGTTGTATATTTTCACAATATGCTTGTTGGAATTCGTCATATGGATTTTGGGTAGCTGGTCTCTTTCTGACAACTGTATGAAAGTTACTTTGCTGAGTACTTGGATTACGTGTTTTTTCGCTTCGGTGATTTCCGCTTTGTGGTTTTCAAGGAATTCTAACACAATGTACCTGGAGTCATCTTCAGAAACATTGTCTGGAGAACTGCAGGTTGTGTTTAAGATAGAGTCTTTGATTTTATTTCCTGGTAGGTTATTTCGTATTTCATTTGTTTTAGTTTTTACCTCATCCTCTGTCACACTACTTATATCTACATTCATCTCATTACATTTTGAGTGATGGATCATAGTATTTTGTCTTATATCTAATTTTATCCTATCTATTTCTGTCTTTGAGAGTCTGTTGTTTCGCATAATGTCCCTACGGACATTAGAAAGCATGTTTGGATTGAGGTTAGGTCTTATATCAATTCCCACCATACTTCTCCATATTTGGTATGTTTGATTGGTGGTGTTCTTTGCTGGGGTTTCGAGAGCAGTGAAGAAAGATGTCATGACTTGTCGATACTCTTCGCGGGTCCATTTAGTTCGTTTTCTTTTTATTAGTCGATTTGGTATTGAGTCACTTGGTCCAAGGTTGGCAATAATCCGGTTTTGGTGACCTAGTGTCTCTTTGTTCGTGGAGGAGTTTGTTCCAGTTACAGATTTTTCGTCCTCAGACTGGTTCCTCTCTGAGAGACGCGGCCCTTGTTGACCCGGGAGACGACCGATCCGGTATGAAATTTCATTCGTATTCGTTAAAATTGTTAGAGATTTGCGTTTTAACCTTGACAGCCAAGGGGATATTTTTTTTTTTTGCTGGATGTCGGATTATTATTATTATTATTATTATTATTATTATTCCCTTTGATATCTGGCGTTTACACATTTCTTTCCGGGTCCCGCCCAGGGACCTAAGGTTAGAAATGGCATCATGACACTTTCCACTGAAAAAAAAAAAAATTACATAGATAAAGCCCTTCGTAAAGTGTGGGCTGTACTTGTCAGAACAATTTTTTGTATCTCTTTGAGGCATGGACTTCCAGGGATCCCTTCAATCAGCCTACTGGAATCTTTTCCAACCAGTCCAAGGGCACCAACTACAACAGGAATTGTTGATGTTCCCATGTGCCACATTTTTGAGATGTCCTTGTATTTTGACAGTTTTTCGAATATCTTCAAAGACACATTGCAGTCTGCAGGGACTGCCATATCAATAAGGAGGCACTTATTTTGTTTGTGGTCTTTAATAACAATGTCTGGGCGGTTGGCTTTGATTGTTCTGTCAGTGTATATTGTGTAATCCCATAGAATTGTAATAGGTCCTATCTCCGTGACCGGGTCAGGGTGGTGTTCGTACCAATTTCTTCCAGTTTCCTTCCCATAGGAGTTGCAAATTTTCCAGTGCAGATATTGGCCCACTCTGTCATGCCGGTTTTTATATTCAGTGGATGCCAATATCGTGCAACCTGATATAAGATGATCAATGGTTTCTGGATATTTGTCACAGAATCTGCATCTTGGGCTAACACAGTATTTTAGTATATGTGCTTGATAATTCCTAGTTAACAAGCATTGGTCTTGTGCAGCAATTAAAAAAACCCTCAGTTTCACCTTTCAACCCTGCACTACGTAGCCACTGATGGGTGCGGTTTTTGTCTACGTCTGCTTGTTTGGTACGGGCAGAGTATTGGCCATGGAGCGGTTTATTTTGCCATTGTTTCTTTATCTGGTCGGTCGCATTTGTCTTTGCATTTTTTTAAAAGTTTTTTGCAGCTTCAGCCGGTGTACAGTGATGTATTTGAATTTCTGTGCCCATTTGAAGCTCTTTTTTGAATTTTTTATTGGGGTTTCGAGAGCAGTGAAGAAAGATGTCATGACTTGTCGATACTCTTCGCGGCTCCATTTAGTTCGTTTTCTTTTTATTAGTCGATTTGGTATTGAGTCACTTGGTTCAAGGTTGGCAATAATCCGGTTTTGGTGACCTAGTGTCTCTTCGTTCGTGGAGGAGTTTGTTCCAGTAACAGATTTTTCGTCCTCAGACTGGTTCCTCTCTGAGGGACGCGGCCCTTGTTGACCCGGGTGACCACCGATCCGGTATGAAATTTCATTCGTATTCGTATTATTATTATTATTATTATTATTATTATTATTATTATTATTCCAGAGAGTAATTTTAAGTGACAAATTACCTCCGGGGTTTATGAATAAAAAGAGTAATATCGGAGAATTATCTATGCTCATTTATGAGGATTTGCTTAGATAAAAAGGGTTTTGCCGATGACATGTGCAATTCCCCACAAAGTAATTTTTTTTGCTCTGACATGAAGATGTGTCCCGATATTTACTCGCAGGATTTTCGCTACGCTTCTTTATTACAGAATAATTGAAGTTTTATGTTTCCACATAGTTTTTCGATTTACGCTACTTATAATTTGACAGTTTTTGAAATTTACTATTATTATTATTATTATTATTATTATTATTATTATTATTATTATTATTATTATTTCCATTGGTTTCTTGTCCAAACTCATTTCTATCTGGGTCCCAACCAGAGACCTAAGATCATGAATGCCATCATGACTTTTTCCACTGAGCAGTTTAAAAAAAAATCGCACATATTTTACATAGATAAAACCCTTCGTAATATGTGAGCTGTACTGAGTAATTTTTTAAGACATGGGCTGCCAGGGATTCATTGAATGAGTCTATTAAGATCTTTTCCAATCAATCTGAGGGCTCTAACTTCAAAAGGAAATGTTAATATCCTCATGCGCCACATTTTTGAGATTTCGATTTCCAAGATCCTTGTATTTTGATAGTTTGTTGAAGATCTTCAAAGATACATTGCAGTCTGCGGGGACTGACGTATCAATAAGGAGGCACATTTTGTCTTTGCGGTCTTTAATGATGTCATGGCGATTAGCTTTCATTGTTCTGTCTGTGTGTATTGTAAAGTCCCATAAACTTGTTACAGCTCTTATCTCTGTAACCGGGTCGGGTGATATTCATATCAATTATTAATATTTTTCCCCTTTTATTTTTGGGTGTACGCATTTATTTCCGAGTCCCGACCACAGACCTAAGTTCAGAAATAGCATCATGGCGTTTCCCACTAAAGAAAGAAAAAAGAATAAAACCCACACACACACACGCACGCACGCACGCACGCACGCGCGCACACACACACACACACACACACACACACACACACACACACACACACACACACACACACACTGGACTGTATTCGTGAGAACATTTTTTGTATTTGTTTAAGATATAAGCTACCAGGAATCCATTCAATGTCTGTTGGAATTCTGTAACTACAACAGAAATTGTTGATAGTCTAATATGCCAGGTTTGTGAGATTTCGATTTCAAGTTCCTTGTATTATGATTGCTTTTTGACGATCTTCAAAGATAGACTGCATTCTGCGGGGTCTGCCATATCAATAAGGAGTTATTTTTGTTTGTTTGCGGCCTCTAATAACGATGTCTAGGTGATTAGATTTGAGTGTTCTGTCTGTGTGTTTTGTGAAGTCCCATCAAATTGTAACAGGTGCTATCTCCGAAACCTGGTCGGAGTGGTGTTCATACCAATTTCTTTCAGTTTTCTTTCCGGAAATGTTGCAGTTTTCCAGTGCAGATATTGGCCCACTCTGTCATTCCATGATTTATAATCAGTGGGTGCCAATACCGTGCAAACAGATACAAGATGGTCAATTGTTTCTGTATATTCATCACAGAATCAGAATATGGGGCTAAAGCCATTTTACAGTAAGTGCGCTTGATAATTCCTAGTTAACAAGAATTGGTCCTGTGCAGTAAGGATAAAACCTTCGATTTCAGTTTTATCCCTGCACTCTGTAGCCACTGATGGTTACGGGGCTTGTCTACATCAGTTTGATTTGTACGGGCAGATTATTGGCAATTAAGCGGTTCATTGTGCTATTGTTTCTGTATATGGCCGGTGGCATTTGCTTATGCTTTCTTTTTTTAAGCATTTTCTATCACCAGTCGGTGTACTATGCTTTATTGCATATTTTCACCCATTTGAAACTATGTTGAAAATGTTGGTTTCCTTTATTGCTGAATAAATTCGCTTAATACTTTCATGTTCTTTGTCACAGATCAGCATCCTCTCTTCTGTAGTTTCCACGTATCTTTGAAGGGCAATTGTTATACTTTTATAAGACAGTTCTAGTTGAACTAATCCTCTGCTTTATTGGATCTGGGCATATACAGACGATGATCATTAGCGTTGGGATTATGCTTGCGGTGACATGTGAGAAGCTTTGTTACTTTGGCGTCCATTCGCTTAATGTCAGCTATGGTCTAGTTAAAGATGTTGAAACTGTATTGCCCCACATGTACAGCCAAAGTGTTTATGGCTGCTATTCTGTTTTTTTAATTCAATTCGGTATTCAGAACCAAACACACACGGTTTTAGTATTCATTTCGTAGCTTCCCATTCATTTGGCTACGCTGTATTATAGGCTTCATCTTATTCCAGTTCCCTAAACTTTTGACAAAATCTAAATCTATTGAGTGTGTTTCTGTAATTCTCCGTTTTTTGAATGTTAATTTTGAACATTTATCTCACCCGAAATTCATACCTACCTCATCACTGAAAAATTTTACAGTATTGAGGAGACCCTTCAACTCATTTTCGTCTTTGGCAAAGACGTGGCGATTATCCATGTAGAGTAGATGATTGAATACTTTCTTGTTTATTTTGTAACCATAGCTATTGTTGTTTAGTTCATGTGTGTTAAGGGGTCTCTTCTTTTTACCCAAATGGAGTAAACCGAGGTATACATATATTACTATCAGTGAATACCCGGAGAGTCGGGAGCGGGTTAAGTGCTGGACGGTCGAACTCTCTGCCTCTGAGCAAAGAGGAACCCGGACGAGGCTCCGCCGAAGGGCGGAGTCTCGTTCGGGGAGGTTGACCAACCCGATCACGTTTATACGTGTTCTATGGGCATTTTTTTGGCCGAGCCTACAGGCTCGGGATACCCACGGCAAACTCAGCCTTGTACCACATCTATCCCTCGTGGGGGGAACAGTAAATTCTGTCGGAAGCACGTTAAGTGCTAGACAGTCGAACTCTCTGCCTCTGAGCAGAGAGGAACCCGGACGAGTCTCCGCCGAAGGGCGGGGTCTCGTTCGGGGAGGTGACCAACCGGATCCCGTTTATACGGGATCTACGGTCATTTTCTGGCTGAGCCTACAGGCTCGGGAAGACCCCACTTTAAACCCGGCCTTGTGCCACATCTATCCCTCGTGGGGGTGACAGTAAATACTGTCGCAATCGGCAGTACGTTAAGACAGTCGAGTAGTCAGTACGTTGAGTATTATCAGAGGAGGGTAACACAAGAATCACCGTCACAGCACCTAGACTCAGTAAGGAGTCATACTGCGATACTTCAATACCAAGACTGTTTATATATTATTGCTACTAACCCGCATTCCTGGATCTACTAACCCGTATTACCAGTTTGTATTATTACGTTAATACATTACTTTTCCTTATCTATACCTGGCGTTTATTATTTATTGATATCGGATTTCATCTCGGAATCCACAACAATGTGTAAGGGTGTTTATGCACAGGCAAAACAGTAGGGGTGACAAGGTGTCTCCTTGAACGATTCCTCGACGGATATTCACACGGATGGAGATGGCAGTGTCTCTGGTGCGATTTAGGCTTAATGTAGTGTTCTGTATAACCATATTGTGTTTAAGGAAATTCAATCTCAAGGCGGAGAGGTTGTACATTTCCAAAGTCTTAAGGATACAAGCATGTGACACACTATCAAATGCTTTACTGTATTCTATCCAAGTTGCGCTAAGATTTCGACATCATCTCCTGCAATTTTCCAGCAATTTGTTTATCAGTAGTTGAGCTTTGCAGCCCTATGAACCTGTCCTCCTGCATTCCTTCTATTCCAGTGGAAGAATGTTGTTTGCTTCGAAAGAGAAAGAGTAAGTACGGTTCGTCAGGACAGACGTGATCAATTTATACGTGGTGGACAGACATGTTATTGGTCTATAATTTTTTGGGTCATCAGTTTCATAAATTTTTGGGAGAGATACGTAATACATTCAATGATCCATTCCGAGATTTCATTGGGATTATTTACAAGCATTGATATAGTTTGTACAAGGCTTTTCTGGATTGATGGGAGATGATAGAGCCAGAAATTGGGGACCTTATCATTTCCTAGGAATTTCCATTTTGGGGATTTTGTTAGGGCTTGCCTAACATTATTCGTGGTTATATTTTCCCATACTTGCTGAGGCTTATCCAGCATTTGGTTCTTCTTCACCTTGGATCAATTCTGCATTTTGGTTATATTCCTTTGTGTTGATCTAAATGCTCTCTGCAACTTGTTAATAGATGTTGGCTTTTTGTCATGTAAAGCTGCTTTTCCAATTTCCCTTTAAAATTTCTTATGGTCAGTTGGGAAAATTTATTATTATTATTATTATTATTATTATTATTATTATTATTATTATTATTATTATTATTATTCTAGCAGCGTAGCTATTGCACTTACGACTTTCAACCGTGTTCTCAAAATAACCAAATTCGTTGTTAATGTTCTCAGAAAGAATATTATTTTAAATTTAATTCAGAAAACGAGTAGTTGGAATAAAGAGTCTGTATTTAGAAAACGCAGAAACCAATTTCGTTTGAAACCCTTTTATCTTCGCACTAAAGTCTAAAGTAAACCTTTATTTTTCAGCAGGCTCACTTCGCTACCGAATATGACACAAGGTCGAGGCTTAAAGTGCGTTTAACGGCAATACCCAGCAAAAATTGCCCAAGCACCCACGACATATCCCCTTTTGGGGACACCTCAGGCCCCTGGCCACCTCCCGGTGTAGAGGTTCTGCCTGGCGTGAAGAACTCCTGGGACTATATAAAGTCCAACCTAAACGTAAACGCATGAGGATTGTTCTTAATTTCCAAGTATTGTTAAAATTCTTAATAAATAAAAAATATTTTGAATATGCCAAACATGTTTTCGAATAAATTAACATAAAATTATATTTCCTCGATACATGTAATATATCTTCAAACAATAAATATATATGGTTTTTATGTTATTTTTTTATTTTACTGTTTTTTTTGTGAAACGTAAAAGATGAAAAATTAAACGATTCCATAGTTTGCTTACGAAGCAATATTTCGAGCATTTAAAATGATTACTTGGTTACTTATTTTAGTGCAATATTTTACTTATAATTACTGCTACGTGATCTAAACAATTCTCAGTGCATTATTTCAACAAAGTAGTCTTAAATGAAAAATAAACACTTTTTTACAGTCATCTGTAACTTGTATTGTTACCAACTATTTTTCTTTACATTTCTGTAAGAAGTCATTAATTGAAGATAAATTTAATAAAAAAAAATCACTATGTTCGTTTCATCGATAAACAATAATAGTAGCTAATTTATCTCAACTGAATTATTCAATGTCGTCTTCCTTATCTTCAGGTAAACATTAGCTAATAAAAGAGAAATGTGCACGAAAGCGGCAAAACCATGACATTTTAAAGAGGAATATTAGATGGAAGTGTTGCAGGATATCGTCCACAACCTACACTCCTCTGTGGCTCCTTCTCACATCTGTTCAGGTGTAGGATAGGCCTTCACAGCCATCCCCGTCATCGCTACCGGAGTGGAGAAAGGGAATAAGGAGAGAGCTAGACGATGGAGATACTCGAATACGAGCGGGTGCCGACGACTTGGAAAACAATATTTCACCAATGTAATTGCAGAAGTTTAAGCTTCTGAAAAATGTTTAAATAGAGGATGGAATATTACAAACCAAGATCCGAACACGCATTAGACGATCAAAAGAAGCAGTCCAAAAGTCAACCATGTTGCTGAAATACGATAATATATTGGTAGAATAAAAGGAAAACGTGCTGGAGTGCCATGTCTTATCCATCAGCTTATATGAAGGTAAATACTAGAATAAAAAGTAATCTGGAGACACTAGATGTGTTTGTCTATATTTCTGAGATGAGATATTATGTACATTATTTTCATTATTCAGGCTATTGTCCTCATCTTTGTCGCCATATTTATTACAACGTTTCGTCCGTTGTACGCTCCGGCCTTCTTCAGGTGGTTGGAATGTCGAACTGAACCCTTTATTTCGCTCACTGGGGTAGACTGTTCCATTTCCACGAGTCATGTTTAATGGATGTCAGTTATCAGTTATCTCCTGTTAATTTCCCTCTGAAAGTTCCCCACTGCCTTAAGCGGGTATTGAACTCACATTCTTTGGGTCCTGTCACTGGATCAAACCAACGCCTTTATCAACTGAGGAAGGCCGGAGCATACAACGGCCGAAACGTTGTAATAAATATGCCGACAAAGATTAGGACAATAGTCCGAATAATGTAAATGAAGTAGAATTGTTGTTCTACACAATAATGCTGAAGATTTCACTGACATAGCGAGTATGAAACAAAGAATTCTTAAAGAAAATCGAAACAAAAAGAACCCTTCTACCCAGAATCAGGAAAAGACTGCTGTAATTCGTTGCGCATAATGAGGCAATTGTTCTTGGGAACATTTACCTACACGTGATATATTGAGGGCAAGAGAGATTGGGAAAGCATCGATCAAGCTTCTGTGTATGAATGGCAGAACCAAGGATCAGCAGTCAAAGAAGAAAACCTGCTATGAGACAAAAAAGAGGTAGAACATTGTGGAAACTTATAATCACGTATGCCCAGAAGTGACACGGCACATGAAAGAGGAATCACCGTACCTACAAAGCAGGTGTTTCTGCAGTGAAACAGTAACATTTGTTCACTGTGTAGTGCTAGACATTTTCTTCGACAGAATCTATCTTACACATTTACATGCCTGTACTTCATCCATCCATTTATAAGTCTACCATTCTTCTATTACTTCAATATTGATGTCACATCTGGTATCGGGATTCTGCCGTGCATTTGCAGATTCTGGATAAAATACACAGATGAATGTGTAATGTTATTGTTTCTAATCTGGAATCCCCGCTTCAGACATATTACCACCGCCGTAATGCAGCTTCGCCGTGCATTTTCTATAAACATTTTCTTGGTAAGTGTTCTGATGAGATTTCTTTGTTACCTAGACAGTATGAACTTAAGCCTAATAATAGACTAGCAGTAAGATATCATCATTATGTAGTTAACAAAGCTAGATATAACCGTAAGTTCTATGCTAACAGTTCCTTCTCTCGCATTTCTCGTTTATGAAACACGCTATCAGCTTCTTGATTTCCAATCAATTTTGATAATTAAAACCTTTAAATGCAATGTTACTTGTCATAGATCTACGTAATTCCTGTTCATTTTTGTTCTCTCTCCTGGATGTTTTCCTTTTCTCATATTATCTGGCTCAAATTAACCCTTGCCGCTTAGCGGTTTGCTGTTTTGCTTGTGATGCAATGATTAAGATAGACAAATCCATCAGAGGGAGGTAATATATTTAGACAGGATATCCGCAATTATAATATTTCACTTTCTTTTCAATGATGCAGATCATAATTCCGTGAACGTCATGCAAGAATGAGTTTATTTTCCAAGATGTACGACTAAATATTACTATATAATAAACTTACATGCAGAATATGAACAGTTATAACACGGAAAATTGTACTTTTTATGACACAGAAGAAACTACAAAAATATGGATGAATAGGCTCCGAAATAGAAATCGTCTGTCTATATTTCTAAAATAAGTTATTTTAACTATTTACCGATTTACATTCTTCGAGCTGTTGTGCTCATCTTTATTATCATATTTCCAATGTTTCCGACAGGTATTGAATTCAAAACCCCACGCACAGATGGCCCAGTGGATAAAAGCGCTGCTTGAAGTAATCCAGTGATATAACCAAAGAGTTTTGAGTTCAACACCTGGCCACAGCAGAGGAGGAACAAAAACATGGAAAAAATCAGTTACTAAATGAAAATAACTAAAAACTGGGATAACCGGAAGAGACATGGCACGTGGAACTAGAACAATCTACCCCGGTGGACGGAATAAAGATTTCGGTTCGAAATTGCCACATATGCCAGTTCAAGAACGCCAGAGTGTACAAGGACCGAAACGTCGCGAATATGGCAGTTATGATGACGACAACATATGAATAGTGTAAATAAAAATCGTTTATTATATTTCCTGAAAATTGTAAGTAATATATTTAACACAAGCAATTTTTATTGCTCACCCGTACAAGATGTTTCATGAGAAAGAAATGGGGGAAGTAAAGGAGAGTGCATAGGAGGTAAGTAACGCGTAAAATATATATATTAGATATGTAGGCAATATTCGAATATTTAATCAACATTCTTCTGCGTTATCGGAAGTATTTTTGCTACAGACTATGGCGCATCACCTACTCAGTGATATATTGCTGTCTGTCGACTTGGAGCGCCGACAAGAAATATATAATATCGTATCTGCCATTTAGATCCAGTGACATATATATTACAATCTTTTCATTGCGAATATGATTTGGATCCTTTCTCATATACATCAAAGACGCGTCGAAATGAACATCAAATCGTCAAAATGAATTTCACTATGCAAGAGCTATGCTGTTATCGGCTTGCAATATGACACGATGTTAATTCAATATATGCATATGTAAAATTATATGATTGTTGTTAGAGAAATCTGTACGTCACACCCTCTAAACTAGGCCTACATTGACTGCTCGAAACCAAATTGCAAAGAAGTGTAATTTAGATAAGAATTTTACAGCGGTGAGTGAAACTAGAGTTGATTTTACTAGGGTGTGTAGCTTAGTACAACAAATTTTCATTATTTATTTTGAAAGTATTAAAACTTTTATTATTTAACATACAAAATACTCCAACTATTTCAAAAACGATTTAATGATTAAAATAACAAAGGCTTATTGCTTATTTAATAAATATGCAATATTGTATTTTAAATACATTATTATCTTAAATTTATATTTATATACATACATACTAAGAAAGACCTACGTATTTAAGAAAGACCTTATACAGCTTATAATTATAAAAAAGGATCATAACAAACATCGAGTGATTAGTAGAGTATGCATCTTTAACATTTTGTTAGCGAACGGATTTCGACATTTTATATCATTAACTTTACTAATTTACTTTTTGTATGAATGATTCAGTGTAATATATATATATATATATATATATATATATATATATATATATATATATATATATATATATATATATATATATGCAATTTTTTTTATATATAATTTATATATTATATATGCGTAGTACTTATTGGAAAGGCCCAATATCAGTGATAGCGCTAACATATTTGGATTGTTGTGAGTTTGTGATTCTGGGTTTCACGCTATTTGCGATCGTCACATAATGTCAGTCTGACGATCGCTAATAGCATTAAACCCAGGGCCACAAACTCACATCAATCCAACTATATATGTATACATACATACATATATATATATATATATATATATATATATATATATATATATATATATATATATATATATATATATATGTATATATATATATATATATATATACATATATAAGAATCCAGTTTCCAGTGCGCTCTGCGCTTGCGAGAATTATAAACCAAATCCCAAGGCCAAGCGCTTCAAATTTAGGAATTTCGCTCTAGATGTAAATATTTACGCATGGAAAGTTGTATGTTGCATGCTCAAGTGTAAAAAGAACAAATAATTTATTCTTCGCTGTTAATAAGGGAAAAAAGTTATTTTCGTAATATTTATTGCTTAACATGAAGTCCTATATAATTAAATTAAATTTTAGTAGGGGTTTTGTCAAATTATTTATCCCAACAAATCATCATATTCATATTTCATCGTTTGGTTTGCGACATTGAAACAATACTACATACTGTGAAGGTTTCAACATGTTTGAATGTGTTGCAAAATCTTATTGTACGTATATATTTGAGAAAATCTTTAAACATGACGTAGTAGACATTTAAGGCAAAGACGAAAGACAGGTGCTTTTTATTAGAATCCTTCAACCTCCGTTACGTGAAGTATTTTTCAATAGTTTAATTGGTACGTTTTATGTTGAAACTTCTAAAATGTTTCTTTTGAAACATTCTTTTTCAGAAAAAATAGCTTTCTCAAGTCCAGTACTTTCCAGTATTGATGGGTTTTCTCGTCTTAAACTTTTATTTGTAGTAGCGTGGAAAGTTAATTATCTTTATTATGGCATTATTGTCTCTTCTAGGCACACATGATATACTTTTTAGTTGTCATGTTGAAAGTCCTCAGGTGATGTGATGTCCGCTATTTAATAAAGTCGTTTGAAACATATATCGTCAATCTCCAAATTTCGAACAAGGTGTGTTTTGAGGATGATCTATAGTTTTCATTTGCTCAAAGACATATTTTAGTCATTGTTCTCAGAAATGTGTTGAAGACAGTTTAAATATGAATACGTTTTTACTGAGCATGATATCCGTTAGATGTCTCTAAAAGATGAACCTATTTAAGTACATGCCTCGAGTTAACAGTTAATGTTTTGTAGTTATTTGCTGGTAGTCCTCAAAACGGTTCGCACAATTAATATTGAACCGGGCTAAATACTTAAAGCCTCATTTTGTTCCTATTTCTACTTACAATCTAAATTATTCCTGAAATCCTAGTCTTGGTATGTATGAAGGATCGAAACATCGAGTTCACCCCCTTGCATGATTGTATGACATTCATTTGAAAGTATTGCTGACAGCCACCAGAAGGTGACACATCGAAGAAGCCTTTGATTATATCCATATTATTAAATTTCTAAAACCTTGACGCCTCTAGTAGATTATGGTGGTTATTTTAGTAGATATTATATGAACCCGAGAAACGGTTGATAGTCGTTTTTGCCGCGATTTCAAATTTTGGTCAAAGTCGAGTTTTAAAAATGCAACATTTCATGGTCCATGGGATAATTGGTGTACTCAGTCCGATTTTTCTGAGCACCTGACTGTCTTCTACCTTTACGTTAAATGTCTACTATGTTATGTTCAATGACTTCCCAGTAATATACGTAGAAGAATTATCTGCAACACACTGAAACATATTGAAATCCGTACAGTATTTAATATTATTGAAGTTATCGCTAACATTTTGTGGAGAGACTCACATATACTGGGGAATATTCGAAAGGATTTCGTATAAAAACAACAATTAATATAAAGTGTTACCGTGTTAAGAGTCGTATATTATCTGAAATATGATGATTCCAAATTAAGTACTGGTCACTTTGAAGCGGATAAACGCCATGTTCAACCCTTTATATATATATATATATATATATATATATATATATATATATAATATTTTTATTTTTGTATATATATTGTATATGTATATATATATATATCGTATTTTTGTATATATATATATATGTATATATATATAATTATTCATTTAAATATTATAAAATAAATATGTTATAAAATCACTACAATTTTGTTTCAACACTTCTGGTGTCTTATCAAGTGATGATGTTGAATGTAGAATAAAAATCCAATCCTATACTTATATATATATATATATATATATATATATATATATATATAAAATATTTTTATTTTTGTATATATATTCTATATGTATATATATATATATATATATATATATATCGTATTTTTGTATATATATATATATATATATATATATATATATATATATATATATATAATTATTTATTTAAATATTATAAAATAAATATGTTATAAAATCACTACCCATTTTGTTTCAACACTTCTGGTATCTTATCAAGTGATGATGTTGAATGTAGAATAAAAATCCAATCCTATATATATATATATATGTGTGTGTGTGTGTGTGTGTATCGTATATTTTTTAAGCCGGTTACATTAAGTCATGTCAAAGTGAAAAAACTGGACAAGTTTTGTTTATTTATTTTCAGTATGAACCTTTCATATTAACGGACTACCTTCTTAGCATCCTTATTAAAAAAAAGAGTAAAATCTACCATCATGATACATATTCATGTATTCCGAGTACTTTCGACATCACAATATCATGATCAGGGTTTTGTTTCTTCTACGACAAAACAATGTTGTGTTCATAAATTTTCTAAGACAAAGTTAAAATGTAAAAGCCTAAGAATATGTACTGTACGATTTACATTTGACGGCGTAAACGTCAGCAGAGGTAACTAAGTTATGATATGTCCAGATGATTTAAATAAAACTATTTAAAACTATTAGTTAAAAGCTAGATATTTTAAACGATCTACTGTAAACTCTTTAACCATTTGTACAGTGTTCGTAATTAATTTTATTTAGGATTGGTTTGAATTTTTTAATATGGAGTCTTTCAAGAATTTTAGTTTGTTTATTATTTTCAAGAAAATGTATACAAGCATTTTCAACAAGAATTTTGCTAAATTGTGAATGTATTAATTAAAACTGATAAAATCAGGAAATCAAGAAAATTGCTACCACATATGGTTCGGTGCACCTGCTATTTTCTTTGATCTCCTTGATATGATCCACAGAAGAATCAGCAATATTATTGGTCCTTATCTGTCAGCTTGACTCTAGTCGTTTCACACCACCGTAAGGTATCTTCTGTAAATGCATCTTCTATAAATATTCTCATGGTAACTGTTAGGATGAGTTCTTCGATATGGAACCTAGAATTATTTAACTTAAGCGCAGCACTAGACTGGCATCGAGATCTTGTCAATTTACACATAGGTTAGCTAGTTGTAGCCATAAATTCTATGCTTTTTTCTCTCTCGCATTTCTCTCTTGTGGAACGCAATTCAGGCTCCATGCTTTAGAGCCATCTGTAATCTGGAAAATTTTAAATGCAATATCATTCTGTATCTGCTATCTTGATTCCTCTCTTCTCTTTCTGTTCATTATTGTTTCTGTGACTAATTTTTTCTACACCTTTGTAATCACTTATGTTTTAGTGGTTTTATACTTTGTCTGTTGTGATACCGATTAATATATATATATATATATATATATATATATATATATATATATATATATATATATATATATATATATATATATATATATATATTTAATACTTCAAATATTTTCAACCATTTTTAGATATGGATGAGACTATTTATTATATTTACATGATCACTCAAAATAAAAACCCTAAATAATTATAGTGAATATAATACAGCATTCTTAATAAAAAAGACTCACATGACATCTCTCTGAATATGGATAAATCAGGTTTCATTTAAATATACATGGAGACCAAAATCTATCCGAAACATAATAGTTGATAATAAAAATATAATAGACTCATCCATAGACACACACACAAACACACACACACACACGTATGTATATACATATATGTGTGTGTGTGTGTGTGTGTGTGTGTGTGTGTATGTGTGTGTGTGTGTGTGAAAATATAATTTAGGACAAAGTACTATGATTCATTATTTAACGCATAATCAAATCTATTTTCATTGAAACGTTTTCCATTTGTCAAATTTCTTTATATATATATATATATATATATATATATATATATATATATATATATATATATATATATATATGTATATATATATATATATATATATGTAATTTGGGTGTGCATTCGTGAGTATATATATATATACATATATATATATATATATATATAAATATATATATAAATATATGTGTGTGTGTGTGTGTGTGTGTGTGTGTCAGAACAATTTCAGGAAAATCCATGACAGAAATATATGCGCATGTATAAACACATGAGCGTAAACATCATTTTGTCCGATGAAGTTCTAAATGAGGAAACGCGTAGCACGTTTTTTTTTTCCAATTTTGTCGTAGTTGTACCTGAAATAACAATGCATATAATTTTGATATATGTTTTCTAACTTTGACTGTTGAGTATTCAATAGATATCATAGTACTGTAGAACCCTCCAGCAATATTGTACTTTTCAGTATCAGTTCTGAATCTCCAGGGATACTGGCTGTTATTACTACAAATGCTATAGTTTTTATTGTTATTATATTATTATAGGCAGCAACTTCGACCCAAGAGTAAGATCAAATAATAAAAATATCTTATCCCCCTTATACTTATCTCTAAATTTATGTTCTCACCTCTATGAGTGCATTCTATCTTAGAACATTCATTTTTGTCGATTCTTTCTCAAGACTGCAACGCTGTTGTAAAGACGCTGAAGCGACATTAATATCATATATTAGTTTTCTGAAACTGTCCAAGTAATTTTCTATGTTTTCGCTCGCATTTATTTCACTCTGCCAGACGAACATTATCTACTATCATTTTTTCTTTACTTTATTGTTCTATGACAGCAGGACATGGATATGCTAACAATTTCTCCGCTAGACCAACAAATCCATCAAAAAGAAAACGTAGAAATGTTATCGATTACCTAACGCATTCTATAGTTAAGAGCTGGCCGATCGCATCCAAGTATGCCGATCCCTGTCGTAGATGCCTGCTCAGGCAGATTTATGTTTCTTCAACGCCCACAGGGTCCATCTAAGCTGATCGGACCTTACAGTTTCTGGGGGAAAGCGCATTATATGTCGCGATCAGCAGTATGAACATGTCCAGTGCGCTCAAACCTTCTGTCATGATGACTTATAAATTCATGCTTGCACAACCATCGACGACTCTCAAATACTCCGGCTAACAAATGTGACTCACAATGGTATACCTGTGGTATGGTTTTCAAGAGTTTTTCAAAGGCGCACGCTGTGGCCGTCTCCACAGACCGATAACATAAAGAAATCACTTTCCTGAATATTTGACAAAACCCGGGCCTCATGGGAACCTTCTAAACACATGCTAACTTGCCCTTATCTATATCAATACTATTCGAGCAACAGTTACACATAAAATTAACGAATACCCGCTAGTATGACTGTAACTGGCTTGGTTTGATTTGTTTTTTTTTACGGCATATCAACACCTCAATGGGTTATTTAATGCCGGCATGATTTTTAGGATATGTTCGTATGAATAGAATATGTATTCTTTGTAGATCAGGTTTAATTGACGTATTTCTGTAAATAGAGTTTTTGCCGAGAGTCAAATGTATTGCTGGTACAATTTTTCGCAAAAATATATTACTGGTATTTTTACTGTAAAAATGTATTTTCATTCTTTCATAGTGGATTAACCCATGTTTGAGGGTTAACTATTTGCCCATGGCCTGAGAACAACAGTAATTAAAAGGTGATTCGACACTCTTACTCAAAACCCCCACGATCAGAGTTCTTGCTTCCGGGTTTTCGCCATCATAAAAAAAAGAAACATGATGTCGAATTAGTAAATACTAAACACTTCAATTGCAGTGGAGAATGAGGGCGTTATGACCAATTTAATATAGGAGAAATTGAAATTGAACATAGAATAAGCTGTGCCAGAGGTATTTTGCTCAACACTAGAAAATGCTACAGAAGTAAAATCCCAACCTCAAAACTTGAGACATGTTCTTAAATAGCTTCATCAGACCTTCATAGGAATATCATGCATAGCGCCAAACCACTTCACTAATATCTAAACTGCCGATTGTATACAACCTCTTTCTTAGATAAATAGTTTAAAAACGATTTTGGGAGAGCAGGTGTGGGTCTTGGCAAAGATTATACTTCTTTGAACCTTGTGGGGTGTCGTTACAGAATCTCAAACTAAGAAATAACAGAAACCATTTCACTTATCGACTTCCAACAGCAGCAACAACTAAAATGAATAGCACATCTAACTCCAAAAGAAAATAATGAAATAATTAATATGTTGACCTTCCACACGAATACAAATAAAAGGTTAGGAAGGAAACCATCATCAGTACTGATAAGTGCGGTGAATGCTACTGGATAATAATCAACCTATTTTCACAAAAAAATCAATTTATTCTCTCAAAAAATATTTCAGGAGAAATATTTGATACGTTTCAACAGAAAACAGTACTGACTGCTCGGTCAGTGAATGGCATATGTTTCCCTATGGATAAACGTTTAATGTTATTATTACCATGAACATTACTACTAGGATAATGTACAGTATTTACATTAGTCGGACTATTGTCCTCATCTTTGTCGCCATATTTGTCACAACGTTTCGGCCGTTGTACGCTCCGGCCTTCTTCAGGTGGTTGGAATTTCGAACTGAACCCTTTATTTCGATCACTGGGGTAGACTGTTCTAGTTCCACGAGCCATGTTTGATGGATGTCAGTTATCAGTTATCTCCTGCTAATTTACCCTCTGAAAGTTTTCCACTGCCTTAACCGTGTATTGAACTCACACTCTTTGTGTCTGTCACTGGATCTAACCAACGCCTTTATCCACTGTGCCATGTGTCCTTGAGGACACGTGGAACTAGAACAGTCTACCCCAGTGATCGAAATAAATGGTTCAGTTCGAAATTCCAACCACCTGAAGAAGGCCGGAGCGTACAACGGCCGAAAGGTTGTGACAAATATGGCGACAAAGATGAGGACAATAGTCCGACTAATGTAAATACTGTACATAATACCTCATCTCAGAAATATAGACAGACTAGGATAATGTATTATTTTCTTCAATTGTAATTATATGGAATATCAACCCAATATCCATTTCTAGTGGTTAGCTATCTCGACTCTCATATTTCGAAGGGTTCAGCTAGCGTTATTTATATTTGATTTAATATCACGTCTGTTTTTGTACGAATAGGATATTTGTTATCCGTCTGTTTTCACTTGTACTGATAATGATATCATTTGTTTAGTTGTGTTTTATTTAATCATGACGATGAATTTTATACAGCGATGTTGTACTGAGAGAGATCACATGACTATTGACCCTTCCATGTAGACGTTATTCTGTTAACAGGTTTCCCATACACAGAACATATACTTCATTCTGACAAGCTGTGGAATCACCGTCGTTGCTTCATATCTATTTTATGAATTTAATTTATTATTTCTTTTTCGCAGGCTCATTTTACCTTTCTTCTGTTCGTATCCGGAACTTATTTGAATATTGTTTTCGAAGTGTTCAGGGGGATTTAGATTCTATATTTGCAACTTGTTTACTTTGCAATATTTGTAAACCTCCCTCTGATTTCTGATGCTATATCAATCCAATCTTCCAGGTTGTTTTTCATTCTGACAGAAGAAAACAATGTAACTTAACACAAAGGAATTTAACGCGTTTTTTTCTTCTTTTTTTCAAGTCAGTGAGCATTTCACAAATATAAAAAGAAGACAAGAATCTAAGACTAGAATCTCTAGCGAATTGCATGCAAGATTATTAATATTTTTTAGAAGCAGGACTGAAACGAAGAGTTAAAAGCTTATTCTTCTATTCTTGTCTTCATCTATTCCTTTATTCACTTATTCTTTTATCTGTCTATTCTTTTATTTGCTTTAAATGCCTAATATTCATGATTTGATTTTGATATTTTTTTCTTCAGAATAAAATCATCCAGCTTTAAAACTTATTACTTATGAGTTATGGCAGGTGATATAAAAATAAAACATTTTTCATATGTAACAAATTATAGTTCTAAAACTAAACAGAAATATTTGGCAATACAAAATACATCAATGTAGGTTTGTTAAAACATTAGGTAAATCATGAATATTAACATTTTCGTCAAAATTTTTTCTGTCCGTTTTATATTTTTTATTTTTTATTTTTTTTTTACACGGCGTACAATCTTTTACTTTTATGGTTTTAATAAAAGAAATTTCGACTGTAAAATTAACATTTTTTGTAATTAGATAGTTATGACTAATGGCTTTCCTGATCATTTAGTTTCAATCAACATATTTCCGTAACTGATGTCGGAAATTTTTGTGTAAATCATTATGGATACGTATACAGACAACAGCCACATCACTTTCGAAATAGCTGTTGTCATCTCCGGCCTATGCCACATCCAGTAATGCTCAAAGACCTTTGAAGAGAATTCCTTATACAGTTCCAATTCACCGAGGACAAATTGAATGCTGAACTTGGGAACAAAATACGTCTTAAATATGTCGCGAGGTTACGCGTTGAAATCTCTGGCGAGAAGCCACCGTTATATTTTCGTTGTTAGCTTGCAGACCTCATAACGAAATCAAATACTTTATTTAGGAAAGAAAGCAGATTAACGGAGGGTGTATAAAGACGATCGAATGTGAGACTACCAGTCTCTCAGCAGAGTAAAAACGAGATAGATGTTTGCATGTAATAACTGAGATATCTAACATCGATTTTATTGCCGTCATCACACAGAAGGCGCAAGCAAATTCCGTTCTAGTGTCGATTATATATCCATTCCTCTAAGAATGGATTATTAAGTTGTTTTTGAAATTAAAGTCAGCGGATATTGTCAAAGGCAATTTGTTATTTTCTTCTCTCTTCTGGGAGACACAGAAAGAAAAAATGAACTCGTACACAAGTTAATAAAGAACCTTTGGAAGGATACCGTCTATTGTTAGATGATATAACATATAGTTTTAAGGAGGAGAAGCGGTGTAAGATGCAAGACACGAATTGGAGGTTTGAAAGTCAAGCAAGTACATAAATTTCAATATCTAGAAAATCTTAACAAATAAATTTATGAGAAAATATGAAAGGGATTACTGAAAATGAATTTGAACAAGACAAGTGTATGTTTAAAATATATGAAACAGTGAAATCTCATTAGAAGAGAGGAAAATAAAATATAACAACTAAGTATTAAAATTCCCCCTATATGTTAGCGAATACTAAACAATTACCTCACAACATTTCGCCCGTTGTGCCCTCCAGCCTTCCTCGGGTGTATATAAATCTGGGTAACCGACGGGGAATTCTTCGTAAGGGATAATGGCCTAGGGGATAAAATAAGCGTGGGTTTGTGAATTTGGTGACATAGTGGATGCGGGTTCAATCGGTGTGTACTTGCAGTAAGTGGAAAGGGGCGATGAATAATTGCACAGTACTAAATGAAAATAAGAACCAGGTGCTATCCCTAAATATGAGCAGTGAAATGGGAACTTTCTAACACTGTTGATTAAATAGATGGTACAGTTCAGAATTCCCTGTATGTCAGCCACGTCGATGGACACCTGAGGAAGAGTGGAGAGTAAAATGGTCGATACGCTGGGATAAAAACAACAAAGACGAGGAAAACATCACGAATATAAATAGTGTATATGTTGATAAATCATCGACACAAAGATTTCCTCACAAGTGAATAGGAGTATTGAGACAATAGATATGTTATTATTGAAGGCAAGATGGACAGAAGAAAATAGGAAGCAATCTGCCTAAGGAGCTTGCATAAACGTATGGCTAAACAGGGAGTAGGATTGGTAGCAAAAATAAAAAGTTGTCAATAGCGACAAAGAATACGAAGTTGTAGAGATCCATGAGCACCTACGTATTGTATTGAATTGGCACGGCATATAAAATAAATGTCTTCGTTATCTCGCCATTCTTCTGCCAAATATATATATATATATATATATATATATATATATATATATATATATATATTTAGTAATACTGGCCCTCATAACCATGCCCACCCTTTTCAAGTATTTTATTCTCAAGAATTAGGCATCTTAATTGGAGGCTATAATGCTATATTACATATATGTTTACAACATCCGGAAACTACACGATTACCGTAGAGGAACTGAATTGTCACTGATGATTTATCTGTATCTATAATACTTGTATTATTGTCCATTGATTTATTAATTTTGTTTAGTCGCATATCAATCTCTGTGGGATATCTAATGCCGAATTCTAAATATGTGAACACAATTTTATGGATTCAACTAAAAATATGTGAACACAGTTGTATGCTTTCAACTACAGATAAATGTATTGCTGGTCATTTTTATATAAAATGTATTCTTGCTAATTAAACCTAAAATGTATTTCTGGTCATTTTCATATAAAATGTCTTGTTGCTAATTAAACTTGAAAATGGATTGCTGGTCATTTTTATAAGAAATGTATTGTTGCTAATTAAACCTGAAAATGTATTTCTGGTCATTTTCATATAAAATGTATTGTTGCTAATTAAACTTGAAAATGGATTGCTGGTCATTTTTATAAGAAATGTATTGTTGCTAATTAAACCTAAAATGTATTGCTGGTCATTTTTATATAAAATGTATTGTTGCTAATTAAACTTGAAAATGTATTGCTGGTCATTTTTATAAAAATGTATTGTTGCTAATTAAACCTAAAATGTATTGTTGGTCATTTTTATATAAAATGTATTGTTGCTAATTAAACCTGAAAATGTATTGCTGGTCATTTATATATAAAATGTATTGTTGCTAATTAAACCTGAAAATGTATTTCTGGTCATTTTCATATAAAATGTATTGTTGCTAATTAAACTTGAAAATGGATTGCTGGTCATTTTTATAAGAAATGTATTGTTGCTAATTAAACCTAAAATGTATTGCTGGTCATTTTTATATAAAATGTATTGTTGCTAATTAAACCTGAAAATATATTGCTGGTCATTTATATATAAAATGTATTGTTGCTAATTAAACCATGAAATATATTGCTGGTTATTTTTATATCAAATGTATTCTTACTAATTAAACCTTAAAATTTAATGCTGGTCATTCTTATATAAAATGTATTGTTGCTTATTAAACCTTAAAATGTATTGCTAGTCATTCCGATTCAAAAATGTATCGCTGGTAATTCTAATATAAAGAGGTAATTATATTACAAATATTTATTTTGGTAATTTTACTATAAATATGTATTGTTGGTTATTTTACTATAAGTATAAAGTGTTGGTAATTTTACTATAAATGTGTATTGTTGGTAATGTTACTATAGGTATAAATTATTGTTAATTTTATTTTAAATATGTAGTTTTGGTAGTTTTACTATAAATATGTATTTTTGGCAGTTTTATGACAAAATCACACGGTTAGTAATTATTTACATAATAAGGTATTGCTGCTATGTTACTATAAAATGCATTTTTATACATTCGTAGTGTTTGATTTTATTTTGGGGTTCAGTATTTGACCATAGCTCGGACCGTAGAAGGTGCTACCACCACGGGTCAGAGTTGACCTACAATCAACAGAAATTAAAGGATGGTTCCACTCTCTTCAAACCGTTCAATCGTCCGATCAGAGGCACAGGACTTTTGTATAAGTGTAAACCGATTTTTAAAGCATCCAACCATAATTAAATCCTCGTGGACAGAAGGAACATGAAAGTTATTACTAGAGCGACATTTGCATGTTCAGTGCTACTGAATGTTTTATTGACTTTTCAAATGCTGGGAGGAATATCAATAATAAAATTAGCTTAGCTTAATTTCAAATGTTGCCCAAAAAGGTCGTAGGTGGGGAAATTCAAAATTTAGCATCGCTGACCTTTTGAATGTATCACAAACTGGCAATCCTGAAATAGTCTGTATTTAATGGGCTGGGCGCATTATCAACCAGTTACTTTAATGCAGCTATGTGGGGAGAAAGTGAGAATGTAAAGGTGAAAGATTTAGAAAGATTGAATTTTAATGTCATGACTGAATGCACTTAATGAAGTGAAAACGACAATTATGCTAAATTGTAATGCAGGTTTCAAATTGTGAATAACAGGATGCTGGAGTTTCCTCGTCTTAATTATTTGATGTCAAAAAGAGATTAAAATTAGAAAAGTACATATCGAAAATGTGAAATTAGATTAATATTTTCATTAATTTTCTCATGATATTTTCGCCATTCTGTTTGAGACATATTTTAATATAGCATTCCAACAAACTGCACGCCGTTTGAAAATATATACTTCTATGGCGGGGAAGACATCTCTTTACGTCTCTGAAGAGTGTTAGCCTTGTGAAACTATTTTAGGAGAATCAAGGGATTTTTTAATAAGTTTTTAAACAATGAAATGTTAGAACAATATGATAATCTTGCACGTGTAATATAACAGATGCTTTTGTCCTCACATCATTCTTGTAATTATTGAAAATTCATTCATGCATATATATTCTATAACGAGTTACTACGTTCTTAAACACTTATCGAAAAAAACTATCGTTTTGTTATAAACAACACGTCAGAAAAAACTTCTTCCTCTTAAAAGATATTATTTCTTAATACATACGTAATTATATATGATATAAGGCTTCTTAGTTGGCAAGAAAATTTCCCCTTGCTCAGTTGGCCAGTAATCGATGTCTGTCTCCATAATCAAGAATTTTAGGCGCTGATATCCAAAACAAATAAACACTTATGGGAAGACGATATTTGTTTCTAGACAATTCAGACATTATGTAGCACTTAATGATGGTCCACCTGAGCATACATAGAAATCATAAAATTATTTAATTTGATCACCTACGATCGTGCCAGAATAGATTTTTCGCGCGGTGACCATCAGAAAATCCCAGTTCATGTTTGAAAGGAGAGGCCACCTTCTAGTCAGCAGTGGAGTTCTGCGCTTACATAATAGTTTGTGGTTGACTCCAACATGTAAACGCGTAATCGACCCAGCTGCGGCTGAATCTTGCACGCATGCGAAATAACTGTATGACAGACAATATATACAATTATCCAACTGAGAAAAAGGATAGTCTCTTGTGTCTACATGAAAATGCAAAATAACCCTTCGGGGAAGGTTCCGAAGCTACACACCATCTGAACCAGTGGTTCTTGACCTGTTTTCGGCCTACAGTGCACTTCTACATATGTCATAATGTATTTCACCCCCTTCTTTCAAAGACTGACCGAGTCAAAATTTGCATTCCAAATAATATATTGAAAATCTTCAGTCTTTCCCATATTAAAACATATATTGACATGGATTATTTTCATAGAAGTATTTTACAAATTTAATAGCATCAGAAAATATTGAAGGAAATCTAAAGCTTTAATACATGTACAATAAATTAGTTTAAGCAGACTTCAATATATAAAATGTTCAATAAACTGACATTGTGAATCCATATTGAATATAAGATTTATCAAACCGATATTTTTACAAGCATGTTGGGCTCCAAATTCTGTTAATAAAAAACATGAAAAATCAAATTACACTCCTAACCGAAACCCTAAAATTTTCCCATGTTGGGGTGTGGGAGAATTCCCCTTGCTTACAAACCCATAGACGAATCAGCTGTGAATGCCGTCTGGAAAAATGAATATTAAATTGATTAATTCGTTCTTACAGCTTAACATGCCCATTAACATTTATTTAAGACCAGAAAATATGTTTATATTGTAATCATTTTTAGGAGAGTAATAATGATTTGGTCATATATTTCTTACTTATTAACCCATAGCTATGACAGATGATGTGAATTCGTAGCTTTCCTAAGGATATTTGTGCGTAAGTGAATATAACGAACCCAAAGGAAATTGGAACTCGGTTTTCCGATTAACGATTCCTGGCCATTATCCATTTCACTACCCGCCCATTCAAGCTTACGGCATCTGTTATTCTAAGCGGTCATCCATATAGTTACTGAATAAGAACAAGATTGTTTAACTTCGAAGATCGTACGTGATATCGTCGTAAGCCCGGAACAAATAAATAATAACACGCACGTTTCATAAAGTCCAATAATCTGCAGACACCCTTTGGCAGTATAAAACTTCACCCTAATTGTTACATTGCAAGTAGTTTTCTACTGGATGGATTTGCCAGTCCCAACGCCCAACAATAATTAAATTCAGAATTGTTTTTTCTGCTACACAGGTTGACAATCAAAACTACTGCCTTTAGTCTGTTGTGCTATTAACACCGAGCTGGGGAGCCAGATGATGGATTCCTGTCTTCACAAGGTGATTGGTTCAACTGCGAAAGCTTTACGCTGGAGTTGAAAATTGGGACACAAATCCTTCTGCCAGCGTAACTAAACGTTTATTTTACGCACACATCCAAGGCATGGTATTATCTTTTCTTTTTTTAAAATCACTTATAATAGAACTGATTTATCTGGACAATGGACTAAGCCACCTTACTTTTTAAAAAAATTAAGATTTACTGTACATATTATTGATGTACAAAATGACTTGTTTATTGATGTAATGAATATGCATACACCTGTGTTCCCCCTCAGGGTAATAGGATTGGCTGGTATGAGCCATAAATACAGATGGATGTGAGGATAGAGTCTAAGTCTATAACCACGCGCACTGGACTACGCCATTGGCTATCCTATTGGTCTACATCATCGCCATTTCTATTCTAGAAGTTGTCTCGTTATTTCTATTCTCTTTGAGCGATTGACTACGTTATATTTTTCTTTTAGTCCAGCAGAAGTTTTCCCGGCTTAAAAAAAACTGTTAAGTTACTCACCTTTTATTTTTTTGAACTCTTGAATTTCTCCGTTTTCTTTTTTATTTATTTGTATTAGTTTATTTCATTTGTTCAATTTTATTTTATTTTAAATTCGTTTCCCTGTTCTGCTCTTTGCCCCACTCCCGTTTTTATTTCAGTTTCGTTTCGGTTTTATTTTTTTGTTTATATTTGTGCTTGTTTGATTTTAGTTTGATTTTTACGTTATTTCGTTTTTTGTAAAAATGTTCTTTCGTTTTTTAGTGTACGAACTATAATTTTATAAGGCGAACTAGTATTTATTCAGCTGTGGTGGTATATTCCACCATGGCTGAAGATTCAAATTCACCGCCGGTGAATGCCCAAAATAAGTCACCGTGAAAAAGTGCCTGGCTGGAAAACAGGCCAAAGAAAGACTCATCGTACTATGAAGATCGGCGAGTAAAATAGGAAAAGTACATCAAGAGCAATGAATTGATTACGAACCAGAAGCCCTTGATGCAATTAATACAAGGACAATTTTCCTGCTGAACACCGACGTAAAAATTCGGAAATTGATTGGGGTCCACAGGGAAGCCATGGAAGAGGCGGTAAAAAGCGTACACATTGCTCCGAAAATTCTTGCGTGAAGAACCAATACAATGTGGGATTTGTTACTTGCAAAAGAACAAGAAGTAAAAGCGCTCGCTGGAAACATCTTAACGACAGCAACTCTAAGGATTCAAACGGAGTACATAGGTACCTGACGCACAAAAATTAGGGTGCATGGCGTACTGGTTGATATCTGTGAAGACAGAATAGGAGCATCTTTTCGTAGTACGGACCCGTAGATGAAGACGCGTCTATTAAGAGCAAGTCCGGAATTGCAACCGGAGATATGGTGTTATACGTAACGGCAGGACTTTAGAGAGGTCCCGAATACATTAATGTGCCGGGAGAGACGGATGCTGGTAGAAGTGGAGGGACGCAAACCGTATTGTTGGGCTTGCGGGGCACTGGGCCACATGTCAGAGGCATGCCGGGCCAAAGAACTCCACCTCACCCAGCAACAGCAGCAACTACAACAACAAGTAGCAGCACCAGTGGAGGTCCGGGATGGGGAATGGAAGAGGGTTAAGGGACGGAGAGCTGCAGACGTGTCCATTTCTCCAGGACGGGATGAGCTGTCTCCCCGAAAGCAGCGGCAACCCTAGGAGCGGCCAAAGTAGGCACAGAGGCAGCAATTGAAGGGGGAGTAAAACATCCAACAAAACAGCAGCAGCAGCAACAACAACAACGATTTGGGTATAGGGAGACTGGGACAATCCGTCGGGGTCCAGAAAACCTCAAATTTCCAGCCAGTCTGAGCTTAAGGGACTCTAGCTTAAATTATGTCAATCAAGCTAGCCAGCCTGAATGTGAGGGGTCTGAGAGATCGGGGTAAGGCTGCCACCCTGCTTTGTGTTCTTAGGTCCTTTGGAGTGGATGTAGCTGCGATGCAGGAAACATACTTTGTTTGCGAGGTTGATGCTCGTGTGCTGTCTAGCGACTTTGTTGTCTATTCAGCATACGAGGACCAGCTGTCCAGAGGTGTTTCCTTGTTAGTTAAACGATCCCTGGAAGCGAGAGTGGACCTTGTTCATGTTGGCGCGGGGGGGGGTAGGTTGATCGTGGCTGATATTACCATGAACAGTGGTTCGTTTCGGGTCTTTGCGGTATATGCGCCCAACGACCGGAGTGAGCGTGTCGACATTTTCCCTCAGCTGGGGCCGTTCCTGGTTTATTCATCGCGCCTAGTCTTAATGGGGGACTGGATGCCGTCCTGGACTCCAAGATTGATAGTGGGTGGGGAGCTAGCTGGAAGGCATCGGGAAATCGTAGTCTGGTTGATCTGATCGGCGACTTTGGGCTCCTCGATAGATACCGGGTCGATCATCCGACGAGGAGATGTAGAAGCAGGTCCGTAGTTGGCCGTCTTTCAACGTAGCTAGCTACCTGGACAGAATGTTAGTGAGAAGAGTCGATAAATTAACTAGATTGTCCCACGTTCCACTGTGTAGGCTATTCAGATCATAGACTCGTCTGTGGCTGGATGGCGTTAGGTAATAGGCCTAGAATGGCTGGACACTGGAAGTTCAATCTGTCCTTACTGGACAGGCGGGACTTTCAGAAACAGCTAACTAGATTAGTGCAGAGGGAATTAGTGGGGGCGGTTATTGGGAGTAAGTGGTAGAAGAGGCTTAAAGATAAGATTAGGTCATTCACCACTGAATATAGCCAACGACTCGCTCTTGATAAGGCTAACAAGGTGAAGACTCTAGAGGATAGTCTGTCCCGAGCGGTGGCCGAGGGGATTCCCGAGAGATAGCCGTAGCTAGGCAGGCCCTGAGGCGTGAGGATAGCAAACGCTATCAGTGTCAGGTAGTTAGACATCCGTGTCATGGTGGGCTGGAATTACCACACCTGGTGAATCATCGCCATGCCTCAAGGTTGGCTTTCCTACGCCACAATTTGACGGAGGACTCGATTTTGGCGCCGAGTGTTAGTGACGCCTCCCTAGCCTTACTATCACTTCCCCCATTTCTTTGGAAAAGCTCCGTCGCGGTCGTGGAGGGTTATCGAGTTTCCTTAGTGAGTGCCGGTCGGCCTTGAAAGTTTTACCTCGGTTCAGTGATCGTTCTCGGCCTCGGAGACTATTGTATTTTGAATTAGTGAAGGGGGACGCGAAGGATGCTCTGTATGACCGGCTAGTCGTGTCGGCATCAGAGTTGCGCTCTTTTTGGTCTTGGGCGCCACCGGCGGATTATCTCAGCAACCCTGAGTTTTCGCTTAGCTGGCGATTGATTCGGAACGTACTACCTCTCAATTACGTACTCTTCAGATGGGGTGAGGCAGACTTGCCAGATTGTCATCTGTGTGACCTTGGTTTAGTGGAAACGAATTCCCACGCCTTCTACCATTGTCCTCAGGTGCGCCCTTTCTGTGATTATCGTCGGCGAGTTGACAGCTCGTGTCCCTCGATCTCGCGTACGTTTGTGACAATGTGTCGCCCTCGTTCTCTGGGGTAAAACGGGTGGTGTTTTTTTCGTTGCTAGTCGCGGCAAGAATGGTCGTGTGGATGGCGCGAAAGGAGGGAATCTTGCGAAAGGAACGTTATTCCTATCAGGATCTGATTGTTTTCTTTAAGCACCAGGTTAAGATGAAAATCAGAACTGATCGAAATCGTTTGAATTCGACAGATTTCAATGAAAGTTGGGTGACTGAGGCGAGCCTGATTCGTGTGGACGGGGCTAGTCTTGATTTTCTTTTTTAAGTCCCATTAATGTAACGGGCGGTTTGATTACCCCTGGTTAAGTTAGACACTATTTTGTGTTCCTAGTTAATGTGAATTAGTCTTGTTCACGGCCTGTTCTCGACTTTGTCTTCTGTTATTACCCAGGTCGAGATTCCCAATCTCCCCAGTTTGTTTTTGTCCCCCTTTTTCATCTCGGCTGAATCAGCTTTTGATTTTCTCATTCCCTCTTTTATATTTCCTTCCCCATTCCATTAGTGAGTGTGCTTCTTGATTCTATGTATCGATAGAATACAGCGGCCGCTTTTATTATTTTGAGGGGTGGACGGTTCCTACTAACATTGTTTTGTTTTCGTTTTGTCTTTGGTTGACATGTAGAGTCTCTTGTCAGGGTTCATATCCTCTCCCTATCATTTCGTGTTGCATGGGATTTTTCTTTATATACATATATATATACGAACATTATTTTTTTTAATTCATGGGGTGGTATGGTAGGACCCTTGTGTATATGTGGTATTGTGTTGTGTGCAGGATTGAAAGGTGATGGATGAGTTCTTGTGGTGAATGTGTAATTGTAATGAATGAATGGGTCATGATTGTGGTTAACTAGGAATAGGATGGCTAGTGAAAGACCAGCCTTTTCCCCACTTCCCCTTCGGCCTTGTGCCAAAATGTAGTATTTTTTTACAAAAAAAATATGTTGCTCTACGCCTATTGACTACGACTACGACTAGTACCAGTCGATGACTGCTACCTGCGATATTGTGCTACTTGGTTATAGTAGTCAAAACCACTTAGCTACCTCGTACAAATATATCCCTTTCCGGGACATATCAGTTGGCGACGAGTTTGGAAACGACCTCACAAGATAAAACAAAAAAGAAAATACAGTCGACAACATTGGCTAACGAAGAATTTTAGACTTGTTCGATGCTTACAGAAAGTAAGTAATTTTTTCCTTCATGTTTGTTTTAACGCTTATTGACGAGGAACGTTAGAAAAACTTGTGAAACGCTTACAGAAAGTAAGAAATCCCGCAAATGTTTTTCTTGTTATACGTTGACAGAATGGAACAAATTGCAGAATTAACTAAGGTGCTACAATCACTTTACAGTAACAATTCCTACAGCAACAACAGTTCCGACAACAGCAACAACAATTCCAACACCAACTTTATTTATATATAAATAAAGTTGTTCGAACAACAGTCAAAAGACAATAAATTACTTTGGGAAGACGTATTATCTAGGACAACAAAACAATCGGGTGCTAGATGTTTTTCGGCGGAAGGAATTTCAAGTTCACTCTCTGAATTTAAGTACGTCCCTGGCAGTGGTTCAACGTTTCCGGTTTATTTTCGTCGGTCTGAAACAATATTTACGAAAAGATACGAACAATGGTCCGACGAGGAAAAAATGACTTTATTGTTGCAGAAGTTGGGAACAGAACAAAATACGAAATACAGGAATTTAATCCTCCCAAAGTAGCCAGAATAAATGACATTCGGTGAAACGGTAGAAATTGTGTCGAAAATTTTCGATAAAAGAGATAGTCTGTTTCATACTCGATACAAGTGTCTGAATATCTTTAAACAAGATGATGATGATTTTGTCACTTATGCAGGTATGGTTAACGCTCACTGCGAGGCGTTTAAGTTAAAAGAGTTGTCAAGCGACATGTTCAACTGTCTAATTTTTGTGCAAGGTATAACGACACCAAAGGACAAAGAAATTAGATCAAGAATCCTCTCTATCATGGAACGAGGTCCGGACATTACGCTACAAAAATTAACGGAAGAATGTCAGCGAATTATAAACGTAAGAAAAGACAATACTCGGATTGAGGAGAACATTTCGCGAGTACAAACTGTAAGACAACGAAGTGGATACAAAATAAAGAAAGAAAAATTATATGCAGTTCATGTGGAGGACAGCATATAAAGAAGGATTGTTTCTTTAGGGATAAAAAATGTTATAATTATGGGCGTGCAGGCCATAAACGCTCTCATTGTCGGGCAAAACAGAGAAATGAAAAATCAATGTCTCAAGCAAAGGCGAACGTAATTTTGTCTAAAAACGAAATTGAGGAGGGTCAAAGAAGAAAATACCTCTATACAAAAATAAAGGGGCAGACCGTAAATTATTACACCATTCAGGAAGTGATATCTCGGTAATAAACGAGCAAAGATGAAAAAAAAAGGTATCCCCGATCTCAACGCCAGAGGTACCAGTGTGTCAAACGCCACCATTGCAAGGCGGATTGAGGCGAAAAAGTCTTAGAAAAAAAGTTAATCGATTGCCCAAAAGCCAAAAAAAAAAAAGAGAAAGTATTGAAGCTAAATTTCACGCTCAGAGGGAGGTGATGTAATGAATATGCATACACCTGTGTTGCCCCTCACGGTAATATGATTGGGTGGTGTCAGCCATAAATACAGACGGATGTGAGGATAGTCTAATCTATAACGACCCCCAATCGAGTACGCTTATTGCCTAGTGGTGTGTAGTCGTTTTTCTCACTTGGTCCAACTTGCACATAAGCCGATAAGCTTTTTATTTAATTTTTGCAACCTCTTTGAATTATTTAGTTTTACTGGTTCAGTTTTTTATATATTATTTGTGTATATTTTACTTTATTTCGTTGTTTGTTTTCCTTTTTGTGTTTTTAATTTTATTTTTGAATTCTTCAGTCTTCCTGTTTTAGATTTGTGAATTTTTTCTTGCTTCTGTTGTCTATTTTCCTTTTTGTAGATTTTACACTTACCCCCGTTTTTCATTCTTTCTTTTTCGTATTTGTTTTAATTGTTTTGATTTTCTAAGTTTTTGTTTATTTTTGTGTTTTTTTTTTTACTAATTTATTTTACGTTTGTGGAAAAATAATTTAAAAAGGGGAAAAAAGGACAACTATTTATTTGTTCGACGGTAGTGGGTCGGAAAACCATCATGGCGGACAAAAACAATGACGAAGTCAATACACCGCCTTCACAACCGGTGTCAACAGTAAAAACGGCCTGGGAGAAAAATAGACCGCTTAAAAAGATGCTGCTTTTTACATCAACCATCTGAAGAAATTTGAAGAATCATTCAAAGAAAATGAATTCTTAACTATTCCAGAGGCACTGGATGCCGGAAGCAGTCGAAAAATTTCCCTGCTGACTTCCGATGTTAAAGCTCGAAAGTTAATTGCGGTCAGCAGGGGCAGCATGGAGGAAGCTCTAAAAATACTTCAAATCAGCCCAAAAATACTCGCTAGGAGAACTAATGCACTATGGGATTATTTTACTAGCAACCGAGCAACAAGCCAAGGAATTAGCTGGAAGTGTGTTGAAAATGAATTACTCACGTTTGCAGACGGATTACATTGACACCCACAGGACGAAGGTGATCATACAATGACTTCCTGTAGATATCCCAGAGGATAGAATGTGGGATATTTTCACCAAATATGGTGAAGTCCATGAAGTAAAGGCCCTCATAAGAAAAAGTGGAATAGCGACTGGCGACATGGAAGTACAAGTCACAGTGAATCGAAAAAAATTCTGGGAAATACCGAATGTTCTCGTTTGCCGTGACAAACGCATGTTGATGGTCGTCGGGGGCAGGAGACCATATTGTTGGTCGTGTGGCGCTTGGTCGTGTGAGCACATGGCCAAGGAGTACCCTGGTAAAACACCAAAACATCCGCCCCGTCCAGCAATGACAGCTGCAACAGTAGCAGCAGTGGTCGCGACGCCAGCAGAGGAGGGTCAACCACAAAGTCGCCTGAGGGAGCCTGGAAAGAGGTAGAAAGGGGTCGGAAATCCCCCTACTGTTCTGTCTCCGCAGGACATACCCCAACCAAAGAGGCAACAAGCACCAGACAAGCAGCAACAAAAAGAGGTGCAGCCTCCAAAGAAGGTGCAGGAAAAGCAGCCGCACCAAAAACAACGCAAAAGCAGCAGCAACAACACCACCAGCAGTAACAGCAGCAGCAAGAGCAGCAACAGCGCCACCAGCAGCAACAGCAGCAGCAATAGCAGCAGCAACAGCAGCAGCAACAACTCCAACAGCAAAAACAACATCTAAAGCAACAGCAACAGCAACATCAACTGCTGAAAGAAAAACAGCAACAACAGACAGAAACGCAAAAGCACTCTGGCCGTAGTAGTGCGGAGAGTGTCATGGACAGAACCAGGTCACTCTCTGTCCCTGCTTCGCCAAAAGGAAACATGCTCCAGCCAAGAGCAAGGAGTCTCCCTACTTCCCCTTCTCGTGCTCCAGATCCCTCTCCCTCCAACTCCTCACTCATTTAACTATCCACCTCCCCTCACATATCCACTCCTACCCAACCCTTCAAGGGAGAAAAAGAAAAAGAAAAAGAAGTCCTAACCGGGCCCAGATGCCATATGTAAAATGGATAAAGTGGAGTTTAATGCCGAGGGCCGGTTGTTCCTGGCAGATATTGCCGTCAAAAGTAGTTCGTTCCGAGCCGTTGCAGTTTATGCGCCCAACGATCAGGAGGAGCTGGTCTCGTTTTTTCGGCGGTTAGCGCCGTCCCTGGTGGATTCAACGCGACTAGTGTTGATGGGGGACTGGAATGCCATCCTGGACCCCAAGTTAGATAGGGGCGGGGAGCTTGTGGGAGGAGGGGCCATCGTAACCTGGTTGATCTGATCAACGATTTTGGGCTCGTTGATACATAGCGGGTCGATCACCCCGGGGACAAAATGTGGACGTAGGCTCGTAATTGGCCTTGGACCGGGTGGTTAGCTACTTTGACAGAATGTTAGTTAGAGGAGCCGACGTAGAGTTGTTAGACTGTCCCTCGTTCCACTGGGTAGGCTATTCGGATCACAAACTCGTCTGTGACGATGGCATTTGAACGTTGGCCTAGAATGGCTTGTTACTGGAAGTTCAATCTGTTCTTTCTTGACAGGCGGGATTCCAGGAGCAGCTAATGAGATTAGTGCAGCGAGAGCTAGTGGGGGCGATTATTGGGAATAACTGGTGGGAGCGACTTAAGGATAGAATTAGGTCCTTCAACACTGATTTCAGCAAATAGCTCCCTCTAGATAGAGCTGAGGAAGTGAAGACGCTTAAGGCTAGTTTTTCCCGGGCGGTGGCGGGAGGGGATCCCCTAGAGATATCCCTAGCGAGGGAGGCCCTGTAGTATTTGAGTAGCGAGAGCTACATGGGCCAGTTAGATAGACATAGGTTAAGCAAGATGTCTTCAAAAGCTGTGAACATGGGCGCAGAATTGCACAAGGAAGAGATCCGTCGAGGTTCCGATCGTTACATTCGTGAGGTCAAATCTCCGGAGGGACATAATCTTCGGGCCACTGACGACATGTGCGAGGCGTTTCGGCGGCATTTCCAGAGGGCGTGCAGTCCGGCCTTACGCGGAATCGCCGTCCCTGGAGGGGCTCGAGCCGGGGTTTATGCGTACACTGATGTATCTCCTTTTGTGGCGTTCCGCAGTGACATTGAGGTGGTATTGAAGGCGTTTGATCGGTACGAAAATATGACAGGGGCCAACATTAACCGCAACAAGTCGCCCGGCTTGCGGTTAGGTGCCTGGAAGGGGGTTGATCTTCCGGGCCCCGGTTGGACGGACGGTCCAGTCCGCATTCTTGGAGTGTGGTTCGGACCAGACCTCCAGCTGGATAAAAATTGGTCTGAAGTACGAGCAAAGTTCGACACGGCCGGTCAGACTTGGCGTCGACGGAGGTTGTCTGTGAAGGGAAGGGCGGAGGCGTGTGCTTTATCGAATGTCCGTACTTCCTCGCTGTAAAGACCATCAGAAGCCGCTCCAGCGCTCGCTATCCTACTCGCCTCGAGGTTGGCTTTTCTACGTTGCGCAGAGACAGGAGATTCGATTATGTTGGGATTTGTTAGGAACGCGTTCCCTTTCCTTACTATCAGTCCCCTCATCTTGCGAGTTATGCGCCATCGTAAACCACGCGATCAATTTAGTGTCGGTCGGCCTTGTCGGATGTTTCTCGGTCCAGTGACCTTTCAGGGCCTAGGAAGGTCTTATATCGCCTTCTAGTGGAGGGGGTACGCGAAGGATTGTCTACGTGATCAGCTCGAATTGTCGGAGGACGAGTTTCGCTCTTACTGGTCTTGGACACCATTTGCGGATTATCTCAGTAACCCTGAATTTTTGTTTACCTGGCGATTGCCTCAGAATCGGCTGCCTCTCAATGACAAGTTCTTCATATGGTGTTTGGCGGATTTGCCAGACTGTGAAAGGTGTGGCCTTGGTTTAGAAGAATCTGCTTCGCACGCCTTCTACCATTGCCCCCGGATTCCCCCCTTATGGGACCATGTCGGCGTGCCCATTGATTGCGCATACGTGTTTGACAATGTGTTGCCACCATATTCTGGGGTGTAACGAATGGTGACTCTGACTACGCTGGCGACGGCCCGAATGGTGATTTGGAAGACGCGACAGGAGGAAGTCTTGCGAGGCAACCTTCTTTCTCACCAGGATCTGATACGATTCTCTAAGCATCAGCTCAAGATGAAGTTCAGAACTGATAGAAAACGCTTGCATTCGACAGTCTTCAGCGAAAGGTGGGTGATAGAGGCGAGCTTCGTTGTTTTGAACGGGGCTAGCCTTGATTTTCTCTTTTAGGTCAACATATGTATCATCGGGGCGGCTTCCTTTGGAACACTCCCCTGGTTATGTTAGACTTGCATTGTGTACCTAGTTAGTGTGAGTAAGTGTTGTTCTCGGCCTGTTCCTGGCCACATCTTTGGTTATGATCCATGTTAAGATTCCCAACCTCCCCAGTTTTTCTTTTGGCTCTTTTTTATCTCGTCTGGGTCAGCTTTATATTTTCCCATGGCCGTATGATTTTTTTATCCTTTTTCAACTCCCTTAGCGAGAGAGCTTCTTGATTTTGTCCCATGGGAAGAATACAGCGGCTTCTTCTTTTTGATGGTTGGACGGGCCCTACTAACATCAGTTATGGTTAGTTCACTTTGTATTGAATATTAGTTTATTACTGGGTTCATCTCCCCGCCCTCTCATTCTCCATTGTTAGATTTTTATGTACTACAATTTATTATCATTAAATTTTTATAGCATGGGGTGCGTTTTTTAGGTTCCCCTTGAGAGAATGCAGTATTATGGTGTTTGAAGGATTGATTGGTGCCGGACGAGTTTTTATGGTGAATGCAACAATTGTAATGTGTGAATGGGTCGTGAATCGGATTATCCTTGTATAAGATAGTTAGTGTGGACCAGCCTCAACCCCTCCCCTTTTAGGCCATGTGCCAAAATTGTATTTATATACAATAAATAATGTCTATAACGACGCACATTGGACTACGCCATTGGCTATCCTATTAGTCTACGCCTATTACCTACATCTATTGACTGCGAATACGACAAGTACCAGTCGATGACTGCTACCTGCGAGATTGTACTACTTGTTTACAGTAGACAAAACCACTTAGCTACCTCGAACAAATATATCCCTTTCCGGGACATATCAGTTATAATAGATGTATTTTGCAGGTTTGTGTTCAAGATAGAATTAGATTAGAGTTTGAATTACTGTGTCTATTTTATTCATTGGTAACGTAAGACAATAGATTACATTTGTATACATTACAGCACGAAGAGTTGTTATCAATTGACCCCGGACTATATCGTCTTGATCCATACTTGAATAAAACATACTTTCTCAGAAAAATCAGGGAGAAAGAATTACTCACTTCAATTATTGTTAATATTTGAATATACTACATAATACTTTATATGCTTATGTCAATATATCAATCACATAAGATGTCTAGTCGTTAGGACAATTCTATACCGAGGAAAAATTATCTCCAAGAAAAGATCGATAAATGTGTTTGGGAAACGTAAATATGTAACTTGGTTTATTATTGGCGAAGATACAATGCTCGGATTTTTGATTTCCTGGACACGAAACATATTATTAGTAGAACTGGATTTAGATGTGTCAGATGCGTGATGCTCAAATAATGAAGTCTTTTTATGAAATGATTCAGCGACAAAGTTTTCAGTGTTGGAGGAAAAATAGAAAATAAAATAAAAACTTGTTTTTGTCTCGTTAAAGTACTACCGTGTGTTTAACTAAGCTGAGGTCAGCTTCCTTGATCCGCAGATAGTTTCGTCCGTATAGCACATTTTTTGTTCTGTGATTTTCGCTCTTTGTTCTTTTTTTAGTCTAATAATGCTATGTCTCTGCTCGTCTGTGGAACTCGTCAAAAACGAAAGCAGTCGTGGGTCCAATACCAATTTTTGTTCCGACTATCAAAGAATACATAAAATTGTCAGAAGTAGAGGCATTGTTGCCAGTATTATATATTATATGTATTCACTGAAATTGTCTTTAGCCTTGCTGACATCCCGTTAGAGGATAAATCTAGACGTTGGAAGATAGTGTACAACAAATATTACTATGAAGTCGGTCATTTTTTTATTTGGGAATTAGTTCGTGAAAAACATTTCTTGGTGCAAAGAGCATCCACAGTCATACACAGGAACTATGATGTCATTATTACTTAATAAGATTAAATGATTTTTGCACAAAGTGAAAAGAACGGATAGTCAATTGAGGAACTCACAGTTTAGTATTACTAATAAACAAGATTAGCTTGCTTTACACAAATGACCAGTTAGGGGAGAAGTGAAATAATTTCCGGATAACGTGACTTTTACCGACTCATAAAATGGAAATATCTGAATTCAAGTCCAGCCATTGTCTGTTGCGTTCAGGTTCGTTCAATTGCAGATGGGAAAGGCATAAATATCACTCCGTTTCCCACAGCTATACATTAAATAGAACAATAAACAGGACACTGTAGCCATGCTTGTCAGGCAGTCTGTTCGAAGGACTACACTGACTCCGAAACTATAGCGAATACAATGAGAGATAATTCCAATAAATTTACCAAACCTTCATGGCAATGCAGAGATAACAGAAAATCATCGGTTGAGCCAGAATCACATAGGTTCTGATGCTACACACAATGACAAAGATATTGATATTGAAATATATTGTGACATAAGAAAAATTCGTAGGGTTTTAAGCGATTTAAAAAATATATATACCAATAAATCTCCAAAGACTTATTCGCCAGCGTAGCGTCAACATTTAATCGCCTTTTTCTTTTCATCCTACCAGAACTTGTCATATTTCCTGGTGATGAACTAATCTGATGTATTTTTTCAATATGATTTTATCATTTCACCACAAGCAAGATGATAAAGCCATACAAAACTCAAAGACGAGAAATACTGAGAAATAAAGAAAATAGGAGAAAGGACAATAAAACACAGTTTTAAGGATACACAAGATAACGATTGACATTGCATTTAAATTTGTTATTGTCAAAGGTAACTAGAAAACAAAAATCTGGAAAAAGAATTTCACAAGTGAGATGCATAATTGAAAAAACTTATAGTATAGTACTTATGGATACACATAGTAATTCCAACTGTAAAAGGATCAGACGTCGCTACTAATCAAGTTCTACATGTACATTCGTAATGTCCAGGTACTCAAGAATAGAGTCAATCAAAACAGTTACCATGACAATATTTATAGAATAGTCTTAGTGAAGTTACGTTAGAGCGATAGGAAAGTGACTGAATCTAATATACCAGGATCGGAAACAATACAGATTCTTCTTTGGATTTTGTGAAGAATCACTAAACTTAAAGTAGGAACACCAGACCAGATATGTTTGGAATATTCAAAAGACAAATGACAGACTTATATTTATGTAAGATAGATTCTGGAAAGAACACTGTCTAGCACGACACATGGAACCAACTTTCCGAACAGCATAGCAAGCAATTCATCCCGTATCATCTTTCCACTTCATGTCAGCGGAAAACGTTAGTCAGGGAAGGCGTAATGATTAATTCCCCTGGAGGTTAGAATTAGTCACTCTGATCGCAGTTAAAAAGGATTGAATTCATTCTTGATTATTACCAAAATTATGGTTGTTGAGCAAATCATTAGTCCAGATATGACAGTAATGTTCAGAGCATGACATTGAAGATGCAGTTCGGGCGCCATTGTTTCTGCTCTCAACTTTCTATTTTCTATTCTTGCATACTTTTTTTCCCTTTATACTAAAAATTGTGTTTTTTTTTTATCTGAGAATTTAACTATATTATCATCATTTAAAATTCGAAAAACGAAACACGTCGGAAAAAAAAAATAGGATATCTTTTCCAATTTGACTTGTTCACAGAACTCATCTGAGATTTAACTATATATATATATATATATATATATATATATATATATATATATATATATATATATATATATATATGTGTGTGTGTGTGTAGATTTGTCAGACTTTCATGTTTTCGTAAGATGTCGCATTAGCAGCATTTACATTTTATAAACCTCATTCCCAAGTATCGTCTTTGATTACACGAGAAAAATCTCTCATATCAGCGTGTAATTACATTGGTCATCATATTTATCATTGGATAATATAAGGAACATTTTTGTATATTTATTCATATACATGTAAAAATATACGAAAATGAAAAAACGGAATTATGTAACTTATAGAGACCCACATCTCAATTTATGAATCTGTCAAAATGATAAGCAAGGATTCGCGTTGGAGATTTTACTCTGGTCTATGATTCAAGGTGAAGCTGACATCTGAAATTTAGACCAAATATATAATAAAAAAAATCCTTCCCAGTAATTCATATGATATAATAAATAAAAACATTTTAGAGAAATTAAGCTTTCAGAAACATTACAACAAGCAGCATTATGCTAACCAATATGATATACATTCGTATCGGAAGCTCCAATACTAACATTTCAGAGTGTTTTGGTGTCAACCTTAGGACAATGTAGCGGATTCGGAAAGAGTTGGATGAGTCTAATGCAGATACCAATGTTGTCTGGAGGCTATGTTTGAAGCCAATAGCGATTTTATTGAATAAATTTAATGTTTAGTATTTCAAGAATTTTTTGTGTAATTTTGTTAAATATATCTGTTAAAATTATATGTTAGTGTTATTTTCATTTTGCGTAATTTAGATGTCATTTTATCCATCACACGCTGTATTACAGTGTGTATGACTATTCCCATGTATCTGGTTGCAAGAAAAGTTCCCGTACTTTTGGAACATTAAATTTATTTAGAGACCAATATAAAGTTCCTTCCAACCAGACGTAAATGAAATAAAACATTAAAATGATAAATTTCAGAAGGAAAATCCACTCGAACGCCATGTTAAAATTCAAGACAGAAAATACATTCTTCTTAACAATCACTTTTCTTTCGCATCGTGGAATTACTTGCTTTATTTTAATAATATTCTACTTTTTCAGATTGGAATGTATTAAATTACTCGAATGAGATCGTTGAAGAATGAACATATTGCATGTCTCTGCGTTCAGTCGTAGAAAATAGAATGAGAGAAAAATATGAAATCGATGTCGATTTGAATGGATATGTACTGGAAAGATCAGGCAAATGTAATCGTTATGTCACATTTAAAACTTATACACGATAGAAGAAAGTCGTGTTTGCGTGCGAACATATATATTGGATTTTGTCCCAAGTCTAACAGCATGTTGCATGTAGCATCTAGATGTGCATTTATGTATTTGGATAACTATAGTGCTATTCAATCGGTAGAGCTGTCTTTGTTTTTAAAGGTTCTATTCATCTATCGCTTCTTATTCGAAAAAAAAAAAGAAATGAAAACTTAGTGCTTATAACAGGCTCTCTGGACATCATTAGTAGAACTAACATAGAAAGCATACGGTATGTTAATAATGATATCAGTGAAAGAAAGCAAAATGACAAAATATTTTCACCAGCAGCAACAGCTGTTATACATGTTCACCGCAGTCTTTGAATATAGAATCCAGGCATTGTATTAATGTGTTCAATGGAACAACACCAATATCTAGTAGCAGCTGTTCAGTAATTCTTATGGTCTTCCATATCAGAGGTTGGCATTGCATATTCGGAGAAAGTATCAGAGCGTAGATCAGTAGTTCTTCTGGTCATCGATATCAGAGGTTGGCAGTGGATATTCGGAGGAAAAACAAAATGGCCGCATTTATATACGTCGGGTTGAATATTTTAAGTCTCCTGATTGGTTAACCTTCTATTGGCGAACTATAAAATGAGTCAGCTCATTTTGGTTGGCTCACTAGTACACCATGGTACCCAAAAAACTCCAACAGCAGCAACGATAGAAAAATAGGAACTACTCCAACGCCATGTTAAAATTCAAGACATAAATTACACTCTTCTTAACAAACACTTTACTTTCGCATCGTGGAATTACGTGCTTTATTTTAGTAACATTCTACTTTTTCAGATTGAATGTATTTAATTACTGGATTGAGATAGTTGAAGAATGAACATATTGCATATTGAATAACTATAGTGTTATACCAGTCTGTAGAGCAGTCTTTTTAAAAATGTTCTATTCATCTATCGCTCCTTATTCGAACAAGAAAATTAGTGCATATACTAGGTTCTCAGAACATCCTTATTAGCACTAACATAGAAAGGATTCGGTATGCTAATAATGCTATCAATGAAAGAAAGAAAAATGACAAATAATCTTCACCAGCTGAAGCAGCAACGATAGCAAAACAGCAACATTTTTAGTGACAGCATGCATGCATAGCAAACAACAGCAAAATTCAATAGCAAGAAAGCAGGTTTGCTATTCCAAATTATTTAAATTAAAATCCCAAAACTATAACCTCTGACCGGGGGAGAAAATAGCTATAATTAGCTTCGGATATCAACGCAAAATACTAAATAAACGATCAGAACTGAACTCAATACGTTATATAAAAATCGAAAATTAAAAACGAACAAAAAATAAAAATAAAGAGTTAAACTATATAAATAACTAAATATATAAATAAAAAAATGTGTAAAATTAAATGTTCAAAAGCAATAAATCAGTAAATAAATTAAGTAAATAATAAATAAACACACCACGAAAGCACATATAAAGAAAAGGAAACGTAATAACAACCAATCAATTATAAATTATACTGTTAATAAATAGCAAGAAAATAGTAACAAATCTGCATCCGGATCCACAATATTTTCACCCAATGACCGCTAGAATATTTTTAAATATAACCGTTGCCACTTAACAAAATAAACGTTAGATCAATACAATAAACTGTACAAAATGCATCACTGGATGGTATATCTAAATAATAGAGCAAAAAACGTCACTGGTTGATGGATTTAATATTCATTTTTACATGCACGCTATCTCTAATATTGAGAATTTTACTCCACAAATGAAGTATACCATAAATCTATATTTACCATATATATATATATATATATATATATATATATATATATATATATATATATATATATATATTATAACAAAGAAATAAAGATAATCAATCCAAATAAATAAATTAAAAACTGTTCCTATCAAAATAATAGTCAGAACAAACCACAACATTCAATCCCAAAATTCAACAAATAGCTTTAATCAATAATAAATAAACAAATATATAAGATACAAAATTAAAATAAATAAAAACAAACAAAACAATTTGACCCAAATAAATAAGCAAATAAACGACTTCCGGTAAATGACCGCCATAATAGACTATCAACAATAAGCTATATATAAAATTTTTACTACCTTAATAAAAAACACAGATCAAATGAAAAAATAAATAAATATATATATAAGATAAAAATAATAAAACAAGCAAAATAATTTGACATATATAAATAAACAAATAAATGACTTCCGATAAAAGTAACCGACAAAATAGACTACCCACAATGCACCACTGACCCTTATATATAAATAGCAGAGAAAAATAACAGCACTAGTTGCCTGACGATTGCACTAGCATGAAACAGACTGTCGCCTCTAAGTGTTGAATTCTATGTTTACTTTTACATGTATATATATATATATATATATATATATATATATATATATATATATATATATATATATATATATATATATATATATGCATGTACGTATGTATGTATAAAATTCATTTATTTTATTATATAAAAGAATAGAAAGTCATTCAAACATCTCGGACATCAAGATATAGCTATAAATCACTGGTTCATATAACACACCTACGTAAACACACTCACATACATATATATATGCATATATATCTTTATGTATGTATGTATACATATATATATATATATATATATATATATATATATATATATATATATATATATATATGTATGTGTGTGT
>OZ038490.1:66284098-66366598 GCA_964036315.1 Acanthosepion esculentum
GAGTAAGCTTCTATCTGTATTAGAAGTCCTTATACCTAAAAATTCACCTTATTTATTGAATGACCCTCGTATATATATATGATTTCAAGCAAGGGTAGGAATATATTGCAGAAAATCAAGAGAAAAAAATTAATTAAATCAAAGCAAAAGCATTACATTTCATTCGAAAGTGTTGAATTCGAATATTTCAAGACCAGCTACTTCTTCATAACGGGGAGATTTTACCAAAACTAAGAATTCTCTGATATGCTACTAGACACCATAGATTTGGCATTAAGGAAGAGTGGGTGGGCAGCTCCGGACTTCTAACCTTTGACTCCATTTTTCAGCGATATCGAATCCTCGCTTAACTACCGGGTCGTTGGTACGAACCGGCTCATTATCTGGTTGCTAAGTAAGAAATTGTACCTGACCACTTTTCAGGCATGCAATGCGTGTAATGGTTTTGTGCCTACCGACTTAAATGTTTATAAAATATCAATAAAATAATTAAGTGTTAATTTAGTATAAGTCCAAATACAAACACTTTCAAACTGCGTTCCCATAATCCCCAGTCATTAACTACCGAAACGAAAAAAAAACTTCATTAAGTGCTGCGAACCCACTCAATTAACATGTTATCTGTACGAATATATATATATATATATATATATATATATATATATATATATATATATATATATATATATATATATATATATATATACACTTTCACGCAAATTTAGAAAGACATTGCAGAGTATCAAGAGAAAAATTGAATTAACTTCAAAGAAAACCATTACATTTCATTGAATAGTGAGTGAACTCGAAAATTTTAAGACCGGTATGTTCGGCTTAACGAGGAGATTTTCTCAAAAGTAAGAATTCTATGATATTCCACTACACGCTATAGAGTTGGGATTTAAGAGAAGTCGGTGGGCAGCTTGGGTGGTGGGTTATGGTTTGTTGGTCTTACAATTTTTTTTTCTTAGTTTTTTTTTCTGTTTTTAATAAAGTAAAAAGAAATGCCAACTATTTAAACTGCGTTCCCATAATCACTTAGGAACCACCATTAAAAAAAATAACTTCACTAACTGCTGCGACCCCAATCAATACACATTACTTTAACAAACACGTTATCAGTACGTATACTCACACATACTCTTACACACACACATATATATATGAGAGAGAGAGAGAGAGAGAGAGAGAGAGAAAGAAGAGAAAGAAAAAATATATACAAACTTTCAACTAAGGTAGTAAGTTATTTCGCAGTGATTCAAGAGAAAAAATTAAATTAAAACAAAAAAAACATTAAATTTAATTCGGCGATATATATATATATATATATATATATATATATATATATATATATATATATATATACGTATAATTCGACAATACAATGTTAAAGCCATGTATATATATATGTACAGGTGGTATTGGTAAATTGTCGCCAATTACAGTCTAATTTTAAAAAAATATGCAAAAATAAAAAGGGCTTCGTGAAGCTTTAAAAATCGCATATTTCATACCTATAATGGTGGAAAAGGCTACAAAAATCTATCAACACGATTTGGAGTGCACCTTTTGTATGCCGTCATCACAATCAATTCTCCGAGAAATATAAAATCATGAGCAAATAGACGTGTAATTCGGCAAGCCAACACAAATCCTGCTGTGATTTTTGCGCTTTCCAATGCTCACAGGCCAATGTCGTAATAAATGTGCATACATCTCTAGTTAGACGACATCTGAACAATGCCGATCTTCATGGCAGAATGCCTAGTAAAAGCCACTCTCAAACCATCTCGAATAACCTCATATTAGTAAGCTACAACCATTAGTTTTGGTGGAACAATGGTTGGTTTACTTGCTAATACCCTAATACGGCTTTTGAAGAGACGAATTTAATACAAAAACATGGTGGTGACTGCATTATGATTGGGCGGGGGTTATTTGCTGTAGGTCGAACAGACAGAATAGTACACATTGATAACACAATGGACTCTGCAAGATACCAAGTAAATGAACGAAAGTGTCTTGTCCTCAGCTCAAAAGTTGGGCTTAGGTCGGGGTTGGAACTTGCAACATGTCAATGATCTCAAACATGAAAGCAAATCCACAACATAATGGATTCGTAAAAAGAAATTTCAAGCCTTGAAAATCAGTCATGCAAGTGAAAGTATCCCAGAAAATATCAAGGAATTGTGGGAGTTTTGTCAAGAAGAATGGTCATGAAACAGCAATTGATACTGCCAGAAACATTTTTAAAATGATAGAAAAAGACTGGTTGACATCGAAACTTTAAAAGGAGCCGTCACGACACATTAAATATTTGGGTCACCTTTTGCACATCTTAATTTCAATGAATATTTTCATTCCAGGTTGATGAATTATTTTTGAAAGTGGTTGCATTTGATTTCATAAAGGCTTTCTTCTTAATAGTTTAATTAAAATGCATTGATCATCTTAAAGTATGATCTTAGGGGTTCACTTAATTTTGCCCAGCACAATATATATATATATATATATATATATATATATATATATATATATATATATATATATGAGTGTGTATGAAAAAGTCTTATGTAAATACATGCTGATGTAATCGGTTACATAAATGTAATTGCAGGGAGATAATTGAACAGTAAGTCGCATCAATATTCATTATCTTTTTCCCTTTTGAATTCTTTCCTCGTTCTTATTTCAGAGTGATTGCTATTGATTAAGGAGTCAGTTATATGTTTTATTCATAGAAAAAACATTCATATGTAGCATTATTTGAAAATTCTGAAATACCTAAAGCGCTATTACTTTTCTCATTTCTTTAGATATCTCTTTTACTTCATGTTCATTTGTTGTAAAGAAGTTACAGGAATGGCATTCCTTAAAGTCTTTAGGGGTTAGATTCTTTTGGGGGCCTCATGAATACAGAATGGATTATGCATTCCCAGGGTACAATCTATTTTAAATAATAGTCAAAATATAGAAAAAAAACTGAATCATTCAATTCCTCGAGAGACAATCCATTTCGTCCTTAACTGAGACAGATATAATATTAATTCTATGCAAAACATATAACACAGCCTGAGATACGTTACTACAAAAAGTTCCACCAATTGTAGTAACATTACATTTCATCAACAGAAAACGGCAAATGGCTATGTCCATATTTGTATAGATATATGTGAACATAGATAAATAGCTATATACATAGATCTGATCAGACTGAGATGGTTAAATAAGAACAGTAGAACGGAGATAGAACATCCTCAATTATATATATATATATATATATATATATATATATATAGTGAGAGAGAGAGAGGGAGATAGAGAGGGGGCGAAAGAGATAAAGAAAAAGGCTGATATATATATATATATATATATATATATATATATATATATATATATATATATATATATATATATATATATATATATATACCTGTGTAATGGAAACATCTCATTTTTAACATATAATATATATATATATATATATATATATATATATATATATGTAATTACAATTAAACAAGAGATTTATATATATATATATATATATATATATATATATATATATATATGACAGAGAAATAGAGAAGATGATAGAGAGATGAGCAGACATATGAAAAGACTACATCCTTCCCACCGTTCGAAGATTTTGGCTGCGCGAGCCAGCATTTACGATGCGGGCGTTCAGAAAAGCAGATTCTTTTAACTCTCATTTGCATTTATTTGTCATTGGGGCCAAGTTAAACTGAATGTCTATATCTTCACACTTACAAAGACACCCAACACACACACAGTCACGCATATATATATATATATATATATATATATATATATATATATATATATATATATATATATATATATATATTTATATATATATATATATATATATATATATATATAAATATAAATATATATATATATATATATATATATATATATATATATATATATATATATATATATATATATATAAAATAATATGAGAAATTTGAAAATTATTTTGTGCCGCGTTTCATCAGTTAGGACTTCATCAGAATCGGTTTTGTTGATGTTGCCACGACTACACATGCGCAGGAAGTTTCAAACGTTTTGAAAAATATATTTTGAAATAATATTTTTGAAAAAAATATTTTTTGAAAAATATTTTTTCAATCTAGCCGAATTCATCTATATTCGTTTTTTTTTTCTTTTTCTTTTTCTCTCCAACACCTATGTCTCTGACTATCCCACATTTCCTAAATCTGCCAAGAATGTTGATATATTGTAAGAGCCTGAATGCAAATTTACCGTGGCTGAGCAACATAGTAACTTATTTTCTCTTTTAAACAGAGTTCCAGTCGACATGTCGAAATTGTGATCAGTTTCGTTCCGTTGAACAACCATTGCGATGTATCTGTTAGGAAGTAATTACTAACTGAAAATTATGTTCCACTGATTCAATAGCAAGAGAAGTTAAGTAGTAATACCTTATTATCCCACACCTTGTCAAAAATGCCTTGTCAAACAATTTATATATATGTGTGTGTGTGCCTATATATATATATATATATATATATATATATATATATATATATATATATATATATATATATATATATATATATATACGCACACACACACGTCAAGTCAAACTCTCGTTTATCCTCAAAATCTTTACGTTTTTACGGAACGACTATCATTGATATTTTTTATGTAACAATCTAACTTGAGTGCACTTTGTATTCCGAGTATTTTATTATATAGAGTTCCAGAGATGTTCGTTCAGTCACTTTCGCACAAATAACATTAGGAAATATATGAATCCATCGTTTCTAACCTGCCCCATATATGGGTTAAATATCAGTGTAGACTGGGTTTTCCAGACTGGGTTTTCCAGACTGGGTTTTCCAGACTGGGTTTTCCAGACTGGGTTTTCCAGACTGGGTTGGTAGACTGTCTAAACGTCAAACTCTGAATTCAAAATTGTATGAAGCCCTGTCGAATAACATAAAATGAAACCAAAGATAGGATCGTAGATTGCACAATAGAACTATCATCCAGAATGCTCACGATAGATAGATAGATAGATATATATATATATAGATAGATAGATATATAGATAGATAGATAGATAGATAGGTTTAGTTTCGTTTATTTTGTTTTACGGTAAAACTACTTTAATGTTATTTAATGCCGACAAGATTTTTGGGATGATTTCGTATGAATAGAATATGGATTATTTGTATGAAATCGGTTTTTAGAAAATGTATTACCCGTCATTTTTTCTCAACATATACTGCTCGTAATATTTGTTTTCAAAAATATATTGCTGGCATTTGTACTATAAAGAACTTTTTTTATACTTTCGTAGTGTTTTGATCATAGTTTGGCGTTAAACTATTTGCCTGTAGCTGGCATCTTAACAGGTGCTACCATTCCGAGTCAGGGTGGACCTGAGACCAACTGCAATTAATAGGGATTTCCACGTTCGTCAAACCTCCCGATCTGTTTACAGTCAAACCCGGGCGAGATAGATAGATAGATAGATGAGAGAGAGAAAGAGAGCGAGAGAGAGATAGAGAGAGAGATGTATATATGTAGAGTATGATATAGGTACAAAGATAGACATGTAGAGTATGATATTGCGACAGAGATAGACAGGAAGAGGCTCAAAATTATATATATATATATATATATATATATATATATATATATATATATATATATATATATATACATACATATATATATATATATATATATATATATATATTTAGCGTGAGAGAAAAACATAAGTGTGAATATAAACTAAATAATGAGATATTAGCAACTGTATATGCGTGCGATAGATAGATTGATCGATAGATAGATAGATAGATAGATAGATAGATAGAATTCTAAGTGTAGGTAGGAATGTTCATTTGACAATTTCCCCACGAAACGCGTCAACGACTCGTGACGTTAAACGTGTGCTGAAATTCTGCGAAATGACCTTCCATTCTTTGGAAAACCTATAATACAACGCCACTAATTTAACAAAAGTACTATGTGGGCGTATCCGTGGTATACAACCGAGTTAAAGGGAAAACTTTTACCACACTGAGCCCTATCGCAGAGACCTTCACAGGTAGGAATGATACAATCGGCTAATAATTGTCATGCTAAGGTCTTATTCCATTCTCGTAAATTCAGGTATCGATCTACGACTCAGGGTGCCAGTAATTGTATAATGAAAATGAATTGCCCTTAAAGCTAGTTCCCACGATCTTCGCAGTTATCAACTTTTGGGAATATCATTCATTCTCACAAACGTCAGCCTATGTTCATTTCGTTCATTCTAAGAATTTCGGTTTCCGGCCGCATTATGTTGAAACACCGTTCCAGTACGATTACCGAAGTTATGCAACGTCGTGCCTGGTCAATACCTAAATGAGTGACAGCTTGGGAATACCAGGTGCTGTAAGATTGGAACTGCAGATGGTGTAATGCATAATGGCTTAGAATTGTTCATCGGCGAGCCGCTTTACAATTCCCGCTGCGTTCGTTATATTCACTTACTCACAAATATCCTAAGGAAACTCATGAATCCACCTCTTTTCCTCCCACCTAATAGTAAGACTGCTATTTGTATCATTAAACCATTATTTATCTAATATTTATTTTTACAATATTCATCTATTTTCTTACTTTAAATAGCCTTAAAGGTGTTGCTGTGCAGTAGAAAAGAAACAATCAATCTATGTATCTAATGAACGTTTGTGTATCCCTTGCTATATATATATATATATATATATATATATATATATATATATATATATATATATATATATATATAACCCGGATATATGATACCCGGATATAAGATAAACCCGGATATAAGAGAGATTGTTATCTGGTCCCAAATTAGAGCCATACTTACCTAAGCAAAATAGACCGAACCCGGATATAAGAGAAAACGGATATAAGAGACTTCTTCTGAGGTCCCGACAACTCTCTTATATCCGGGTTACACTATATATATATATATATATATATATATATATATATATATATATATATATATATATATATATATATATATATGTATCCTTTTATTGAATTTCCTAGTCTAAGGTGCTGCATATTTTTTGTCTTTTTAAGTAGAGTTACTTCTTTATTTTTTTTCTTCCAATGCGCTTCGACTGCGTTGTCTTGTACTAGCCCTCTATTTAGTTATTTGCTTATATGTTATTTAATTATTATATATATATATATATATATATATATATATATATATATATATATATATATATATATATATATGGGGGGGTGAACAGCGGTTTTCTGTTCCCTGTGTTGCCTAATTCTAAGTCCTTTATGATTTAGCTATCTTTTGATCCCTGGTTGCAACTTATGAGGCTAACATGGTGGCATTTCTTTGGTTGCTGCATCCTTATTGTGGATAGGGGCCCGAACATTTTAGTAGTGCTTAGAGAGGCTGGTATGATCAATAGTTGCATAATACCAGGGTATTTATTGTGCTATGAGTATAGCATCTGCGTGTATATTCATTGAGCAACCCTGAATGCACATTATGCTTTAATCTTAAACATTTTCTGGCCAGTTTCTATTGTCATTTATAACAGGTAGCTATAATTAACAAAACATTCTCATAATTGATACACAGAAAGGAAATAGTAGCAAACCAGTAAATAAAAATCACCAAAGCCTTTCATTCTCCAACATTCCTGGAATAGGTTACAATTTCTGTAGTGTAGAATCCTTTCTCTTGAAACTGTCTCCCGACATCTAGGGACATTGTGAAACTAATTAAAATTCTCCTGATGAAACATCTGTTTCTGGCAATCTTCCTCTTCCAATCACAAGGGAATGAGTCCCCTGATGATCTCTTTGTGTGCTTTCGACTTTCGTTACTGTACTCTGTTGGCTATCTCTCTTTCCTTTATCATTTACATTATACTCAGGAATAAAATATTAGACACAAATTTCTGACAAAATAGAAATGGCTTTTCTACCTCGACATCCATCTACGAACATTTTGTGGTTTTTGATTTAAATGTGCATCATATCAAGATGCTTATGCATTCTAATGTACCTCAGGTAGCCGGTATTCAGACTTTCATTTTTCCCTGACCTAGTCTCTTAGTCAAATAGTGGATTTCCCCACCCGTTTTCGTAATAAATCTATTCATCATGCTTCTTGACGCAGTTTGTTCCTTACGACCTCACCTAGCATTATCGAGCATCACAAACGTGTCCTCTTGTCAACTCAGATCACAGTAGTTTCTGTTGATATTTTATTTGCGTTATCTATGAGAAAGGAAGCCCCTATTAACAAAACTTATTTCTCCCACAAGCGTAGCAAATGGAATTCATTTTGTGACTTTCTCAGAGATGCCCCTCTGAATGAGATTCCTAATATTCCTATTGAGAACTGTGACATGGTTTCTTCGGCAGTCAAAACCGATATTGATAATCATGTTCTATCTCAGAAATACCAGGAGGAACCACAAGCCTCTCCTTGGTTCACATCTATCTGTTCTGCAGCTTCGGCCGCAGAGTAAACATTTCTTCCGGTTTTTCCAGCCTGATAGTTCCGATCATAACAGAAGTCTATTTGTCTTCTCGCAACAATTCTAAACGTGTTCTCAAAGACAATGAGTCATTGTTTGCGGATAGAATGAGTCTTCTCATAGCTTCTAACAGTTTTCGATCTCATATCTACAGGCAGCTCTTTAATAGCGTCTTAAATAAAAGTAAATCTTCCATCCTTCCTCCTTTCACTCAATTTGAGGTTTTAACTCTTCTATTGATAAAGCAGAATATTTTGTTCGTTAGTTCTCCTTAAATTCTACTCTTGACTCCTCTGGAGTAGCTTGATTTTCCACTTAGAACTGCATACCTACTGAGTGATATGCATATAACTCCGTCTGTGGTTTCTGTCATCATCTCTAAACTGGATGCCGTTAAACATGTGAATTTGATGGTATCCCTGCAATAGTCCTTAAGAAATATTCCCCCGGAATTGGCTTCTGTTCTCTCTAAACTGTACAATAAGTAGATTACTAATTCTTGCTTTACTGCATTTTGGGAATCCTCATCTGTAATTCACGTTTTTAAGAACTCGGCCGAACCATCTGATCCTTCTCCCTATCGAATTATTAGCCTTCTACCTCTTTTTGGCCAATACTAGCGGTACCAATTAAATCAGCATTGGTAAAGCATCTAACCTCGTAGAGACTTCTTCCAGATAATATGTTTTTAGCTCCTCTAGGTCAACTGTTAATGTGTTAACGGGTATTGCAGAAAGATTATACCAAGCTTTAGATAAGACTGATGAAGCTATTTACTATTTCTTTGAATATCTCGAAGTCGTCTGACAGGTTTGGCATGATAATATTCTTCACAAGTTAAAAGATTATGATATTTTTGGACAAATTTTGGAACTGATTTATCGAAACGCATATTGAAATTTATTTTGAACGGATTCTCATCTAGACCATTTGACATTAATGAGGACGTTCCAGAAGTCGCTACACTCGGAACTACGTTGTTCCTTATTTTCATCACTGACCTTCCTGATGCCATCACTTCTCTACTCAGTATCTGTGCTGGTGACCCAACCATATAGTCATGCCTTAATAGTAAGTCTAAGCGGTTCGATATTGGCAACTGATCTAAAAAAAAAGATATATATTCTACTGTTAACGGGGACAAGGAATGGCATGCCAATTTAAATTTTTCGCCTGCCCAATTCCACATACATGTTTTGGGTTCACCCGTGTTATGATTTCAAGCATTTCTTTCAAAAGTCCCACAAACTGCTCTGGAAAATTGACCAGAGTGAGATGGAAGTCTTTTGACAGTGTGAATGTAACGCTATCATTCTGAATACTCAGTCTTGCACCCACTACGCACATGCACACATTCTTAATGATACAATTTCTTATTCGTATACATTTGTTATTGATGGCTCAATATTGACAGATTTTTATACATTTTGCACAGTCGTATCTATGTATAAATATTATTTAAACAGAAACAGCAAATATATGTAGATAAATACACAAAAGCAAATATACGAACTGACAACACGTGATCTAGGAATGTACATGACTGATATTTTAATCTATATATCATCTAAAAATGTAGCATATATTGAGATGCGTATGTTCCAATTATAGCGGAAAGCTCGAAAAGGCAGACATTAAAGAAGATTCCGATTGATTTTTTTTTATTTTCACAGCTTATCATATTTGCGACTTATTTAAATAGAGAAAAGTATTTTTAGATTGCAATATCTTGTTTTTTGAGATAATAATGATTTACTGATATGTTGTAATATACGGCAATAGTTTCCTGAAGTTGGTGGGTAGACCAGTTAATGAATTGATCTCCCAATAACTACGGGGTTAAAGGCAAGGAAGAGCAAAGAGATGGGGAGGTAAAACAATAACACCGCATAAGAAACCACTGCGGGCGGCACGCAACATGAAAGACAAACCGTCCAAGGAAACCAAGTCTCGCCAACTGCCCCCTGTTGACTCCAGGTTTTCCCATTACAATTATTGACAAGAGTCGGTTGACTGAAACCCGGATTTAGGAGAAATTGTAGAAAGGGTCGTACTAAGACATACCTAGCGGTTCTTCTGCTAACGGAGAAAACCTGGATGTAAATGATTTTGACAGATATACGCGGCCACTTTTGCGTCTGTACTGACGCGCTTTCCCGACATGATTCAAGTTCGACTCATTAAAACATAGTCGGTTACAATTAGGTGGATCCGTACCTTCGTTATGGGTATTTGCACGTAAGTGAATATAAATGGAACTGATTTCCTATTCGAATCATCAACCGTTAGATCAGCCGCACACACATGCTTACTTCGAAAGGAAGGACAAGTAAAACTATGAAATATATCTAGAATAATGATTTTGTTTTTTTTTTGTCAAACATTACGTGCGTTATTTTCCTCGACAAGGGTTATGTACGATAGGCGAAAAATAGTATAAAATTAAAAATATATTTCACTAGTTCTTAGTAAATTTCTAATGAATGAATGCCAAGAAACTTAGAAAAATATGTTTCAGGGAAACAATGTTATGTAAATAGCGTTCTATAAAATAAACATTCTTTTCGAGATTGCATTAACAATATAAGAAATATTATAAAGCTACAGCTAAATGTTATACTCTAAAATGTAGTTCTGTCTGAAAAATAATCAACAGACCAGTACTGTTAACTGAATAAATAAATATGAATGAAAAGCTTACACAAAGCCAATATATACGCACACATATTTTCACGAAAGTTTTGGCCGCGTATTAATAACTAAATCTCTTCTGGAACATGTCTGTATGTATATGATAAGAATTATATAAGGAAAACTTCCAAACGAATAAACAACAACTGCCCATTTACATACATATTTCTAATGATATATTTGTTAAGAAACTGACAATGTATAATCAGAAACCAGAGTACATGTGAAACGTCAATGAGTGCGCATTTTACGAGAATTATCCATTTATATGTTGTAGCCTACCTCCAGACGATAAAGAGTATGTCTCCATTCGCATAAATACAATAGCAAATACTGTATGTTGGCCTGCAGTTAGAGATGTGTCTCCAGCTGTGCTTTTCAAATTGTCTGTCTCGGTGCAGAAAGGATCCCCAGACGAGGCTATTTCGAAGGGCAGAATCTCGTCTCGGGACACAGCTACCCGACTCAATATTATACAGGGTCTACAGGAAATTTTAGGCAGAGCCTACGGGCTCGGATACCAAACATTAAATCTGACGTTGTGCCACGTCTGACAGCGTGCGGCGGTTAGAAGATATCCTGCAGTTAGAGATTCGTCTCTGGCTGTGCTAGTTAAACTCTGTGCTTCCAGGCAGAGAGGATCCCCAGACGAGGCTATGTCGAACGGCAGAGTCTCGTCTCGAGAAACAGCTACCAGACTCCGTTTTATACGGAGTCTACGGGGAATTTTTAACCTAGTCTACGGGCATGGATACCACACATTAAATTCAGCTATGTACCACATCTGATCACGTCGGGCGGTTTGTAGGTATCCTTTAGTTGTGGAATTCATTTGACTCACTTCTAGCAATTAACTACTCCTTCTACGCGCCGCTGGCGAATTTTATGTGCTATTCTTGTTTTATGTATTATCGTTCATTACCAACCTTTGTTTGATTATTCTATTCAGTAACCTTCCCTAGGTTACGACGCTCTATAATACTAAAGGTCTCTGATTGCGTGCGTGCGTGCGTGCTTGTAAGATGCGTGCGTACGGCGCATGATGATTTAAGTTAATAAAATTTAAAAATACGAGTTTATTTTTATATACTAAGTATTTTTATTTTAACTTTCTTTAAATATATAATAATTTTTAATTAAACTATTTTTAAAGACATAACGAGTTCCCTCTTTGCTATTTCGTCCAGTTGTTTTTAGAGTCATTATTCATATTCCAACTTTCTTTAAACAAACAATGCCTTAAATATTTTAAAACTATTTTTTGCTATATTTAAACAATAATATCAAGTGAATATGAATAAACAAAATATTTTTAGCATATTAAAAAATTATTTTCTAAGTTAATCTGATTTAAAAAAACATATTTTAAGTGAATAAGATTTAAAAATAGGAGTTGTTTATAAATTATGAAATTTTATTTCTACTATATTCAAACGTTTATAAACTGAACCGTCAGTGGCACAAATGTTCACGGGTAATCTATTTACAAATAACGTATGTACGAGCTCAGATTGTAATTAATCTTTCGCTATGCAGTCCGAGAGCCTGACGCCATGCCACACACAGTGTATTCGATTATTATGCAAATATCGAAAAAGCGATTTTTTTCTGACCGTCACTAGTTTTTTACCCTCATATTTTCGTTATTATGAACTCGAATATTTGACATGATTTGGATTGATTACTTGAACATATACTTTTAATTCTGCATCTGCTTTAATTTATTTTTTCTAGTCTTCTTTTAAACTCCCAGTTTTACAACCGTGTGTTTTAGCGCGTACCTTCTACAATGAGTGCAATCGCTTTTGAATAGCATTTTCTCATGGTAGTCTGCATTAATTGAATTAAAGATACGTTATGAGATTGGGCAATCTTACGTGAATGCAACATTGATTTATTCTGAAAGGAATTCTCTGATAGATTTGTCAAACGAAATTACGGAAAAGCAGTGAAAGATGACAATGAATAAAAACTATTTCTCGCTGAATATATGTCTTCAGCAAATGAGATTGTCACGCTTTGAGACGCTCAATGAATATTAGTGAAAATGAAACATTGAACAAAGATTTATGAAATAAATTTAATTACTATATTTATTATTCCAATATTTCGATAAAATCTTTGTAATCATTGTCATTGTGTTCATAATTCAAATCCTAAATATATAAAAGTTTGAATATGGGAGACTATATACTTCTAAGTGAATGGGTGGTTGAATAACACTCTTTCATCTTTTGTGAAAGCTTCTTTATCTAGGCAATTACATAAGCAATCATTCATACGAAATAATTCATAGATAGTCACATTGGCACAGAAATATACGCATGTATTTTGGTGTATCTAAGATTACAAATATTTAAACACATTCATTCATAAATTTAAAATTAGTAATGATATGCAATTCAAAATTAAAAATAATTTTTATTTCAGAATCAGGAGTGAGGCTTGTCACTGTTATAAAACTAAATTTTTCACAGTAATCTTCATTATAAAGAAGGGACAAAATTAACATAGGTTACTGTTAAAAATATAAATCATGAGAAATGTAAAGCTCACGTTCACGTGTATAATATCCCTGTGAATCGTTACTAGTAGAGCTTTTGCTTATTTTGTGGGATACACACATTCATGTCTATCAGATATATAAATATTTCTGGTAATCTTATGTAATTCTTGCCAGAGATAAACCAAAATTATATCCACCCTGTTGATAAAATTTGCATTTTTACTGACCCAAAATCTGGTCGAATGAACGTGTGGTTAAATCATGTCAATATTACGTTTATGTCAACCGGTGTAATATATATATATATATATATATATATATATATATATATATATATATATATATATATATATATATATATATATATATATATATATATATATATATGTATGTGTGTGAAAAATACCAGAAATACAGTTATACATTCTTTGAAAAAATATGATCAGCTATTGATTTCTTCAAGGAAAAATATTCCCAGAAATAAATTTTTGAAGAAAAGCATATTATCAACAATAAGAATTATGTCGGCATTAAATAACCGATTAAGGTTGATATGCTGTAAAACAAAAAAACAAACCAAAAGCTTATATATTACATACATATATATTACGTTCATCTGTGTTACTAAATTTTGTGATTATGTATACGCATCCAGAGAGATGTTTATTAATACTGAATCAATAAACAGTAATACGTGTCTTCAGAACCGTTTTCTTGATTATATTTGGCTTCTTATTTTTCGTAATACACTTTAAATTTATCGTTATTTTTATTAAGTAAAATAATTCTAATACATTTAAAAAATTGTTTTAAAAAGAAATATAGTCTATTAAAAATTAAAAGTGAAAATATTTTAAATTTTAGTTAAATAAAACGTATTCTAACCTAAACACCCCCACAAAAAAATCTTTAAGTATACAAATAGAAAATATGCCGTAAGATCTTTTGCAATTAACAATAAAATTAAAAAAAAACGTAGATGACATACGTTTAACGGATGTCAGAATTCGTTGAAAAATACATCTCTACTCAACCCTAAACATAACCCTTTTTTGAACGTAACTAATAACTCATACAACAAAAGTTAATGAAAATGAACTCGCTATCACTCCTTGTCTGGATGAGTAGATTTCTCTGTATCCTTGGAAACAGTGAATTATGAATTTTTGTCGTGCCTTTAAAACTCAGTAAATTTAAAAATAAGTTACTCCAAAATTCGCTTGAGAATAAAATGGAACTAATGCTTTTAATTTAATTACAAAATTAAATTCGAAGCTTTAAGTTTCCATTTTTGAAACATAGTTATCACTGTTTAGCGAAAAAAAACACATTTTAAAACAGTTAATTTATAATATTAATGATATGTAAATTTACATTGAGCACTATTTTGTAAAAATAAAAATATCTATAAGAACACCGGATTATATATCTTACTGTTCTTTTTTTTTACATAAACACACACACACATACACACACACACACACACATATATATATATATATATATAGATATAGATATATATAGACATTATATATATATATAATACATTATATCCATTATATATTATATATATATATGAATACAGATATATTTATATATATATATATATATATATATATATATAAATATATATATATATTTATATACATACATATTATATATATATATATATATATATATATATATATATATATATATATATATATTGTTAAATTTTAAACTTATTATTTAGACATTAAAACAAAGCTTGAGTTAATTTTTTAAGTAGATTTAACATGTTTTATTGGAGGTATTTTATTTATTAGGAAAAGTTGACGTCTGATGATATTATGCAGATTAACGTAATATTTATTTAAGGTGTCTGAAATCTAATTAAAACATTTTGTTTTGTTTTTTTTTCCATAATATACATTACAGTTCAAAAGTTTGAGGTACCCCACATGATTAGCATGGGAAGAACTTGACAGAAGATTGAAAGAAAATGAAAAAGATGACTTAAACTCATTGTAAAAAGAATTGAATCAATTATCAAACTTATACTTTGAGAAAGATTTGCAACGGATGCAAATAAATTGTTCTGAAGCAATCAGAGCTAAACGAGGATATGTTGACGAGAGGAAAATTTTATTACAAAATACTTTTTTTGTCATAATAAAATTTATAATAAATATTGGTCTCACTTTTTGTATCCATGATAATTTATTTTCTTTGAAGTACATATTTTGGGCCAATTTAAAAAGAATAATCATAGAGATTGCTTCAAACTTTTGAACTGTAATGTATATTGAAACGTTTAAAAGATAGTTGATATAAAATTTGAGGTACTATTCCCATTGTAGATATCAAAGGAGTTTCGCAGAAATCATCGAACGATAAAGAGGGCTGTTGAAAATATAACTAAGTTGCGAACTAGAAGCAAAAGAAAAAAGCTTTAAGTACTTATCTCTTCTAGGGGAACGTAAAATAAGGCGAGTTATATTGAAACTGCCACTATTGACTAGTACGTAGAATATTGAATTGAGTGAGACAAGAAGGACAATAGGTGTAGATTACTTCGCAATTTGGGAACTGTCAAGATATCTCCAAGTCAAACTCCTCTAAGTAAATCAAACATTTTAAACCGTCAACCTTTGGTTAATAAACAGATGATAACTGACATTTCTAAAGTAATTTTCACCGCCGAATCTCGGGTTCAATCGATGGACTTGATGGATGAACCAAAGGATGAATATTATCCAATCCAGATGTGTCTTGGACTGAACAAAGGCAATCAGGATACGTCAGTGTGATTATTATGGGCTGGAATTATTGACCAAAAAATTATTGGACAATTCCTAATTGATGCTGATTTTTAACCTACCTATGCTAATTATTGTGATTACATGAACAAAACTTCTTTGAATATCACAAGTCCCAGCATCACATTTCCAAAGTGAAGTGCTTATGTATGCATGACAATAATCCTTCTAATTTATTTATTGTTGTTCCTCAGTTTTTGTAACAAAATTTTTTTACGGAAGGGAAGATAATGAAATCGCAAAATCAAGTTCAAATCTGAATTTAATCGAAAATTTCTGGTTAATTATTAAGATGAAATTATATGAAGGTGGCAAACATTATGACAGTAAACAGGTCTTTTTGAAGCAATTAAAACCACCATGTCAGCAAATGAACATTTTGAAGTAAAAAGTTAACAAAATCAGTGGATAAGATATTTTTGGCATTCAATTAGAAGAATGGTGAGTATAATAAATTTAAATGTTTCAAAGACTTATATATTTATTATTCGTTCTGTCACAGGTATTCTAATTTGTTGATATTTTTATTACATTATTATTGAAGTAAAAAGGTGCTTGAAATGTTTTGCATTATAAATTCTGACTACAGATTTTATAATGCATCCAATATCTTTTAACACATTGAAACTGCCCCAAAATGTAACTAAAGATTTATTTTGATGTTTAAACTGTTTAAAATTGTTAAAGGAATTTTCAAAGCAAATCCAAGTAGTTGAGTTTTATAAATTTGGCATGATGACTTCAGATTATCTATCTATCTATCTATCTATCTATCTATCTATCTATCTATCTATCTTCAGTAAAATGAATGGAGCCCGTTGGTTGATTGGCATTTGTTTACATTTGTAAAAAACAATACGCTAGATGTAGTTGTGTAACTCTACCGAGTGAAGATAGCTCTGGCTGACACAAAATTAGTTGTGTTTCAATCCTGGCTTGAGGCATTCGGAAGTCAAGTCGCACCGAGGAGCTGTGATACAGCGAAACAGTACTGTCTGTGAATGACATATATATATATATATATATATATATTGGCATTAAATATTTTAATTTAATTTAAGGATTTTTTGTAATAATATCTATTAATTTTTTATTTTTTATTATTATTTTATTTTCTGTTACTATTACTTAATTTATTAATTAATATATTTATATAATTTATTTATTTTTTTATATAATATTATCTATTGATTCTAAAGACATCTTTTAATTCGCTTATTCTGGAGGACATTTTCATTCATTTTTTTCAAATTTATTTTTTTATATTACATGTTAAATTTTGCATATCATTTTTTTTCTTTTGGATGGCTATCAATTAATATAAATTTAATTTGTTATATGTTAATTTGGATGTATTCATCCTAAGGTATTCATTTACTCACTTTATATTTTTTATATTACCCTTAATATTATTTTCTGACATATTTGTTAATTTAATTGTCTTTAATTCATAATTATCTCGCTTTCTTATTTTTCTGTTTATTTTATGTAATATTTGTTTTTTTTTTTCATTAATTTCTGAATGTTCATTTGACCTATCTACTGTCTGATTTGTGCTCGGTGTGTTAAGTAGGTTACTCCTTTCCTTCCTTTTCTCTCTTCCCTTCCCCTCTGACCACCATTCATAGCAAGACTTGCGCCACTTCCTGATTTTTTTTTTCCATATTCCTTCCTCTCTAATCTTTGTCTACTATTCTTCTGGTTTTCTTCCTTCCTTTTCCTACTCCTTCCTTTTGTCTGTTTTTGTTTTTCATTCAAAATGTTATCATCCATTGACTGAAAAATCCTGTACATTTAATTTTACAAGTAATTCCAGTCGAGAACTCTGGAGAGAAAGCGCGAATTTATAAACAATGACTACTACTGCTAATATTTTAAAGCTCTTGCATAATTGAGTCCTATCGCACATTGTCGTGTTTATTCGAAAAACATGTACATAAATATGTTCCTTCCTAACAACCGGGAGCTGATAGCTCAGGGGTAAAGTTTCGATCCCGGCTGGAGGCAGCTGGATTTATAGTCATATTGATGAGCTGGGCTAGAGCAAAACAGTCTATCTGTGAAAGGCAATAATATATACATATATATATATATATATATATATATATATATATATATATATATATATATATATATATATATATATATATATATATATATATACATTCATACAACCTCCATATATATATATATATATATATATATATATATATATATATATATATATATATACATACATTCATACACCGACACACACACACACACACACACACATATATATATATATATATATATATATATATATATATATAGCAATCTAACATGCTTAAATTTTATTGAAGTTTCATCAGAGACTGAGATATGAAGAAAAAGGAGAGAGAAATTCTCGTCTTTTTACTTTTGTGTGGTTTGATTTTCATTGTTCAGTCATGTGTAAAGTGGCATCGACTTTTTAAAAGAACATTAGAATAAGTTGTGGTGTTTCGCATTAAAGGGGAATAACGTTTCATATTTGCTGTTTATCTAAAGCATTTTCTCGGAATCCGATCCGTATTTCTCATAATAAATTTGGGCAACGGTATTTACTATCATGAATGTTTTATTTTCTCGAGATCGAACGAAGACAATTATTTAAGGATACGGTTCTGAACAATTTTCTGAAATATAAATTAGCGCTTCTTTTGTTCATCAATCATTATCAAATATTTATATTATTGAGTTTGATTGCCTTCTACGTTTTTTTTTCTTTTGTAATGTACGTGTTTTGATAAATCGAATCCACCGGAAAATATCGACATGAAGTTCAAATTATTGCCATCAACACTACAAAAGTGAATTTCCAGAAAGATATAAATTTGCAGCCATTAACAGTTTAATAAAAAGAATAAATTAATCTCCACAACTAAAACAATTTTCGTTAATGAACTACGCAAGTTAAACAAACACTTATTACTAAATGTTCCCCTAATTATATACACGAGCATAAACTCAAGCTTCCCGTAAACAACTATAATCTTAATCATACAAAGCATATTTCTGAAGATAATATTAGAAATACTATTATGAACTCCGTCCAACGAAATGAAATACACTATAAGAATAAAAATGATGGAATCTCAATAAAAGTCACATTAATGCAGCTGATAAAACAATCTATGATTTTAAACAGTGACCTAATATAACCTATCACCCGACCCAACATTCACCCACATATTTCTCATATAATACATGAGCGAGTGGATCTGTATATATATATATATATATATATATATATATATATATATATATATATATATATATATATATATATATATATATATATATATATATAGCCACCGTTTAGAATAGAATTAGTAAAGGTTTAGATAAATTCAAATTTATAAATTATTTATGATTTATATCTAACTCTACTAAAATTTTTAAACCAGTAACATGATATCTCCAAGCCAACCACCTTCCACATAAGTCTCATGTAATTTATGAGAGAGTGCATCAGTATGTTTGTACAAAAAAGACTCTTTCACATAGAATTAATAAACATTTAAATACATTTTAATTTCTGTCTATATTTCTGAATTGAGTTATTGTAATTATTTGCATCAATTACATTGTTCGGACTGTTGTCCTAATTTTTATTTTCATATTTACATCGTTTCTGCAGTTCTACGCTCTGGACTTCTTCAGGTGATTGGAATTTTGAACTGAACCCTTCATATATATATATATATATATATATATATATATATATATATATATATATATATTGTATATATATATATATAACCCCGACCGCTGCGATACGACGGAAGTACTATACCATTGGTCCAACGGGCTAGGAGGAGGACAAAAGTTTTTCAGGTCTAGATATTAAAATACACTCCATGTCCTTACTTGTGATGGATCTAACATAGTTTACTTAATTACGTTTTCGTTGTATTCATACTGTCTAGGTTAGTTTTTTTTTATTTGGACTTAAGACGCTTGACGATTTTTTCGCCTTGTTCTGATGCTTTTACTTCTATCTTTTTTTAATTACAGTTTTATCCTCAATTACCAATTTGCCCTCAGGTATCTACAACTTGAGTCATCCGAGATTTTTCAAGCGTGTAATATTATATACAAGGTAACCAAAAGGTTCTGTCCGTTTTTAAAGGAAAAACAGAAAACGCTTCACAGTATGTGTAACTTATTTTTAGTCATCGAAGTAATCGCCATTGGCATCCAGCACCTTCTGCCAACGGGTCTCCAGCTGTTCAACGCCCTTGTGGTAGAACTCGGGTGGGGGTTGACGAAAAGAAATCCGTGAGGGCTTTGCGCAAGTCTGGTTTATTGGTGAAGGATTTCCCACGGAGATGATTGAGTGGAAGAGGTGGTAATCGGATGGCACAAGCTCAGGTGAATAAGGTGGATGGCACAAAGTCTCCCACCCAAAATGCTGTATGGTATCCCTGACCACTCGCGCGACATGCGGCCTGGCGTTGTCATGGAGGAAAAACACACCTTTGCGATTCACCAGTGCTGGGTCCTTCTGGCGCAATGCCTGTTGCACACGTTTCAATTCCTACGAGTATAGGTCTCCAGTGACCGTTTGGCCCGTTGGCAGCTCTTCATAATGAACCACTTGATGACCTGTCCACCAGACACAAAACATAATCTTGCGTGCGTGCATAGGCGGTCTTGCGGTGTGAGGGAGAGCATCCTGAGGAGACAACCAATGTCTGGAACGCTTGGGAGTTTCGTACATAACCCACTTTTCATCACTGGTAAGCACGCGATTGAATAAGCATGCGGTACGGTGGCGAGAAACCAGCGATACGCAGGCTTCCACTCGTTGTCCCATGTGGACCTCCAACAAGGTTTGCGGAACCCACTTGCTCAGTTTCGAACGTCTTACCTAGGCAGTGCAGGTGAAGTCTGTTTCATCGGAAACGTTGAACTGTCTTGCAAGTTCAACACACGTTAAACTACTGTCCTCTTCAATAGCCGCCTTCAGGACTCCGTCATTCAAGACCTGTGGTTGTCCACTGCGAGGCTCATCGTGGAGAGACAAATCTCCCGACTTTAATTTTCGAAACCAACGCCTTGCAGTACGTTCATCAACAGCACAATCCCCAAACGCTTTGTATATGCGACGACATGATGCAGCTGCTGATAAGCCGACTTTGAAGTCGTAAAGCAAACAGCTCCGAACAAGATCTCTAGACACTTCCATCCATCTCACAACTGTCCGGTTATAACTGATGGCCGAGCACGGTGCGCGTGTTTTCATAACGTCTGATGTTCCTACTTCTGACTGTCCGAATTTGAAAACAATTGCTACAGGCATTTCGTAATTATTACAACTTCATTCAATGACTAATCAAAAAACGGACACAGAACATTTTTGGTTCCCTTGTATATATATATATATATATATATATATATATATATATATATATATATATATATATATATATATATATATATGAAGAAATATACTCTTAAGGTGTGCTATATTTATGGGATAAAGTGGTCAATATCAGAGATAGAGCGTGTAAATTTATATATATATATATATATATATATATATATATATATATATATATATATATATATATATATATATATATATATATTAACATTATTTCAATACTTCATTTTCATCCGATCCTTATCTATGATTAATCCATGATGAAAATGTCGTTTATGTTGGATTTTATCATGATTATACTGTTTACATTAGAGAGTAAATATACATTCTTTTGTTCAGATTCCAATAGTATCATATAAACCTCGGAGAATTCCAGTAAGATATATTTAATCATTTCTTAGATAAAACGTTTCAGAACCTAATATAACAATTGGGATATATATTGGTATAAATATATATGATATGGAGAAAACAACTGAAAAGTTGCAAATTAAAAGAAAAAAAATGAACTTTTTCTTATGAAAGTATTTATTTATATTTTTATATATATATATATATTTGATATTTCAGATCGCCCCGATCTTTCTTCAAAAATTAATTAAATAACTGTATTCGGATGTTTTTTGGTATAAATATATATATATATATATATATATAAATATATATATATATATATATATATATATATATATATATATATATATATATATATGGGAATATAGGAGCTGTGATACAGCGAAACAGTCTGTCTGTGAATGACTATACAGACACACACACACACACACACACACACACATATATATATATATATATATATATATATGTATATATATATATATATATATATATATATATATATATATATATATATATATATATATATATGCTTATATTTATTAACTTAAATAGATTTGCACTCAAGGCAATCAACATAATCGCCATGGGTAACAAAATGATATGCCGTCAATTCGTTAGAAAGCATTCTAAGTGTCTTACTAATGGAGTTTCTTGATTCTTTGCCAGATAAAATATAGTTTAAATAAGTCTTTGGGCAATCCAAACTTTCTTTTGGCTCATTATTTGTACAGACATTACACATATAACACGTATTCCCATTATTGACTGCTATTTGAGTCCACGAGTGGAAGCTTATATGTTATTTTCTTACTGTAGCCGTAAATGATTTATTCCTTGTTAAGTTCATATTTTGTTAATCATAGCGATGCTATTTTCATTTTATTACATTTATAAAAGTCTGTCAATGGAAAAATTTGCCATTTTCAACGGCCCAAGCCCTGGCAATTTGGCAGTTCTTCAACGCAGTGATGTCCTGAAATTGTTCATCATTTTCAACACCTACTACGAGTCTCGGTAAAAACAACTTCGTGAACACGATAAATATCGAGGTAAAATTTTGGATTCATCATTTTCAAGCAGATGATAATGCAGCAATAATCACCTAATGGGTTGGCAAATGATTTGAAATCGTATAAGTAATTATATTCACAGTATTTGCAATGATCAAGTGATAAATCGGATAGTGTAAACGCTAGGTTTGTGCACAAAAATATCCGACAGAGAAATGTATGTAGCAAAGTCTCGAGTCACGTATATTTTTAGTGAGATAATTAATATATTTTAAGGAATGATTGTAGTAATTCAGAAAAGGTGACAGATATTAAATGATTTGTCGAAAAAATTCGTTGAAAGAAAACTGGCGATGTTGTCTGTGGAATAAAGTTTGTATTTTGCAGAAAAAATCCACTTGATCATTGGCCTGTGAACAGAGTGGATCTATTGAAGAGTTCTGAGCTTGTGTTAATAATACAGGAGGTGAGAGTTGTAGGCCGGTCAGATAACTTTTTGTTTTTCAATGTGAATTGTAAATGAATTTTTCTGTTCCTGCCACAATAATATTTAGAACAAACTACAACAATCAACCCCAAAATTGAACAAATAGTTTTTATTATCTTCCCAAACAAAAACAAAACTATAAAATAAGTTATATAAACAAATTTTTATTACGTTAACAAAAACACCGATCAAAATAAAAATAAATAAATATATAAGATAAAAAATAAAAAAATAAAAATAAATAAGAACAAGCAAAATAATTTGACCCAAATAAATAAATAAACAAATAAACGACGTCCGGTAAAATAACCGCCAAAATAGACTACCCACAATAAACTATATAAACAAATTTTTACTACGTTAATAAAAACACCGATCAAAATGAAAAAAATAAATAAATATATAAGATAAAAAATAAAAATAAAAACAAGCAAAATAATTGGACACAAATAAATAAAACAACAAATAAACTACTTTCGGTAAAGTAACCGCCAAAATAGACTACCCACAATACACCACCGACCCGTATATATAAAAAGCCGAGAAAAATAACGGCACTCGTGGCCTGATGATTGCATCTAGAATGAAACAGACTGTCGACTCTAAGTGTTGACTTCTATGTCCACTTATATATCTATCTATATCTATATCTATATATGTGTGTGTGTGTGTGTGTGTGTGTGTGTGTGTGTGTGTCCACTGGGTGTATCAAAAAAACTTTTTAAAAAATTCGTGGCGGGGAACTGACACCAAATGCAGGAACCTTCAATACCGTTGCGAGTATTTGAAAGCGTCAGCTAGTCAATGATCCAATGAGTGCATGTGCGTGTCGAAGCAAGCAGATGACATTTTGGCAATTTGCTATGAGTTTCTTTGTTGAGGTACAACTATGGCCTTTTTTCTCATATGTTTATATGGATATATTACCTTGATTTGGTGTAAGGAATCCTCCCAAAGTATTTTTAGATTATACTTTTCACTGCCTCTACTGTAATTTTATAACTTATTACCTAAAAAAAAACATTTGCAGCCATGTATATATAAATATATATACTTTTTACTTGTTTCGCTGAGAGGAACCCGCTTCAAGACTATATAAAAGTATTTATGATACACCACATATATATATATATATATATATATATATGTATATACATATTTATGATACACCACATATATATATATATATATATATATATATATATATATATATATATATATATATATATATATATATATATATGAGCGAGAGAAATAAAGAGATAGGGTTATAGATGGGATGGGGAGCGACTAGTATATTTGAAGAGAGATATATAGATAGATAGATGGTTAGAGATGTGATGAGGAAGGACTAGTATATATTTGATATATGAAAATAAAATTAAGTTTTGACGAGAAAAATAAAAAAGCGCTTATAACTAAAGTATATAGCTGATAATTGTAGAATTAATTAGAATTAATCATTAGAATTAATGATAATAAATAGGTGATAACAAACAAATATACAATTTATATTTTAAAATATTTGTTAGGATCTGAAGTTTTCCGGTGACCTAGATGAATAAAATATATAGTAAAAAAGTTTAGAGTGAATTCAGTAATTCTCTTCATAACCAGAGTCCTTATAATGTTGTTTTAAAATATTAAAAAGAAACGGTATTAATAAATTAAAAAAAAGAATTAAATGCAAAATTAATTCTACATTTGCAACATTACATATATTCGGTGGAACAACATGATGACTATTATAACAGATCTCAAAGGTTAAAGTAGCGGATGAATTATGCGACGCATGACGGATATACTACAGAAGGCGCCACTCGAAATTAAAACAGAGCCAGCATCAGTCTGTTGTTGTTTCATAACTGGATTCTGCATATCTCATTCCATACGTGTCACAAAGTAAGCTCAACAAATCATGTATGGGAGTCACTTTGAGATAAAATCATTAAAATAGGTCAGCATAAGGCATTACCGTCTTTTAGATATGATGTGGAACCAAAGTAGGGGCCACGGAAAGAAAACACGGAACACGGGTTAGAGGTAAGGATTATATTAAACAGAAAAGTTACAAAGAATAGTGTAAGCAGAGCTTATTATCCAGTGGTGTCCGGTATTGGTATCGTACGCGGCTGCGCATTACTGGTGCTACTACTCCATTCACATAATAATATAGTACTGGGAGAGTCCATGATGTAGGGTAGTATTGGTCTTTCAACACCCCCTACCAAGAGTTTTCCTCTTTTTTTCTCTCTTTTTTTTCTTGAAGGAAAAAAAAGTAAAACTGTTAATACCTCTTCCTTCTTCACGTCGAGTGGTTGAGTAAATTTTCTCTTTCTCCCCGAGCGTCGTATTTCCGGAGAGACTTGGGGCGTGTCAAGATCGAAATGTTCGAATATTACGTCGATCGGCTCTTCGCGGATATTTTGTGGTGATACCTCAGATTCCATCAAACGGCATTTCCTGAGCTGGTTCATAAGGCGTTTGTGGGTATTTTTCGGACCCTGGACAATATAGACCAGTTCGTCAATTTTCTGTTTGATGTTGCCTACTTCCCAGAATGTTATATTGTTTTTGTAAGCCTTAAAAAGGTCTTTGTCGCCAGGATTCAAATATTTCTTAGGGAGCGAGACAGTTTTCTTGAACTTCGCTTGCCGTGGAATGAGTTTATCAAAGACGAACTTGATTTTTCTTGCGAACATTGTTTCTGCAGGCGAGCGTCCCATAGGCGTGTTAGGATTAGGGGTTATCCTATACAGCTGCAGAAACTGTTGTAATGCTCTATCCGTCGCTGTACCTAGTGCCTCTTTTAAAGCTCTTTTTAGAGTGTCCATGAACCTCTCGGCCTGACCGTTCGACCTGGGGTGATACTAAAGAGTCCACTTGATACGACATGCAAAAATCTCTGAATTCACTTGATGTGAATTGAGTGTCGTTATCAGTCACTAGACAATCTATCACGCCAAAACGCGCGAATAACTCATGTAAAAATCCGATCGTGCAGTTCGTGGTTGGTTTTTTACATTGCAGGACCTCAGGCCATTTTGAGTGGCTATCCACAACAATAAGGTACTACATGTTGTCTAGGGGCCCTGCAAAATCCACATGAATTCTCTGCCAGGGATGGTCTGTGTTTGGCCATGGTTTTCTCGTCGTGATCGGAGATTTTGCTGCAAGCACGCATCGCTTACAAGATTCTATCATGTCTGCTATGTCTTTATCCACATTTGGCCAATATACGTAGCAGCGCATGAGACTTTTCGTACGGCTCTTCCCAAGATGTCCCATGTGAAAACCCTTAATGATTTTTCTCTGTAGGCTATTTGCAATCACTACTCGGTCATTATACAGTAGAACATCCTCATAGAGGGAGAAATCTTCAGACACATTTAGGTCTTTGTTGCGAATTTTGTTTTTGATACTTTGGATGAATTCATCCTCTCGAGACTCCATTTTGATGTCGGCCAAAGTAACTGGGAGTTCTCTAATTGTATTAGCAATCATATTTTTGATTTCATAATTCGTCCTTAGTGTAGCAATGATGGAGTCTTCAAGAACTTCCGTATTTTTAGGAATGAGAGGCGATAAAATATCCGCATGACAAATATTTTTAGATTTTAGGAACTCGAGCTTAAAATTGTAATTCAAAAGAATCGTTCCCCAACGAAGTAATCTATTCGCCGTATAGACCGTTATGCCTTTCTTGGAACCAAAAAATTGTTATTAGAGGTTTATGGTCCATTTGCAGTATGAACCGTCTTCAATGTAGGTATCTATGGAACATAGTGACGGCAAATATTATCCCTACAGCCTCTTTCTCTATTTGCGAAAATTGCTTCTCTGATTGTAGTAAAGATCTAGATGCGTGTACTATGGCTTTTCGCGAACCATCTGGCAGTTTGTGGAGAATGCAAGCACCGATGCCGTAAGGGCTTGCATCACTTGCGACTATGATGTCGAGATTAGGGTCGTAGTAGGTGAGAGAGAGAGATCCAAAGTAAGTGTTTTCTTTATCTTTTCGAATGCGTCTTGGCATTCAGGGGTCCATACCCATGCTTTATCCTTTTTTAAAAGTTCGTTGAGAGGTCCTCTCAAATTCTGCATGTTCTTAATTATACCTTGGTAGAAGTTAGTAAGGGCGAGGAAGCTTTGTAACGATTGAACGTTAACTGGGACCGGCATGTTTCTGATTGCATTGGCTCTTTCTGGATCCGGACGACGACCGTCTCTATTTATAATGTGACCTAGGGATTTGATCTCTGGTTAGAAAAAAATCACACTTTGCTTCCTTAACATTAAGCCCGTATTCTTGTAACTTCTTGAATACGTTTATTATATGGTTCCGGTGCTCCGCCGACGTTTTACTGGTCACCAGTATATCATCTAAATGGCTGTTGCGTAGTCAAGGTCACCTAGAATGGCGTCCAAAACCTCCTGAAAGATTGCAGGCGCAAACTTGACCCCAAAGGCCAGTCTGTTATATTTGTACAGACCTTTATGGGTGCTTATGCAGAGCAATTTAGAACTCTCTTCATCCACCTCTATCTGAAATTATGCATCTGAGAGGTCTATTTGGAAAATATTTTGCCGCCATTCAATTTGTTGAAGATTGCTTCAAGGGTTAGGAGGGGATAATTATGATCCTGCAAAGCATCGTTTAGCCCTGTGGAAAAATCTGCGCATACTCCTATTTGGTTGGACTTTTTTTTTACATAGACCGTAGGTGCTGCCCATTCGCTAAAATCTGTTTTTGATAGAATACCCGCCTGTTCGAGTGTATCTAATTCTTTGTTGATCTGCTCCAGAGCAGCGAAAGGGACATTCCGTTTCTTTTTGAAAACTGGTCTTGCACCGTCCTTCACCTTGAAGTTAGCTTTAAATTTGGAACATTTCCCAAGGCCGCCAGAAAATACCTGGGGAAATTGTTGTTTGAGTTCCTTTTTGAGATTTTCAGAATTTGACGTCGTACTTTTTATGTTTCGACAAAAAGTGCTCATTGGGCAATCTCATAGATTGAATTTTTCTATCCAATCTGTTCCGAATAGGTTATCAGAATTTTATAGTACGTAGGCTTTCAGCTTTTTGGTAAGTCCATTTAGGGTTAATATAAGGATCACCTGGCCTAAGATGTTAATATTCTCGCCAGTTACCGATTTTGCTGTTTTATCCGTCTTTAGTAAGGTCGTGTTGTTTAACTTTCGCCAAGTACGCCAGTTGATAATCGAGAGGTCAGAACCCGAATCAAGCTGGAATTTTATAGAGTTATTGGAAATATCAACAGTCACGTATTTTCTTAAATTCCTTTCTACTATGTTGTCTGATTGGGCTTGCCTAATTTTACTTTTGTGTTTCCTCGTCTTGTTGGCGTACCAGCACTGAGTTAAGTTATGACCATTGTTATAGCAATTTTTGCAATATGCTTTCTTCTTGAATGGACAGAATTTCATCCAATGCCATTTTCCACAATGGTAACATGGTCCGGGAGGTTTCTTTAGCCTATTCGTATTTTGTTTCTTGCGGGATTTACAACATGAGATTTGCCTTTTGTCTTTTTGTCGGGGTAAAGAGGTTAGATTGCTTCTGATTTTACTAATCTGAGCCACACCTGATTCCTCGATCGTTTTTGAATCGCACTTGACAGAAATTACTCTTTGACAATCCTCTGCTAATTTTTGGAGAGTCAATCCCTGTTCGTTTTCGAGTTTGGAAAGTACCTGACGTCTGACCTCGGCGTCTTCTACTGATATTAGACCTTTTCCAAAATTAACACTTAAAATCGTCGGCCGTCAGATCGGCTAGTTTGAAATCATTACAGAGCTTGTTTACCGACGCTGCAAACGTTAAAAAATCTTGCTGGTTGTCCTTGACTGGGTTCAGGCATTTCCAACGTTTGGGGAACAAGGTTATGTTAGGCCCGAATAGTTCCGTCAGGAGCTTAATAGTCTCTGAGAAATTCAGGTCCGTAATTTTCTTGGGTAATATATAGTCTATGAACCTAACATGTTCGATAGCTCCCAGTTTCCTTAATAACATACGTACCTTTTTTCGCTAGGCCATTTTTAACAGTCTACATTGAAAATATCTTCATAACGCCTGTAAAATGCCTCGAATGTTTTGTCTTCCTTTGGTACGTATTCGAATGTTTCAATCGAGTTGTAGACTGTACTCTGGAAAAATGTCGTATCTTTTTCAGAGATTTTAGAGCCGTTACATGAATTTACAAGTAATTCTTTATGTTGTTTTTGCTGTAGTTCTGTTTTCTGAAGTGTAAATTGTTGGAATTCTATTTGTTGTTTATGTAACTCCATAAACAATTGTTGCTGTCTTTCGTCTGATTTTTGTTCGTGGAGTAGCTGTCTTCGCTTTTTTGTTGTTGAAGTTTCTGTTCTGTTTGTTGGTCCGACTGTAATTTGAGGAATCTTTCTTCCAATTTCTGCTGTCTTTCATCTGATTTTTGTTGGTGGTCCATCTGGACCTTTAACATTTCGATAATTATTTTTTTGAATTCTTCCATATTTAGATAATATGTAGACAATTAATGAAAGGACATACAAAACAGAAATAAATAAATAACAACAATTACTGTTGCTTTGAAAACCCGTGTACCAAATCTAGTAGTCAATTACTTAAATTAATAAGAACTACTTACTGGTTTAGATCTTTCGAGATACTGTTGTTCCGTTAATTTCAATGTGACCAATTAAATTTTCTTCACACTTATTATTATTTTTTTTTTAGAAGTGTGTGTAGAAAAATATCACTTAAACAGCAAAAAAAAATAAATACACTGGATTTTTTTCCTTCTTTTGGAAGAATTTGCTTTGCTTTTTTTTATTAGAAAAAAAACTCACATCAACCAATTTGAGGGGAGGGTAATTTTATGCAAGAGATTTGTAGGAATTCAAATCAATTCATAACATTTTTTAACACTTTGGTAAATGCGCGACTTGGTGAATAGATTTTTCGAACTTGAGTTAACCGTAGAACTTCGAGCTCTTGAGTTTGTCAGTTTGTTTTGTGTACAAGCTGTTTTTTTTGTAAGCAGTCGTTCTCGATACTTGGTTGCTCGTTTATTGCGTTTCGTTCGCAGATGTAGTAATGTCAGCTCAAATTCTAGTTCAACACTGATGTGGGAACCAGTGGGGTTAAACGAGTCCTCTGTCGCCACTGATGTGTGACTGGGTCTTTGGGGTTTCGGTGTGCGTGCGGGTCTCGAATCCTGTGTTGCCAGTGATGTGGACCCGAAGTAGGGACCACGGAAGGAAAACACGGAACACGGGTTAGAGGTAAGAAAGACATATTAAATAGAAAAGTTACAAAGAATAGTGTAAGCAGAGCTTACTATCCAGTGGTGTCCGGTATTGGTATCGTACACGGCTGCGCATTACTGTATTTACTGCCCCCCCCCCAAAGGATAGATGTGGCACAAGGTCGTATTTAAAGTGGTGTATTCCCGAGCCCGTAGGCTCGGCCAAAAAAAAATGCCCGTAGAAAACAGAATCGGTTTGGTCAACCACCCCGAACAAGACTCTGCCCTTCGGCGGAGCCTTGTCCGGTGTCCTCTCCGCTCTGAGGCAGTCAGTTCGACCGTTAACTCGTCAACACGCGGCTGCGCATTACTATATTTAGCACACCCACACACCGGTCGAATGGGGCACAAGGCCGGTTTAATGTGTGCTTACCCAGTCCGTAGGCTCGGCCAAAATTATGTCCATTTACAACCAGTATACACGAGTTCATGGACTGTCTACCTCCCCAGATAAGACTTTGCCCTGCGGCAAAGCCTCGTCCGAGTTCCTCTCTGCCAAACAGAGAGTTCGACAGCAGAACACGCGGCTGTGCATTACTGTATTCACTGTCCCCCACCCCACGAAGGATAGATGTGGCATAAGGCCGAGTTTAAAGTGGGGTATTCCCGAGCCAGTAGGCTGGGCCGAAAAATGCCCGTAGAAACTGTAAAAACAGAATCGGGTTGGTCAACCACCCCGAACGGGACTCTGCCCTTCGGCGGAGCCTTGTCCGGGTTCCTCTCCGAGGCAGAGAGTTCGACCGTTAACTTGTCAACACGCGGCTGCACATTGCTGGTGCTACTACTCCATTCACATAATAATATAGTACTGGGAGAGACCATGATGTAGGGAAGTATTGGTCTCACAACAAGATACAATCATTAATCTTTTAGATAAAACGTTTAAAATAGGTTGGCGTAATAAAATAACCTCTTTTACATAAAACCTTTAAAAGAGGTTGGCTTAATGCAATAACCTCTTTTAGATAAAACGTTTAAAATAGGTCGGCATAATGCAATAAACTCTTTTAGATAATTCTAGGTTGACATAAACCCTTGAGTTAACCTTGAATTATTGCTAATGGATGAGATAAACCTAGTCAATAATTATTGCCCTATAAGGCAAGAGGATATTATCATCAAAGAATTCTAGTGTCAACCGAAAATAAATATAAAAATACGAATAATTCTTTTTCCATTTTAATGATTAAAGTATGTATCGCTTTATGCCAAATTATTTCAATGATTGTATCTAAAAGAGTGTATTTACTTAGGCCGGCCTATTTTAGTGATTTTATCTTAAGGAGGTTATTGCATTATGTCTAACGTTTATAATGATCTTTATATCTTAGATGATATTTCATTAAGAATTCTATTTCTAAAATTTCCGTCACATATTTCAAAGACATTTTATCTGATCAAATTTTTATTTCATTATGGTGAGAAATATCTATCGAGAATATTTTCAGCGAATGAATCTTAATTATGTTTTTTCTAATATAGTCAATGTTTTTAACTACTAATTCTACATGCCGGAGTAAATATAAATGTTTTCAAAACAATTGGTAAGATATTTCGTTACATTTTTATTATATTATCATTCGGATTTTTCAGCAATAATGTTAAATTATATAATATATAAACAGATAGTGAATTAAATAATTAGTAATTGTTCCTACAAACTATGTCTTCACTGGCGTTTTCGCTCGTTTTGCTAATATGGTTTCCAAATGTCCCAAATGTGCGGTAAAATACAAAAGTCTGGAGTCGGTTTGGATATAATTTGCTTGGAAATTTATTGATTGATCGACTATTGTTTCTCCAGTTACTATTTAGAAATTTCGTAAACGTTATTCTGGTTTTCAAGTACATTCAATTCTATAAATCTGTACGTATTTGGATACCCGTTAGTTATTCGTTTTATTATTAATATCGTCATTATATTACGATTATTGCTATGGCCAAACAACCTACCAAGACTCCGGGAAAAGCTAAGGCTATTCGTGATGTGTTTATATCGCGACATTTTTTTTATCTCCCATAACATCATTAGGGTTACATGGACAAAGTTTTTCTTACTGTTTGGGCCGTAAGCAATTTTTTCTATTTCTCCTTATCTGGAATTTAAAATTATTTTTTCAGTCTGTTGTTATGTTCCATTTTTATCATTCCAAGCGCACCTACTATGACTGGTACTATTCTTGGCTTCAGTTTCCACAGGTCTTTATACTTCGATAGTTTTTCAAATTACTTGTTGCAATGTTACAGTCAGCTGCGCAAGCCATATCAATTAGTATGGTAGATTTTCTAACCGGTTTTTGACAATTATTTCCTGTAATCCCACAGAATTGTGATGTCCTATTTACCCATGGCACTTTGTATATATTGGAAAAACGGATCAGCTGAGTGCCAAAATGATATCCTTAGTTATTCTTACTGTTTATTGACCGATAATGTCATGAATTAAACAACATTCTGTCTTCTTCAATTGTTCTTCATGCTTTGGAAAACATTATAGAAACATTGCATCTTGATGGACTTATAAATGCGCATTTTTGTTTCAATGCGTATTAAGAACACATCGCTATCACAAAGCCAACGTATGTATTGACATTTTTATCAGCGATGTAATCTTCTAAAAGACGATGCTAACGAAAAGGCTTACATATTTGGCTGAGCATAGCTGAATACCTCAGCATTTAAAGGAACACTTATGGCCACACTCACACATATTATATATATCTATTTTACATAAAAACAATAAGAAGAAAAACAACATATCTTTGACGCTCTTATCATAAGCGAATTAAAGCCCCGAAATAAATAAATTCAATTAGGATTATAGAAACAAAGTCCTTAAATAATTTCAAAGATCACGTCTTTTTTTTTTGCTTATATATATATATATATATATATATATATATATATATATATATATATATATATATAAGAAAAAAAAAGACGTGATCTTTGAAATTTGAAATCTAGAAAGCAGCATAAGCAGTAAAAACGAACAGTTGAAATATACTGAATTCAAAAACAAAACATATATACATAGTCACAGGCAACTCAACTACCTGAAAATAGTCCCGGATGAGATTGAAAGTAATTTGGAAAAAAAAACTGTTTGAAAGAAAATTTTTCTTAATCAATTTTCTAAGGTTATCAAGAATTTAATCCGTGAAAATGAAAGGATCACAACGGAAAACTAATAGGCATGACATGTCTAAATTATTCACCCAAATCTGTTTGAATGAAAATATGCTGCCTAAATCTACACTATATATATATATATATATATATATATATATATATATATATATATATATATATAATCGTACAACGTCCTCCCCCGTTTTTCAAAGACTTCCAACACCGCGGCTCAATCCAGAGTTAATCTTATCCCACGTTGTGATTTAAGATTGATCATAAGGCGGCTAAGATCGAATCGTCGCAGGTATCTTCGTGTTTGGCTGGTCCAAGCAGGGTGATGATGTCCAGGAAACAGATACCACTCGAATAAATTGAACAAAAGCAAATACTGCTTTTATATCAGTCCTCCGGACAATAATTGGATTATACCAGAGTGTGCATGCAATTAATTATCAGCCTAACCCGCGTCTAAAATCGGAAGTGATATTGTTGACGTGGCAAAATCTAGTTTACTGTTGTCAGTAAGGATCAGCACAAGGCTGAAGTCGGAGGCTTCCGTCGACAGATAATCACGTTTGCCTCTCTCCTGTCTCTGGTCTCGTATCGGTCTCTTGGCTCTTCTAATCAATTCGCTTTGCGCATTCGTATTTATGGGCATTCGCTCAAACTGGCATGGGTGTATGGCGAGATAGCAGCATTTCGGTGAATTCCCTATGGCTTACGTCATAAATTTGGGGAATTCGCTATTCTCCACCCTCTCTTTTATTAACCTCTCTTACCAAACTCTTCAGTGAGCGTTCGTCATCCTCCTTGACGTCTCAGTTGCTCCCGCTACCTCGAGCATTTTCCATCCAAGTAAGCTCAGTTCCAAATTCAGTTGTTTACAAAAATCTACCTTTTGCTTTTCCAGCCGCATTTGCAGCTTTCTATCAATCAACATGGCTCCCTAAATCTGGGTCATTTTTCATTGTTCAAACCGCTCGACACAAAATTCAAGTCGTCTATGTCTGAAATAAATCCTCAATTCTTCCCGCAGATTTTTGGTATTAACCCTTCTCGTTTCAATGTCTCTCACCACATGACACTTTAACAAAAAAAAAATCCGTTTTACCGCGGCAACGACAAATAGTATCACACATAAACACACACATACGAAGAATATATATATATATATATATATATATATATATATATATATATATATATATATATATATATATATATATATATATATATGTTAGGCATTGAAGTCTTGACCCAGCGGCAACCGTCCTTCTGTTTGAGGCTTAAATTCAAACGTCAGGCCTGATAATTTTCTTTACTCATGAAGCAGACTGCCTCTATTGGGCGTTGACATTAATGCTCACTTTTATAATAACATACGGTCTATCCCTGTTATCGAGCAGTTTAATTCATAAATATAGCATACCATAAATCTATAATGTTTTCATGTATATACCTCCAATCAGTGTTTGTCTGTAGCAGGAAATGACTTGTCAATTTGAATGCTTCCAAAACGAAACTGCTATCAATTACTCACCATAAAGAAACTTCCTTGGCTTCTATCAACATGTTTGATGATCAACTCCACGAGACCTCCTCACTTCGCCTTCTTAGTCTCACGTTGTCCACTGACATGAAGTGGAAGAACTACATTGAATCTGTACCTTCATCTACCACAACGAAAGGTTGTTCTCTGTGTCCGGCCAAAAGGTATTTCTACGTCTGCTTACATCCTTCATATCTACAAATCTAGCATTCGTCCATTCATGAAATACTATTGCATTATATGGTCTGGTTGACCAGCTGTTCATTTCGAAGTTTTCAACAAAAAAACAAACACGGATAAAACAATGTTACCGGTCCTGACTTGGGGTGTCGACTCCATTTTCTCACTGTTGTAATGTGGCTTCCCTCTTTCTGTTTTTACAAATACTTTCATAGCATCTGCTCTGACGAGCTATTTTTACCTGTGTCTCGATTGCCTGAATTCAAGCATGCTACTTGGTAGGCGTCTCGGTCCCACTGTCGAAGCAGTTAAATGTAACCGCCTCCCTGTTCCAACAGCTTCTTCTCTCACACTTCCCGACATTAGAAAACCTTTCCTCTCATTTGATAACTATAATCTTCAAAAATGTAATGTCAATCAACATCCTCTCTTACCATATTCCTGTTCTTTTTTTATCCTCTTCCGTCATTCTATTTCTCCTTTCCTTAATTTAACCCCGACTATACCCAATCTTTTTCCCTTATTTACACTCTCTGTAGCTCCTTGCGTACTAATGGCACTCCCACATTGCTTGGGGTGAAATGCTTATATATATATATATATATATATATATATATATATATATATATATATATATATATATATATATCCAAGTGTGGGATTGGTATATACGGAGTAAGTTCCAATAACCAACAATTATTATTCTTTAAAGAGTGCTCAATACAGAGTAGAGCAAATATAATTATTTATTTAAAAATTCTAACATAAATATGTTATAAAATCACTACAAAAATAGCCATTTCGTTTCGACACTCCGGTGTCTTTTCAAGTGATGGTGTTGAATGTAGAATAAATGGATTTTAGTACATTAGCCCTTTGCTTCTATCTGTGTCTTTTTGACCCATCACCCTCCCACCGATTCCGTTGACAGGTCAAGAGTCGATCCCTCGCTTTCCCCAAAAGAATTTGTGGACGAAGGAGTCCAAGTGTCATGTCTAGCTCAACCATATCCCTCTACCCCCCTCTCACACCCCCAGCGATAACCTTGCTTCGTGATCAGGCTCTTTGAATCACCATATACTCGGGTTCTGATTGGTCATTCGAATTTATACTACAGCACTCAACCCTAGAGAAGGGCCGTTAAGGAATTTGGAAATATTTTTATTAAAAAAAAAACATTTATTCTACATTCAACACTATCACTTGAAAAGACACGGGAGTGTCGAAACGAAATGGCTATTTTTGTAGTGATTTTATAACATATTTATGTTATAATATTTAAATAAATGATTATATATATATATATATATATATATATATATATATATATATATATATATATATATATATATAAGGTGAACATAGAAGTCAACACTTAGAGGCGACAGTCTGTTTCATGCTAGTGCAATCGTCAGGCAACTAGTGCTGTTATTTTTCTCGGCTATTTATACATAAGGGTCAGTGGTGCATTGTGGGTAGTCTATTTTGGCGGTTACTTTTACCGGAATTGGCTTATTTGTTTATTTATTTATTTATGTCAAATTATTTTGCTTGTTTTTTTAATTTTATTTTTATCTTATATATTTATTTATTTATGTTTTATTTTGATCGGTGTTTTTTATTAACGTAGTAAAAATTTGTTTATATAGCTTATTGTTGGTAGTCTATTATGGCGGTCATTTACCGGAAGTCGTTTATTTGCTTATTTATTTGGGTGAAATTGTTTTTGTTGTTTTTATTTATTTTCATTTTTATTTTTATCTTATATATTTGTTTAATTGTCATTGATTAAAGGAAAGCTATTTGTTGAATTTTGGGGTTGAACGTTGTGGTTTGTTCTGACTACTATTTTTGTGGGAACAGTTTTTAATTTATTTATTTGTGTTGCTTATCTTTATTTGTTTTTTCTAAACGGCTAAACTACCAATATATATATATATATATATATATATATATATATATATATATATATATATATATATATATATACTATAGCTGTTCGTTTACTATGTTTCTTGTTTCGGAAATGTTGACACCTGAGTTCTCTTCTAAGTAAATCTTTCATTTGCTTCATTTTCTGAAGCGATTTTTCAGGATATTTTTACTTGTATATTACTCTTGTATTTTTCTGTTAATATGTTTCACTTCGGTGAATAACAATAAGTTGCTAGATATATCTCCTCGGTCGATATACACTCTTCCGTCGTTTTGTCTTCGTTATAAAAAAAATTAAAAAACATAAACATTGAGCCTGTCTTACGACTCGGGCTACCGATATTTCTTTCCCGTAATTAGTGTCAAGTCACTGTTCGTCTAATATAGTACTTTAAATTCGATGCATGTGAACTATTTCCTCAGATACATCTCCGGTCATCATCATATTTTATATTCCTCAGTCATATCCGTACTTAGAATATTGTTAGTATTTCTTTAATAATTTATATTTCCTTGAAATTTCCAAATATTGTATCAGCGATATTTCTACGATATATTTTTCTTTTAGTTTGTAATGTCACAGAACTGATAGCAGACACGGAAATGAAATTACAAAATCTCCTACAGAAGGTTGCAACGGATAGTGAAAAAAAAGAGAGTAAGCATAAATTACAAGAAGACGGAGTGCATGGTCGTCAGTAAGAGGATGACCCCGAAATGCAATCTGAAGGTCGGTAACACTAGAATCAAGTAGACGCAGAAGTTTAAATACCTGGGAAACTTCTTGACAGTGGACGGTGAGTGCGACACTGAAATCTGTAGGGGTATAGGTATGACCAATGACACATTCCAAAAGCTGGGAAGAGTACTAAGAAACAGGGGGATTTCTTTGGTAACAAAGAAAAGAATACTGAGCTGTGGCGTGACAACTGTCCTTTTTTACGGCAGCGAATATTGGACGATTTCCTCAGAGATGAATAAGTGACTCGAGGCCACAGCGATGTGGTTCTACAGAAGGATGCAAAGAATATCACGAACAGATTGTTTGAGCAACTATGGGATCTTAGAGATCTTGCAATCAAGGAGAAGTATTATACTTAATATCAGGAAGAAGCAGATGAAGGTTCTGGGACACCTAATGAGGAAGGAGGACCTGGAGAATCTGATACTCACGGGTCGAATAGAGGGAAAGATAGACAAGGGAAAACAACGCATGACATACCTAGCAAACTTGGGCGGATGAATGACAGAACGTGATGTGGGTGATGAAGCAGGGGGAAGGGACTTGTTGAGGGCTGCAACAGATAGATGGAGATGGAGAGCCATAATCGCCTAGTTCCTGAAAGAACATGGTACATAAAAAGAAAGAAAGAATATTTTATTCCATCGGAAAATAGGTACTTTAGACAGGAAAATATTCTATGCGTTTTTCATTTGAATGTTCTGAAATACATATCATTGTAATATAGCGATATATCGTCGAATGTCACCATTTTCACAGGGAAACTTATCGGCGAAATAATACCAATTCTAGTATTCTCAATGTCGTGTGTTGTACTCCTCAGCGTATCTTGCATCAGCAAACTTCACCGTGATATAGAGATTTACACATGCCTTTGATCTTCGTGCGCGAGCTGTCAACAGACAGCGTTAGAGCTTTACTTTTCAGGAAGTATGAATGTAGGTTGCTGTATCTGTCAGATCAAAACGCACAGAGGAATGCAGCGATCGATATGCGAAAGAATTCACGCTCTCATGTGTAAACACAGACGTATAAGACAGAGCGGTTCATGAGACAGGCTGGTTTGTTTCTGTTTAGCTCTGACAATACGTTGTCCTATTTGACAAGTTGCGTCGAGAATTTCTATGATAATTTATGATAAAAAGTTAAATATGAACTTCCTAAGACATCGATAAAAAAATCATCGTAGTTGCCAAACAATTATTCAAGAAAAAGTTTCTTGAATGACAATATTGATTTAGATCACAGTTTCACAAACAAGTCATTTTTTAAATCATTTATCCCCAGGTAAGTCGATAATACTACTAAGACGCATGGAGATACACTTTAGAAAAGACTCCTTTTGACATGTACTATATTTACAGAATTCAGATATAAACAAACCATGAAGATTGTTGACATATCTGGGTTAAGGTTGGCGAATCCCCACTTCCATTAATAGAAGTAAACGTGGGATAAATTACTTTTAACCACACAGCCCCTTTTGCATAGAGGAAATATCGGATGACTCTCGCTAATCTATTAATAATTCCTTGGCAAATACACAGACGAGCTACATTCCTTAGTTCCACCAATCCAGACATTTATAATCAGGTCCTGGTAGACGACGTACACAGTGTGGAATCAAACTATCCTCCTCTGTATTCCGTAGATAAGAAGGAAGTGCACTGTAAGAGATTATTCCTGAGAACCGATACTTTTTTAGAACAGCGTCCTGAGATGATTCTTCCGTTATAAATATAACTTTAACTGCTTCTTATTGTTGATCATCTTTTGTCTACCGTAAATGACTTCATAATATTACCTCAATTCTACTCTTATATCCGTACATAAAATTACTTCAGTAAAGCTCTAAAATGGGTGGCTTTTGTTAATTCTACTGAGTGAATATTTAGTAATAGAAGAATTAGACTGAATCTGATTGGGATGCCGTAATGCTGCTAAGTATGGTAAACTCTCGTTATCTGTAATGTTATTGTGGAATCGATTCTGATTATCTGAAAAATCTAATCTCTTTAATCAAAGATAATCTATGATAATATTGTCTTTGTTTTTACATGTAGCAGTTATCGGTAAGGAATATGAGATCAGAGCAGTTTAAATTAATAACGTTGACGATATATTAATTTTCACTCAAATGAAATATTTCGCAAATATATCAGTGCATGAATTTCCACACCAGCTTCGTGTTTAAGAGTGGGGGAGAACTGGAATATGTTTGATCGGTAAATAGTCTAGGAGAATCACAACTCGCAAATTCAAAACAAGTATATAATTGGTTGGTAAGAGTTTAACTTAAAATGTATTACCTGATGAAAACATTGCAGAACAACATATGGTCATTTTTCTGGACCCGCTTCCTTGTCAAGCGAGAACTCCGAGGATTCCCAAATTCTCGCTTGACAAGGAAGCGGGTCCAGGCACCTTAATTCTACATAACTTCAAAAATTATGTTACGGGTCTCGGCTCTCGATTTTGAAACATGAGAACTCTTATGAAGCGAAGGAATCATATTTTTAAAAACTAAAAATATTATAATATATATATATATATATATATATATATATATATATATATATATATATATATATATATATATATATATATGTATAATGTAGAGAGAGAGAGAGAGAGAGAGAGAGAGAGAGAGATTTTGTATGGTGTTCTGATTAAAATATATATCCGTATTAAATCTATTGAATTTATTTCGATTTTTAATGAATTTTTATTATACAAACCAATTGTGTGCAATATAATATGATCGCTTTTAAAGAAATCCATTATATATATATATATATATATGTGTGTGTGTGTGTGTGTGTGTGTGTGTGTGTGTGTGTGTGTGTGTGTGTGTGTGTGTGGAATATGGTGTCCGTTCGCCATCCAGGCTTCATGTATTTCTCTCGGCAGTGTCGACAAGATCCGAAGGAATACAAGGCATTATAACTGAGGATGGCGTGCCTGCAGTAATTTCAGCAAAGGCATCAGTTTTCGGGGATGAACTCCGAGTTTTCTGTCTGGAATTACATGCATAGATTTTCCATGGTTTGGATACGACCACAAGTCATCAGAGGATTAAAGTCAGGCTTTTACTTCCTCTAGATGAACTCCCTTCATATGTCGACGAGCTCTAACTACACGAATCATCTGTGTAGCTAGAGCAAATTGTTGAGCTTCGTGAGTGTTGTGACGTAGACGAAGGGTGTTATGACGAAGGTGTGGTGCGACGTGTGTCATATGTATGTGTGTGTGTATATATATATATATATATATATATATATATATATATATATATATATATATATATATATATATGTGTGTGTGTGTGTGTGTGTGTGTGTATGTATGTATATATATGTATATATATATATATATGTATATATATGTATATATATGTCATTGTCATAAATATTACTATATTAAATTAATACATACATATATATATATATATATATATATATATATATATATATATATATGTCATTGTGATAAATTTTACTTAAAAAATATAACCTGGTAATATACATACTTATACTCGATAAGAAAAAATGATTTTACATACTGGAAGTAATTCTAATACATTTACTTGGTCTTTAAAAAGGAATATAGTATAATAAATATTAAAAATTATTTTTTTTAGAATTGTAGTTAAAACATATCCTAGCCTAAACAGCCCCCCAAAAATCTTTAAGTATACAAATAGAAAAAAATACCCTAAGAATTTTTGCCGTTAATAATAATTTTTTTATAAAATACCCAGACAATATGCATTTAGCGGATGTCAGAATTTGTTGAATAATACATCTCTACACACCCCTAGACATAACCCCGCTTTCGAATATAACTATTAACTGATACAACGAAATTTTTAAAAATTGGACACGCTACCACCCCTTGTCTAGATGAATGGATTTCTCGGTATCCTTGGAAATACTCATTTATGAATATTTGCTGTGCCTTTAAAACTGTAAATTTTAAAAAATAAGTTACTCCAAAATTCGCTTGATGAGGAAATGGAACTGATGTCTTTAATTTAATAACAAAATTAAATTCGAAGATTTTAGCTTCCATTTTTGAAACATGGTTATCACTGTATAGCTAAAAAAACTTATTTAAATTAAGTAATTTTCAATATGTATATATACATATATATATATATATATATATATATATATATATATATATATATATATATATATATATATATATATATATATGCAGGTGTGCAGAAAAATAGGAAAGAACACGTTAGGTAGATAATCCGGTGTTCCTTAGTATTTAGCTTTATTTTCAAAAAGACAGTGCTCCATACAGAAGTAGAGCTTATATTATATTAATATTTTTAGTTTAAAAAAATATGATTCCTTCGCTACATAAGAGTTCTCATGTTTCAACAGCGAGATCCGAGACCCATAACATCATTTTTTTAAGTTATGTAAAGTTAAGGTGTCTGGACCCGCTTCCTTGTCAAGCGAGAATTTATATATATGTAGCTTCACTGTACGTTTTCTATAAACACTTTCCTGGTAAATATTCTGATGATCTCTCCTCTATGCTACCAAATGGCTCGAATATAATAATGAACACATATGCTCACATCTCTCTCTCTCTCTCACTATATATATATATATATATATATATATATAGAGAGAGAGAGAGAGAGAGAGAGAGAGAGAGAGAGGGAGAGAGAGAGATATGAGCATATGTGTTCATTTTTATATTCGAGCCATTTGGTAGCATAGAGCATCAGAATATTTACCAGGAAAGTGTTTATAGAAAACGTACAGCGAAGCTATATTACGGCGGTGGGAAACTACAATACGGCGTGTTTGTGCCTGTTTACACAAACGACATCTGCTTCTTCAAATTAATTCTACTGGCAAGAACTCTTTTCTTGCATATTGTTTCCTTACTCCACTCTAAATGTCCTTATTTTGTTCCTAATTTTTTGTTTTCCATTTATTATTCGAAAATATTCTAATAATATTGGTATATTTCATTAGAAAATAAAACAAAACTCTAAATGTAATATATCATCAGAGTATCAAATAATTCTATTAAATTCATATAATCAATATTTTAATAGGTACATTTACGAATGCAGTAATGTTCCATAAAAGTGACTCACCTGATTTTTTGTAGTAAATGTCCTCTTCTCCGATAAAACGAAAATTGACCTAAATTCAAAGGATAAGCGATCTAAAATTCGAAGAAGAAGCTTTGAAAGCTCTTTGAATTTAGCAGTAAGTACTGTAAAGTATCCGTTCAGTATAATGTTCCGGGGGTGCTTTTCTTTTCATTGAACTGGTTTCTTAAAACCTATTGAAAAAAAACCCAGGAGCGAGCAGTACAAGAGTTTTGTCTGCTCCCTTCTGCTGAAAGGGTGCAAATCGATCACACCAAGCTAATTTTTATGCAGTATAATGCTCCCTGTCACAAATCAAAATTGATGAACGAATACTTCGATGCGAGGCAGGTGAGTGCTATGACGTGGCAGCCCCAGTCTCCTGACCTCAACCACATAGAAATCTTATGGAGCATTATAAAGTAGAGGCCTCGAGAAAGCAGTTGAGCAACAAAGAGGATTTGATTGTGAATTTCATAACCGAACGGAATTCAATGCTTGGAGATGCCAAAAAAGGTTGAAAAGGTTATTCAAAATAAAGAAGGATGCATAGATTATTTAATATTTCGTAGTATATTACCTATTATAAATAAATTCTGACTCTATTATTCTTTATTTAACGTTGTTCGGTTATGTTTCTATTGATTACTAGTTGCAGGAAATAAGTGAGTCACTATTTTCGCACAACATTTTTTCCTACCTCTCCTTTATATCCAAAATTATAATTATCAACAGAATACCTTAGGGTGAGTAAACTTTTTCATAGGAGGTCGGGAAGGGGTCTTTATATTAGTAAGATTAAAAAATAGTTTGACCCCAAAAAACAATACGCGTAACAAAATCTTAAATGAATAAATCAGGTGAGTCACTTTTATCGAAAGACACAGTATAATGACAAAATGCAGGTACTTGAAAAAGATTATGCTGGAGAAGTATGAGCCAGGATAAGATAGGGAGATTATTATATTGTTTATAATATTGTTTTCCTCATACTCTTCCTCCTAAGTAGTGACACAATCTATATAGGTTGTCAACAGCCAATAGGCTGGAGGTATTGCCTGATGATATCCATCATGGTTGAAACCATGATCCCTTCCTTTTAAAGTCTTAGTTGTTAAGGATATAAGTATATTTATGATATAAATATATCCTGATGAGTTTAACAATATTTGGTGTTTAATTCCTTTTACAATATGAAAAGTGTTACTTTAATTATAAACTATGTCTTAGCTGTGTTTTCTATCTATCTATCTATCTATCTATCTACTAAGAGAGAGAGACAGAGACAGAGACAGTGTGAGAGTGAAGATATTGATAGATATATATGCATATGTATATATAGATATAAATATACACATGTGTCTACATCTGTATATGGCATAAATTTAGTGCACATGTATTTATAAAATACGATATATACATATATATATATATATATATATATATATATATATATATGTGTGTGTGTGCTTGTGTGTGTCCTTGTGTGTATGCGTGCGTGCGAGCGTGCGTGTGTGTGCTTACATGTGCGTGTGAGTTAGAGAGAGATAACGGAATCTGGAAACAAGCAGAAGAAGCCGGTCATAGCTCTGAGTAAATATATGCGACAGCATCACACCTTACATGTTGCCACTTAACACACCACACTGCAACAACGTGTACATGTGCGGCCCAGTTGAGCGAGAGACAGAGAAAACTTAGAGTAACAGCCAAGTTATTCTGAAGGCAAAGATTGGTAGCATTCACCAATTTGACCGTTCACAAGAGTTGCTTGAGATCCGATGTCGTCTGGATGCCGCGATTTTATTGAATACATTTACTCTGTAATATTTCAAGATATTTTTGTGTACGTTTGGCACATATATATTTTAAAATGAGATGTCAGTGATATTTTCGTTTCCGCGTAATTTAGACGACAATCCATGGCAACACACACACACAAACACTAACTCGCACACACACACTCGCGCACACACACACACATATTACTCGGGCAAATATTTATTTTTTCGGAGCTGTATATATTGTTTTCCACAGACAGACTGTTTCGCTGTATCACAGCTCATCATTGTGGCTAGACATCCGATTGCCTCAAGTCAGGATCGAAACCCAACTGATCTGGTATCAGTCGGATATATATATATATATATATATATATATATATATATATATATATATATAATTTTATTGTTTATTCAACCGGGTGTTGAAAAATTTATGGCTTCAATCAATAATCAATATTGAGAATACTTTTAGGAAGGGTAAAAATTTCTAATGAAATTCTCTGTATATTTAATAACTGTTTCTTAGATGAGAGTTCTTGATCATTCTGCTTGTCGGACCGGGAACTTTCCAGCCTTAACTTTTATATACGTTAACTCATGTCAAATACAGGAACCAAATGCGGTGACGTAAATAGTATTTCTCGTCCTTTTTCTTCATAAAGTCTTTACATATATATTGATATCTGAACCTTTGCATACACAGACACACACACATACAGACACACACACACACACACACACACACATATATATATACATATATATATACATATATACATATACATATATATATACATATATATATATATATATATATATATATATATATATATATATATATATATATATATATATATATATATGATCGCATACTTTATAAATATACATCAAAACGAGGAAAAAAAGCGTAGCTATATATCAAAATAATTACAGGATGCCGTGCTTTTGTACGATGTATCTTACTTTTAAAAGAGTACAAAAAATTAAAGAACAAAAAACAAAAGTTCCCTTGTGATTGTCGGCGTAATGCGTAGTTTACCCGGCAGTTATAACTTTCTCTTTTCATGTCTTCAAGTCTATCATCTGCGTACTGCCCTTGTTATTAAAGTGATTTTATGTTCATCTACTTTTGAATACCTGCAGTAAAGAAATCAAGTGTACTCATATATAGAGATGTATTTTGATGTATAATAGCAGAGCCTCTAACTAAATAAAGTATAAGATAATAATAGAATATTTAGAACTTCATCATGGAGAAATGTCTAACCTTGTCTCGGTATACATTGTGATAAATGACTTTACGAAAGAATATCTAACATCCATATCGCGGTAATGTATGGGCCTACTGAAACAAAAATTTGAATATACAAATGCAAATGAAGGTAGGCTTTTGCGTGTATAAATGCGCGGATTTATATATATATATATATATATATATATATATATATATATATATATATATATATATATATATATATTCACTTATTGGTATTTATGCATGGTTGTCTTCCTTTTTCTTCCTACCCGTTTATATATATATATATATATATATATATATATATATATATATATATATATCTTCAAACAAATTGAAAAAAGGAAGTGATGTTCCACGAGCGGTCTGCTTACAAACAAAATTGTTCATAACCATTTTCGTTCTACCCAGTGGAGGTGCAACTAAATGCACTGAAACGAAGTTGCGTCTTTATTGTGAGTAAATGTTTTGTCTATATTAAAAACTTATAATAAATAATTATTGCTCTACTATTGATATTGTTCCCTCTTTTGAAATAAGGCAGGAACAAATAAAAATAAACACACTCGAAATCGATATCATTAAATACTTCCGTAAATCACTACTATTCCAAAATGAAGACGCATGGAAAAGAAAGAATGGATCTTTGACACTACAATTGGAGCCTTTGACGGTGTAGAGACCTGCCAAATCATAGGTATATATTTACTACACGAAATCAGCAAAATAATAGATAGAAATTATATATGACTCTACAGGGACAAAATCTCATAATCTTAAGAAACTTTAACAAACAAAACAGACACAAGACTAGGAAAGCAATAATAAAAAAAAAATAACGGATTTGACATAGAAAAAAAGGTAACCAAACGAAGTTGATTTTCTAGATGTCACTTTCAACTTAGGAAAATGTATTTACAACCTATACAGAAAACCCAATAACTAACCAATGTACATAGACTCATCTTCCGATCAACGGCCATCTGTAATCAAACAGACCAAAATCAATTAACCGCAGGCTTCCTGACAATTCTTCCAATGAAACAATACTTAACGAAGCTAAGAAAGACTGCGAAACAGCCCTAAAAGATGGTGGATTCCCGCCAACATCACATACTCACCACAGAGCACAAAAAAAGCGAACAGGAAGAGAAGCATCATATAGTTCTACCCACCATTACAGCAAAAACCTAAGAACAAACATAGGGAAAATATTAATCTAACTCTTACACAAACAATTCCCGGAATCAAGCACTCTCCACGAAATATTCAACAAAATCACAGTAAAAATCAGCGAGATTATAGCACAAATAATAACAAAAAAAGCGAACAATTTAAACTCAGATGTAACTGCAGAATAAATAACGGATGTCTCTTAAACACTAATTGCATACAAAACAACACAATATACCAAGCCACGGTAAAATCGCCAGATAATGAAAAAATATATATATAGGACTAAGAGAATGACCCTAGAAACAAAGAAACTATGCACACAAAACAAATAGTGAATACGCAAACGGAACAATATTCTCTAAGTATATCTGGGAAATTAAAAACAAATCACACCAAAAATATCATAGAAAATAAGTTACACAACATCAGTCTACAACAATCAATCCAAAAACTTCAAAATTTGCTGGGAAGGAAAAATAGATATTATTACCTTCTCAGAGCAAAAGAAATTAGTATATAAACAGAACTAATCTTGAAATGCAGACATGAAAACAAATTTTACATATAAATCGAAAAGTGATTTTTAATAAAATCAAGTAAAATAAATTAATCCAATCAAATAAAAACAAATTAACAAAATACTCTCGTAAAAAAACCTTTAGAATAGACTGTAAAGCATAAAAAGAAAAAAGAAAAATAATTAATCCAAATAAATAAATAAATAAAGTAAATCATAAACAAATTAAACACCCCCGCCAAAATAAATGTTAGAATAGACTACAACAATCAATCCAAAAATTGGATGAAAAAATAACTTTAATTACCTTCCTAGACCAAAACAACTACTACTAAATAAACGATCAGAACTCGTCTCAAACTTTTTCAATACGTTACTAAAACATCAAAAAACGAAAGGAATAATTAAAAATATATAAAATGAAAATAAATAGAAAACAATAAGACAAATTAATCCGCATAAATAAATAAACAAACCACTCCTGCCAAAATAACCGTTAGAATGGATTACCCACAATGCACCACTGACCCGTATATACAAATAGTCGAGAAAACAACATGTGGCCTGATGATTTCGTCTAGCATAAAACAGTATTTCGCCTGTGAGTTTTGACTTCAATATTCATTTTATATTTACATACGCTCTGTGCTTGATATTGAGCACTTTATCCCATACATATATATATATATATATATATATATATATATATATATATATATATATATATATATATATATATATATATATCACCATAAAACTATATTTCTTCATATATATATATATATATATATATATATATATATATATATATATAACATTATGTGCGTGTATGCTTTTAACATATTAGAAAATTATATTATTGAATTAACGCTTTATATTTCATATTAATGAAAACATATATAGTATATATTGTTATTGCAATAATCTTTTTTATTAAAAATTTTTAGTATTAGTTCTGACATAAAATGCATCAATGATTTTGGCCATTTCCTCATTATGTTTCGCCCACCAAATACGTCTCATCATCTGATAATGTGTTTTAATGACGTTAGAGATTCTTTTTTTATTTTGCTAAAAATGCTTTTAGTAGACTCTGAAATACCTGTCTTTCATAAGCTACATTGGTATTTAGTTTTCTGGGAAGTAGTGTCATAAGCTACATAACAAAGAAGGTATATCTAACTTTGAAATGTTTAAAAATGAGGATATTATGTATATCTGAGAGAAAATAGTCTTTTCAGGTGTGGGGCTATAGCAAAAGTTAAATAACTGACACATTCGCAAGAACAACTGATTCTGGAAAGTAGGTAAAAGACAACCTGAATATTCCATTTACTACCTTTAGTTCATGCACTGTAAAAAAAAAAAACTCAAAACTGTTGAAAACCAAAGAAGATCAGGTCCTCCACTGAAAATTTATTCAGGTCTTCGAGGAAATTAGTGCCTTAAATTATGCAATATCCAATGGTTTCTTGTCAAGTAAGGCAAGATGATTTGCTTTCATCAGGGATCTACGTCACTAAACGGTCAATAAGCAATCTAATTCATGGGAACATTCTAAAGGTACGCCCCCCTATGTAAACACCCATAATACTAAAAAGATATAGAGATGCCATTTTGAAAGTCGTTCGTGAACATAAGCCAAAGGAAAAATCGTATTGGGAAAGAGTATTATGGACAGACCAAAGCAAATTTGAGTTGTTTGGACGTAATTCCAGATAGCATGTATGGAGGAAAAATGGCTATATCTTTATACAAAAGGACACAGTTCCAACAGTGAAATTCGATGGTGACAGCATCAATGCTTTCTGCAAAAGGGACTGGCAACATATCAGTAATAGAGGGTAGAATGAATACCATAGCATATCAAAATATTTAGGAAGCAAAATTAATGATTTATGATGAAAATCTTGATCCTCATCTTGATTGGATCTTCCAAAAGGATAATTATCCTAAGCACATTGTAAAATCTACGAAGAATAGCTTGCTGAAAATAATGTAGATATCGAGAAGTGTCCATGTTAGTCCTCAGCTTTAAACTCAATCGAGGATATGTGGCGTTGTTTAAACATTCAAATCCAGTTGAGCACTCCATAAAACATCCCGGATCTGAAGAGCATATGCGAAGACGAATGGAACAAAACACCAACTAAAACTTTAAAATTATTAAATGAAAATAAGAAATGGTTGGTTGTGGCAGAAGTGAATAATTTATATTCTAGAAAGTATTAAATGAAGATTATGTATACTTTTTTGTATTTTACGAATACTTTTTTCACCATTAAAATGGATAAATGGGATTTATTTATATTAAATCAAACCTTTTATGTTTTATATGCATATTTAGTTGTTATGAACATGTATACATTTAATTATATGATCAATATATTTATTCTTTAGTTAGAAATACAATGAATTAAAAATTTGTATGTGCGATAATATTTCTTTCCCACCACTATATATATATATATATATATATATATATATATAAAGAGAGAGAGAGAGAGAGAGAGAGAGAGTCTTAATTAAGGATTCCACTGCAATTTACCACAAAAGAATGAAAGACAAACGAAAATACACCAATCCTCGTAGGTCTATCCTTTATCAAAATAAATTCAGGCCTTTTTCTTTCATCATTAGGGAACTATGCCTGTGAAAATTATTTATTTAGCAACATAACATTAGACCAAAGGTAAGTTATAAGTGGTTATGCATAACAAAAAATTGATTTTGTTGTGGATTATGACATATTTTTAAATAAAATTTGATTGAAGCTGAGAAGTATTGGGGTGCCTGAAACTGTCGGTTAGGAATATTTTTCAACATTCTATGTTTATCACCACTTGTTTCATTAATAAAAGAAACAAAATAAACTCAAAATTATCTACAAATGCTATAGCATTCAGCTGGAACTAGTAAAGTAGTTTTATAGCTATTTATATGACTATTTTGTGCAATTTGTAATGAAACTACTTAGTGAGCTTTAATAAATTATCATTCCGAATGAGTCTGATGCGTAATATGCTTTTTTCGTTACATATTTCATGTTTATCGTCATAGTTGAAGAACTGTCTGAAGTATCGGATTCAAAAGATATGAACTGTTGGCATTTTCCAAGAAACTAGAACATTTTAATGATTGCAGATACTGGAAAAATTCAAAACGGGAGTTCATAGACAAAACACATGTCTTCGCAATCAATTATGCATGAATATAGCCATAAATCATTATCGCTATATTCAGCATCAAATTTCCCTTATGTCTTCAGTGTCTTACTTGGTTTTTTGAAAAGAGGAGGCACGGTGGAGTAATGGATAGCAGCTTGGATTGAGGAAATGGAGATCCGAGTTCGAATTCCAGTCGAATCCATTACAACCACTTATGGGAAAGGTATGTATACTCTTATTCTCCCAACCCAGCTATGGGTAAATAGAAGGATACCTGGTTCTATAGCTTTGGATAGCAACTGGTCTACCGCAGAAAGAAATCGTAACCTACTGTAGGAAAAATATCTGCCTCATCAGTCATGTATCGAAAGATACATGATCGCCTAAGCGTGTATCACGCATGGCAAATAACTGAACTTGTGAATCTACTATGCAGAAAATAAGGATAAATAAATTATTTTCATTGCAACATGTTTATAGAAACCTACGAACAATACTATCAGATCAATATAAGAATTCGTGCCCGATTCTGTTTGTTAATTTAAAATAAACGCAAACTAACCCTGGCGTTTGTTTGGTGCCGATTTCTGGTGTCTTCTAGATGGAAAATTGTATCGTTCAATTTCAGACTTGGTTGAAAGTTTGTTTTGTTCCAATATGAATGCCTTGAAGATGGCGGATATAATGTTGCACTCTCGCATATATTATGCTCTATAAATTTCAGAAAAGAGTAATGGTCAGACAAAAAATATGAGAAGGTTTATTTGGATGGTGCGACAAGATTTTCGGGCGAGGAAAATGTATTTTGGCAGAATTAGTTCTGGGGATTTTAACCTGAACTTTCAACCAGGCACCGGATTAACTTTCCACGTCACTAAGGACTCTCTGCTTACCATCGCGAAGAATAAAGCATTTGAAGGGATAGCTAAGTTTTTGAAACTTGATATCTCCACTTCTTTGGATTCAAACAAATCGGCCGATTTTTGCAAATCCTAAATGTGTTCTTTTCGACCGCAACGAAGCAAGACCGCCTGTTGCTAAACCGACATTGAAGAAGCTTAATGAGTTGAAATGGTCTACCCGCCAGCACCAACCTTGTGCCTCTTACTTGGCTTCTTTAGAGTTTTATTTGCTCCGATCTCTATAGAACAATTTATATGACAAAATAATTGACTCTTTATTGATAATCGAAAACTATCTCACACCTTTCTTCCAATAAATCATTAAGTTTCTAAGAAGATGCCATCAAAATGCTTGTAGAACGACGAATGTCAGTTGTTGAAAGCAATAGAGACTATGCATTTGACTGTTAAATGTTTTATGTGAGTATGTAAGATTTTGATTTTAATTTTCTAGTCGGGCTCAAACGTTTGCAATCATATAATAAAATAAGCAAAATCCTCAGAGTCCCCCACACCATTCTCAAATATAAACTCCAGTTTTTCTATTGTTACATTTTAGTGTAATCTGAATTAAGCTATTGTAACTATTGTTCTGACAGTTGATTTAAAGATTTCGCCTAAGCTTCTTGGCGACGTATAAGCTTCATTCGCCTGATCATAATTCGAGAACCACATTCTTCTAAATACGTTTATAATGGGCTTAAACAACATCACATCTGAAAAAAGTATTCCGGGTGTGAATCACCTTTCTCTGAACCCGCATGTGTACAACCAAGTAACAGCTATCAACGTCTGGCACTATTATTTCTCACCTGAAGTTATTTCCTCGAGTTCTGCAATAATGACGCATCTGTCAGGCGTAATGAAAAACTCAGCCTGTATGGCGTTATCTTCATTCCCAGAGGCTGAAGACAGACTTTCAGAAGGCAATCAGATTCTATGAAATCTGTAGTTTTTAAAGAATGTCTATGACCTTTTGATCCAACCTCGTAATATTTAATTTATGTTTTATTCATTTTAAACTTTACTTCTAACATGAAAATATCTGAAAACTAAGAAATGCCTTGGCAAATGTAAATTTTTGGTTGAATGAATTGTATGCATGAAACTCAGAGTTTGAACTTTTCTTTAAGGTCAGCAGAGGTATACTGAAATAAATTAGCATCAAATCAATATTTATATGCTATAGAAAGCATATGGGTTTGTGGGTGAGAGTGTGAATATTAGAAACGCTATAATAAACACTATGAGATATTCTCAGTTTCGATTCTTATATATTTATATGTACACACACTCATATATATATGTATATACTTACGCATGAATACACACACATACACACAAACGTGAACACACACGCAGATTCGCTCTTTAATTTTTGACATCGCTATGCTAGACAACAACTGAGTTGTTTTTGTAGTTTAAATATATATTGATATTTATAGTAAGATAAAAAGAAACTCTTGAAAAACATATCTTTTTCAAGAATCATGGATGATTTCAACACTTTTTACCTGCAATCGGCATAACCGATGCACACCTCCGGAGTGATCTCGAACTAACGGTTTCCGCTGACATGAAGGTAAATGATGATATCGAATCATTTACTATGTCTGCTGCTAAGAATGTTGATTCCCACTGTCGTGCTAGACAATTGTTCTCGCCAGAATCTGTCTCACATAAATATGTTGACCATTCATCCTTGCAGCGAATATTGCCGCCACATCCGGCATGATATTCCTGCAATATATTTAGAGATTCTTGATAAAGTCCGAAGGAGAATCTGTAATGTTATTGATCCAAACTTGGTATCTCGCTTTCAGTCACTGCCCCATCGTCTTAATCTTGCTTTCCAGTGCCATTTCCATAGATATATTGCTGATAATTGCTATGGTATCTAAACATTATGGATTTAAGCGCAGTACTAGTTTGGCGGCATGGTCTCATTATTTTACAATTGAAATGATTACATGTAACCGTAAGTTCTTTCTTAATTTTCTATCACACTTATTGCTTCTGGAACTCTTTTCCAGGTTCTTACTTTTCATTCAACTTTGACCCACAAAATTTTAAATGCAATGTCAGTCGTTAGCTACTGTCTTCTTAATTCATGGTCTTTTATTGTTTTCTCTTCTTAACGGTGATTTTATTATCATATTCTCTGAAAGCCAGTAACCCCTTGCGTCTGAGTGACTTTATGTCCTCTCTTGAGGTGAAATTATTAAAAGAATGTATATAGATATTTATTGGCGCTTGGCTGAGTAGTTATATATTTCGCTTTCCGATAATGAGCTCCGGATTCGAATCTTGACTCTGGTCGATTTGTCATAGCTTGCTTTCATGATGCAATCAGTATTGAAAAGGCGGTCTTGTGCGGCGGTTTTTGAAAGTGGCTACAAACCAAGAAATTCGATTGAAAAATTGGTTCGAGAGAACTGTATAGAAGCCGTCGGTGTTGGTTTTGGTGCGACACCAATACTAGAAATTATCACGAGTGAAGGCATGAACGTGCTGCCCTTGTTTAAACAGGTGATCATTTCAGATCATGCCCCAACTCACCTAAACTATAAATAAAACAGGCCCAGCTTTGCAACAGCCTAAACCCTACTTAGGCTACTTTGAGCGTTGAGGAAACGAAAATGTACTTGTGCAATTATAACAGAGTTTCGTTGAACATAATTAGCAGACAAACCACACACACACACACACACACACACATATATATATATATATATATATATATATATATATATATATATATATATATATAATGAAATGGACAAAGTCCGACAATTATTTAAATATATTTTTATGTTTAACATTATTTTTATAGATACAAGTATCTATTATAAACAGAGCATTTACTTAAATACTTGTATCTATAAAAATAATGTTAAACATATATATATATATATATATATATATATATATATATATATATATGTATTTGTGTGTGTGTGCGTGTGTTTGTGTGTGTGTGTGTGTTTGTGTGTCTGTGTGTTGTAAATCCCTCTTGGAATTGCTTCTGTCAAATTTTATTTTCAGTAGTGTTGTTATAATAAATTACAGAAATGATTATAATCTGTTACTGATATACGGGTCCATGTATTTTGTGCACATTGAAATCGACTCGTCAATATATCTTTCAGCGCTAGTATGCACTACACTACACAAACACTAATGTACATATTGTATAGGCATTTGTTTTCAGTGGCCATAAATACTTCTCAATATCTATTTTTGTAGTTATGCAATTATGTCTAGATAAATCGCTAATAATCGCGTAGATTGGTCAACTGAGGCTTAGCTCAGTCAGAGTAGAAATTATACTGTTATTGTAACAGTAAATTCTGTTTACATTTATCAGGCGTGAACTTATAAATTGCTACAATGGTGACATGTACCTAGAAGTATTTAATTGATATACTCCTGATATGCAGTAAATTATTTTTAAGAAATGGATGACAGGCAATATAAAATTAATATTGCTGGCTCTGTCCTAATCATCACCTATAAAATGTGATTTTGCTGAGATCGACAGCTTTCTCTTGTGTCCAGTTATATTCATCTATTGTAGCCTGATAGGAGGCACGGTAGAGTAATGGAAAGCGGCTCGGAGAGCCGAGTTCGAATTCCAGTCAGATGTATTGCATTCACTTATGCGTTAATAACCTTGGAAAAGTTATTAAGCCTCTTCTTCTCAGCTACCTATGGGTAAATAGCAGAGCAAGCTGGGTTCTACAGCCTTGCGTGGCAACCGGTCAAGGAGAAGTAACTCTGAATTGAAAAAGAGGCCTGGAGAGGGTTAGGGTCCTTCAGGCTATCTTGCCTAAGACACGCCACTTCTACTGTGGCTGCAATACATGTGATCCCCCTATGACCCAGATGGGTCACGGGGTTCGCGAGTGCATCCTGATATACGGTAACCTAAAGAACCCAAACATCAAAGACAAGATCCGTCACGTCTGAATGTGAATCATTGTGGTCTTCTTTCGTGGAGAAAGAATTGACAAAATAAACTTCAGTGTAGATAACTCTTAAACACTAATAACTGTTATATCTTCTTTTTCTTTACATATATTTTATTTGTTTACTTATTTGAATAAAAGATCAAGGGGCAAACTAAGAGGTCCCCGCTGCATCATAAACAAACCGTTTCATAATCTTCGAATGGCCTACTTCATGTTAGTTAAAAAATCCGTCCTTAAGTATTTTTGTTTTTATTTAAAAAAAAAAACAGTGCTCAATACGTAAGTAGAGCCTAGATTATATATATATATATATATATATATATATATATATATATATATATATATATATATATATATATATGAAGAAATATAGTCTTAAAGTGTGCTATATTTATGGGATAAAGTGCACAATATCAGAGATAGAGCGTGTGTAAATATAAAAGTGAACATAGAAGTCAACACAGGCGACAGTCTGTTTCCTGCTAGATGCAATCATCGGGCCACGAGTTACTTTTATATATATATATATATATATATATATATATATATATGTGTGTGTGTGTTTGTGTGTATGTATGTGTGTATTGGTGTGTGAGTACGTGTGTATTTTTTAAAAAGTTGAAACAAGAGGTACAAGTTTTTGATACAAAAATTAAAATTTACCGAATATACTTTGAAGATGGAATATTCTAAAATCAGCTATAGTAATATTACTGTATGACAAAACTTCTGGGCGTGCGTATTCCTTTGAAAACCTATCGATATGAATAGCGGTAACCGTCGGTTCAGTCAGCATTTCTTGATCTCGTATAGAAACGATTAAATAAAAGGTCTAGAGAAACATTACCATAGCCTTTTACATTTGGACAGACTGTGTGCTCATAGCCACACATAGAAACTTTCATGAAATATAAGGTACAAAAAATTCGGTATATAAATAGAGAATATTTTGTATAAAATATTCAACGGAAATATGCTGCTTCGAAATTCAGAGAAAAATGTTCATAAACTGTTTTGGCATAAAAATGGACTCAAAAGTAAAGAATGCGCAATAGTAATATATGTCTGAGAATATTTTCGAGGAATACAATGAAAAGGAAAAGCACCATTTTTCAGATAACTAAAAAATTTTAGGATGTTCCTTGTCATACGGAGGGGCGATTAAAAATTATTTGCATGGTTTATAGTTGTATAGAATTTTTTATCCCTATTTGGTTACGATATTTTTACTTTACAGGACATAGCCCCTATCTATCTATCTATCTATCTATCTACATATATATATATATATATATATATATATATATATATATATATATATATATATATTCTGTCTATATTTCTGTTTGTAAAAGAGTTTATCTACTTTTGAGAAAATAGCATTTCAGTAGACAATATTAACAATTCCATTATGATACGAAATATATTTTTGTTGTATATACTTGGATCGCGTAAAGGCTTCGCAAATGCTACTTCCAAGAAATGTCTACCGCGTGATATCACAATCATGAAAAAGCATTGCAATTACATATCAATGGGTGATCTACATAAAATGGTTATTTTACACAATTAATATATTTTCAACATAATATCCTTTATTGTGAAATTATGCAATTCATTTGTTGATTTTAAACACGTCGAATAAATATTTTACAATAAATCATTTCGATAAATTTTAACTTAAAATCCATCCTGCCGCATCTGATTTATTGATCGATCTTCATATGATTTGACACAAAAAGTTTACCACAATCGAATACAAAATAATGATATTCAATAAATAATGATTAAGACGGTTTTCGAACTATTCGCTAATTCAAAATTCAATTGTTTGATATTCCTCAATCAATTGAAATATAATTTACAGAATAATGAGTCGAAAACAAATAGTTTTTAGAATCGAACATTCCTTTAAGCATTCATTTTATTATCAGTTTAATTATCAGAGAAATTATTGTACATTCCCTCTATTTTTAGTTAATAACCATTTACCACAACAAAATTGTCCAATTCTGCTCGTAGTCAAACTCTTAGGAACATTACACTCCGTTATGGCGTCATCACAATAAAACACAAATGATAACTTTGACTATTATTTTCTCATTAATTGCAAGAACATTTAGAATTCAGAATACACACATGGTTCACATACAAAGTCTCGTTGAAATGTCACCCTTCAGAATAATTTTCATCATCATCATCCTCATCAACATCATCGTCATCATCACCATCCCCTGAACTTTTGTAATCTTAGGAGGGATCCGAATGCAGAAGCCACACTAAATCTCCTCCACGACGGTCTATCAAAGGCAGCCATCAGCAATTATACTAAAGTCATGCCTGTCAATTGTTTGGCATTGTCCAAACAGTTTTTACGTTGGCGTCCTCTGTTATGTCCACCTACAACGGTGCCTTGCATGATGGTCCTGCACAGGTTGTGGTGCCTTGTAATGTGTCCAAACCACGCCATGTTTCTCCATCTGACAGTGCTGAGAAGAGGTTCCTGGTTTTATATTCCCAATAGATGTCAAAGAGTTTTCTTGTGCGTTTGTTCTCAGACTCTTGGATCCTTCTCTCTGTATCTGCCAACGGTGTCCATATTTCACATCCATAGAGGAGAATGGAGATTATCAGTAATTCATAGAGTCTATACTTCGTTTGAAAGCTGATTTTGCTCCTCCAGATTCTTGCCAATTTGGTCATTGCTGCCATGTCTGCGGCAATCCGTTTGCGCATTTCCGAGTTGCAGGTACCATCTTTAGACAAGATTCTTCTCAATTATTTAAAACTGGATATTTCTTCCATGAATTCCCATTAATGGTAATGTTAACACAGGTGTTAGTCTTCGTGTTATTCACCATTACTTTGCATTTCTCGGAACTGACCTCCATTCCATATGCTCGTGCTCTTTCAAAACGTTTTTGGTCAAGTCCTGGAGGTCACTGTTACTACCAGCTATGAAGGCAATGTCATCTTCAAAACGTAGTTTACAGATAGGTCTGCCACCAATAGAGATTGAAGGATGAGGGCCGTTCAAGTTTTCTTACGTGATTCTCCCTGGAAATTTAATTTCAAGAAAGCATTTGATCATGTATGGCATGGCGGTCTTTGGCAAATCCTTAGGGAATTCAGTGTAAATAACGGAATTCTTCAAGTCACCCAGGCACTATATAAATATGACACCAGCGCAGTTCTTCTAGAAAAAAACAATGGGAGGATTCTTCCGGACAACTCTCGGCGTGAGACAGGGATGCGTACTTTCAACCACATTGTTCAACATATTTCAAGAGAGAATCATACAAGAACGGAACAATCCTTCATTTGTATTATTAATATGTCCGTTATTGTATTCATCGTATTATTTGACGTCAAAATTATCACAATTCATCATGGCATCATGGGCATCATATCCACTGTGAACGTTGCGTTGTCGAAACGTATCTTATATGTTGCACAAGGCCAAAATTACCACACAGTAATTGTTTTAGCGAGATAAGCTTGGTAGTCCTTATACCACGTGGAAGTGCCCAACTAGCAGAAATTATGGTAATTTTATAAAGTACCTTAGATTTGGCACAAGGCCGAACGTATAACCCAGTGAGAACAGAACTCACTGTTCAGTCGTCGTTTTTCTAGTGAGGTAAGCTGGGTAGCCCTTATACCACGTGGAAGTGCCCACGTAGCAGAAATGATGGTAATTTTATATAGTAACTTAGATTTGGCACAAGGCCGAACGTATAGGGTACCCAGTGAGAATAGAACTCACTATTCAGTCGTAGTTGTTCTAGCGAGATAAGCTTCGTAGCCATTAGACCACATGGAAGTGTCCACGTATCAGAAGCAACGTGTCTAGGACAAGAGAGCCTCTTAGGTTTTATCTTTTCTCAGAGTGGTTTTGGATTACGAAATTTTCATTCTCCTTGACTGCTTACCGCCTAAGGCTAGATTTCACTGTACACTCTGTAATTAACCCGAAGGTTGGCGAGGCAGGTAAAAATAGATGCTACATTTCCACGGTACATGTCCGCATCAAACGAAAACGTTCCCGATTGAAATTTGAACTCGGTACGCTATTCCCTATTCGTGCCGATAGACACTACATTACACGCACACATTTCATTTAGCGCAACTCACATTCTTTATGCATGACCCATCTTGTTCGCAATACAATGTAATTAAATATACTGGGTTTACAGCAATATAAATAATTAACATCTTTGTGTGTTTGCCAGTGTGTTGCCGGCATTCTCGGATATAATACATTACGTAGGATTGGCCTGCTGAATAAGAATTTATGAAATTCCCATCGTTACTAGGACTCAATCTGCGAAGCCAAGAAAATTACTGTAATTCGAATACTGATATTCTCTCCAAGAACATCGCCTTATCCTGAAAAGTGACATAATAGTGTACCTTGTCACATTTCAGCAAACCCCCGCGCATTTGTATTTGTATCATAATTAATTAAACTTAGTTAAGCTACACTGGTGGAATAAGAACATGATTTGTGAGACATTAGTATATATCTAAATATATCTCTTGTGCATATATTGAATAACTGCATGGTCATCATCCTAATATATTTGCGCATTTTCGTTACCAGAGAGCGATGTTCTAACACAAGGAAATTGACATTTTCGCATGTTGATTTTCTTAGCAGAAAGTTACAAAGAACTGCAACGACTGACGAAGAGAAATCTTTCTGATACAGATCGCCCGAAGAAATATCTGATGACTTCTGACAATTTTTTTTATCATTTACATGAGCCACACTAGGCCGCAGAAGACCTATTGCTGTCCCATTTTGAGGGTGACTTCATAAGTTGTCCTTAATATTCTGTAAATGAGACTAATGCCACCTGGTGAAAAATGGTTTAAAATACTCAACATTAAGACAATGTCCTCGAAATCTTCAGATGTTAATCTATTGCATAGCCCTCATGGCCCCGTCAAAAGCGCCTGTCAGGTGGAGTCTGTAAAAAGAGAAACATTTACTACATCATTCACTTTCTTCCTCTTTCCGAAATTGATAAAATCTCAGTATCAGTTACGCGCTTTATGAGCCATGGAAGGCTTTCTACCACAACAGCTTGCATCACAAACAGAACATAACCGAACATGGAAAATTTTTTAAAGAGTTCCATTCGTTAATGTCAAAAATGCATACCTTTGCAGCTGAGAGAGTAAAGCTATTTCCACGCAGTTGAAGAAGCTGCATTTCACTCGCGTTCCAAATGTAAGATTGAAGTTCTACTAAGACTGTTCTTTCCAAAGAACTGCCATTTTATGGAAACGACCTCTGAACTTGGTGCTACGCAGATCATTTTAAACTTTATGTATTTTAAGCATATCTTCATAATCTCAAATTTCTACCATCCTCTCTTCCATTTATAACAAACACCTAAATTCTCACTAATATTTTGGCAGTATGTTTATGAATTGAGTAGCTTCCGAGACATGTACTGCGTAAATGTTTCGAAAATATAATTTGAATTTGTTATTTAGTAAACAGTATTCTATTTTCAGAATCACATTTAACAATACATTTAGCTACATGATATTATTCATGTAAAGACATCATAACTTCAACTGTACTAACCCGTGTTCATCAACAGTGGGAAACACACGTTTTTTTCGAAAGAATGGTAATTATATAGTGCACATTATACAAATAGAAACAGTTTAAATGTTTATTTTTTCTATGTATGGAAACTTATGACCCACCAAGTAAGTATTATTTATGTTGTGGATTCAGGGATGAAATCCGATATCAATGAATAACAAACGCCAGGAATGGATAAGGAAAATAAATGTATAAACGTAGTAATACAAACTTGTAATACGGGTTAGTAGATCCAGGAATGCGGGTTAGTAGCACTAATATATATATATAAAGTCTTGCTATAGAAGTATCGCGGTATGACTACTTTCTGAGTCTACGTGTTTGCTAACTGTGACGCTTGCCGCCCTCTCTGTGTGTGACTTACTCTACTACTACTGAACTCTACTACTCTTCTGTCGTTACGTCTCGACTCTCCGGTTATTCACTGGCAGTAGTATATGTATACACTGTGTGAGTCTATTTGTGTTAAAAGTGGAGAACCCTTAACAATTTATAAGCTTAAAAAATCGTCATTACAAACATTCGATATTTCTTCAATAATTCCAGTAATAATTATTAGGTCATAAAAAACCTGTACCTATGATATGTTTCAAATGTAACATATTAAACACCAACGTTTCTAAAATGGGACGGAGGAAAATAAGGGATATATGAGTGCATATTGAAGTAAGTAATTTGCCCTTCCGTTTCTGCAAAACAGATTACTGCCACCTTTTAAAAAAATGGTTTCAAGTACACAACCTTAAAGCAATGTCAGCTAGATTTCCAGACATTAATCTGTGGCTTACCCACCTTAGATCCACAAAAGTTTCCGTTAGGTGGAGTCTATAAAAAGGCAAACGTTTCTTTCATCTTTGCGATTTCTTCCTCTTGTCGTCAGATGTAGTCGCACGTGGGTGAAATAATCCTGCTGATGATCGTTCATTTTCGTGATCCTCTTGCACATGCTGAAACATACACACGTGTATCGCACACGTTCAATTTCTAACGCACAAACGTACAATCACGCAGTTACCCACACTTAACAATCACACACTTCCAATATATATTCCATTCGTTTCAATTGTGTACACATGAAATTACTTTAGTCAAAGCGTGTATATAATATGCGTTTGTTTTAAAATAAATCGTTTCGTGTTATTAATTTTTTATCTGTACACACAAGTTTGCGATACAAATATTTTAAGAAACACAAATATGTATTATAAAATGTCCACACTGGCATCAAGAGTGTCATACCGTAAAATAAAATCTTAAGTTATATTTACAAAGTGTAGTGAAAATTTTATATATATATATATTTAAAGACATTTATATATATTATGTTTAACGTTCTTTTTATAGATACAAGTATTTAAGCAAATTTAATACTGTTTATTATAAAACAGAGCATTTGCTTAAATACTTGTATCTATAAAAAGAACGTTAAACATAATATATATAAATGTCTTTAAATAAATTGTCGGACTATGTCCAATCATATATATATATATATATATATATATATATATATATATATATATATATATATATATATATATATATATATATATATATATATAACGAAATAATGATACAGATTAGATTTGTAGTCTGTAGTCGATATTACCTTTGTCAAATTTTCTTGATTACACAGAGGCACTTTTATTAAGGCCCTTCGGTTTCAGTTCCCCAACCCACCGCCTCCCATGACCTTTTTCTTTTTCTCTCTGTCTCCCATCTTCAGAAGCTTTAACATTTTATCGTCTATTGTGTGTGTATGTCAGCAAGAAATGTATACACTCATACGGTGTATCGTTAATTGTATCAGACATTTGGAAATATATATATTTTCTCACTTTTTAAAACTTCTCTCTGTTAAATTTTAATCCTACACTTCATCTTTAGACCTTCCTATTCTCTCGTCTGTTATCCCTCCCTTTGTCTTTCATTCACTCTATCATTCGCCATACACTCTCATAAATACACACTCACTAAATTTTATTTTTTATTCCCGGAGATGTTTTTTCTGTTTTCTTTTTGAATTTTTAAGTCTGATGAATTGGATCATATTTACGATTCCAATGGAATAAATTGGACCATGGGATATTAGTGTTTAAGTCTTTTTATTATATTTTGATTATGTATATATATATATATATATATATATATATATATATATATATATATATATATATATATATATATATATGTATAAAGACTGCAACCTTATTGTTAGAAATAATAATTCAACTCTTAGAACAAAATTATATACAGAAACTATTAATTACGAATTTAAATGTCCTTTAATGAATATTCTTGATCAATCAAAATTCAGAATCGATTTTATAGACCATATTACAACTCACATTAAGTCTTTCTGACCATAACTCAAATAGGACTCATTTAAATACCCACGGGGACCTACCGGACCCTATTCGTTACATACATGTAGACAACAAAAATATAATAGCATCGTCTGCATGTGAAAAATTGCTAAAAATGATTGAAGCCTTATTAATAAAAACGAAAACCACCATTCAATAATATCAACTATGAACATGAAAACAATATCTTGACCGTGTTTCAAAATGAAATCATTACATAAATACATGCATACATCAAGCTATGTCTTGTTAACAGTTAATATATTTCAACCTTGAAAATGACTAAATATATGGCCGACGGCGCTTGTAAAGAAAGAACAACTGAACATTTTTTATATAATTTATCCTGCAGAAATGAAACAATATATAAATCACATGAGAAATTGTATAAATAACTAAATCCAAGCACCTTGTTTCTACCGTGTTCAATGAAACGTGCATAAAAGAAGGATTGCTGTCTAAATACACAAATATATATATATATATATGTGTGTGTGTGTGTGTGTGTGTGTGTGTGTGTGTGTGTGTGTGTGTGTGTTTGTTGTATGCGTGTGTGTGTGTATTAACGTAGTATTATATTTAAACAAGGAAGATATCTCAAAACCAAAAAATAGGACCGATTCATGAAATATTAATTTTGATTTAAATAAATGTTAAATAAAAATGAATGAAAGTTGAAGGTTAGAAAAGTCCCATGATCCCATATGCAGATATGAATAATAATATTATAATTTAACGAGGTATTTGCTCAGAATAAAGAGATAGGCGTTTGGATACATGTTATCGCTTCAAAACTAACGACATACATTCATATTCTGAAAGGCGTCATTTTGCCACTTAGTTCTATGCTGTTCGTGTGTCCATTGTGAATTTTAAGTGTATTTAAAATACACGCGGCAATGTGGTAAAATGAGATTCATTGTTGCAAGAAAAGGAGGAGGATATTTTATAACTACAAAAACGTCTGTGCTATTTATTGCGATGATGCCATGGTCGAGGGTACTGGTCGAAAGACGTTCGCTAGGTGCAGAAATGGAAATTTTGACGTAGAAGTATCAGAACATTCCGGCCGGTATGCAGTTGTTGATTATTACCAGATCAAAACGCTGATCGAAACATGAGCCAGAATCAGGAGGCACGAGAACCGCAGTTATAATCTTCATATTTAATGTCAGTGTTGTAAACCATATGGAAATAAGTTACGAATGTTTGGGGAAATACAGCAAATAGACGTGAAATAAAGATTCTTTACATAATTTAATTGAAGACAAAGGAATGTGGTTCTACAAAAGGATGCTGAGGAATCTATGGACTGAACAGCTGAGCAAAAAAAAGAAGTTCTAGAGCAAATGGAAACGAAAAGGAAACTTATGCTCTTTTTTTAAAATCGGTGTCATCCCATGTAAGATAGTAAAGCCACTAAGATACAAGCCTTTACCAGGTGCGGACGAATTCGGAAGAGAAACATTTATAATGAGCGGGGATAGAAAAGTGTAGCCAGAAGAGTAGATAGAGATTGCATTTACAAATTTGAAGACTAAAGGTGTCTGGAAAGTATGGAGCCGGAAGGGAGTTCCACAAGTGAGAAGTGCGAGAAGAGAAACTGTTAGCATAGAACATACGGCTACATTTAGCCTGCTCAACTGTAAAGATCAGAAAAAGAGAGGTGAGAATTCGAGAGCATACAATGAGAAAAGTGGGTTCGCTCCAGATATCTTGGTTGCGTGCCAAATGCTGAAACACCGTCAATAGTTTTTCAGTACACTGAGTGAGTTGTGACCCTATTTTTTCTTTTTACCTAAAAAGCCATATATTTTTTCTAAAGTGTTAACTTATTGGATGGAAACGGGAACATTATTTGCCCTCGTAACATGTCTATACAATTTCCACATCCTCTTTTTGATGATGGATGTGTTTAATAAACGTCAAAGTAAAAGATCTTGCCGCGGAACAAAGCGAAGGGAATTATTTTGTCGTAATCTGGTATTTGTTACAGCAGAGTAGTTGGCAAACTCAAAAATAATATTGGGCAAATGGAAACGGCAAACCAAGTTCGAGCTTCAGTTGAAGCTGTTTGAGTTTATTGGTCTTCTCATTAACATGCCAATGTGGATAATAGAGAAGTGATTGAGTGTGGGTGAACTTAGTCAATGATCTTTCCCGTGTTCAGTTTATCGCTAACATGTAAGCAATTATAAACTTAAGTCAATCCTGTCAGTTTGCTTAGTTATACAGGGTGAGGCAAAGTTGCGCACCTTAGAGGTTAATGTATAGGTCGAAGAGGTCCTGTTGTATGGGCACCAAGGTACTTTTCACGTATTATGAACTCCCTATATCCTATCAAATATATATTATTTCAGTAGGATAAATAACTATGTAACTGAAACTAAGTTACCTGGAATTGGTTTGAGGGTCATTTGGCATCTCTACAGTTAATAGTGTAATATCATGGTTTCTTGGTATGTCAACTAGCTAGCATTTATGTGACGTGATCGAGAGGTCTATAAATTACAAATGATACTCCACTTATAAAAGTTACAAAGACAACTATCAAAACGATAACGCTCGACATCACACTATATGTTTTCCGGGCCTTTCAATTCGCCTAGCACCAGGTCGACGTAAAAGATAAACAATGTCAATCCTCTTGTCTTTGACTTTTTTGTCTGCTAACTTTCCCAGGTTTTATCAGGCACATTTCTTAACTAACCAACGAGGGAGAGTATTGGATGACAGCGTTTATAGTTTGAACGAAGCCAGTAAACTCAAACCCTCAGTCATGATGACTTGCTACATCATGCTACCATAAATATTGATGGACTCTGAACAATTATGTTTACCCGAAAAAACTTCACCTCCCTGACAAATCGCGCCGAGTATCATACGGGATGACATTCCCCTATCCTACAAGATATACTCATCAAATATTTTACTTCTTTCTGTGGGGCCGATTGAAATCAAGTATTTATCAGATGTGCCCAAGAAATATTGAGGACCTCAAAGGAGGAATTAAATATGAAAGGATTTGAATGGCAGAGGAAGCTGTCCGAGATATTAATGAATCCTGCATGCACAGAATTAAATGTGTTTTAAAAAAGGGAAGACATTTTGAACAGCACATATAACAATTAAATATTTTTTTTTCCTGTTTAATTATACTTTTAATAATTTATCCCTGTGCTGCGCGTCTTTTGCCTCACCGTGTATAAATAGAGAGTAGATACCTTTTCGTCAATATGATATTTCCCTTCGTAAGGAGAGGGATAATGGTTCTCCACTACATTCCTTTGCTTTCTTAGTTCTAGTAATATATGACCTTTTCTATCCCCCTAAAATCACCGCTCTCCCATCCATTTACACAAGCTCGTTAGGTAGCTTACTCGATGTTTCCCTCTACCTTTCTTGCCTTCAATATGTCTTGTGAGTTTTGTTAGGATGATCAAATGTAGTAGCCGTAGTTATTCTACGTATATTGACTCAAAGTTGCCCGTGAGCTTCAGTTATAGCTCTTTATATGCTAAATACCTATTAGCTAAACCATACCTACTACATCTCCGACAATCTTTTGGGTTTCTCGCCCTGCATGGATCTACGGCTTCTCCTGCATGTATCATATTCTCTAAGCTTCCTTTCCTCATTATAAATCCTACCAATTTCATCTATCGCTTTCTTGATCTACATAAAAGAGTAGAGTATGTTCTTTTTTTCTCCTTATAACGTCTTGAATGCTGATATGCTGTGTTCATGTTATGCTTAGTATCCTACTGCAGAAACACATTTCCGTTGGTTGACGTCTATTTTCACCTTTAGAGTGACCATTCAGGACGTAGGCGGCCAGGGCTCTCTGCTTCCCTCTATCCCTTGCAGCTCTTAACAAGTTCCTTCCCTCTGCCATCTCCCCGAGACCACGTTCTGTCATCCACTTTCTCAGGCCCGCTAGGTATGCTATGCTTTGATTTCCTTTATCTCTCTTTCCCTCTATTCGACCGGTGAGTATCAGATTCTCCAGGCCTTCCTTCCTCATTAGGTCTCCCAGAACCTTCAGCTGCCTCTTCCTAATATTAAGCATAAAAGCGTCCTTCTTGTTTGCATCATCTCTATGACTTCATCCTTGCTCACACGCTCGTTTCATGATATCCTCAGCATCATTCTGTAACTATTTTAGAGCATCAGCTTTATTCCATTGTGATTTCCGATTTCTAATTTACATTTGCCTGCTTCATTCTAAAATATCTAATTCATAGCTTGCATTATGCTCCCCCCCCGTAATGAACAAAAACGTGTAAGTAAAAAAATATACGCACTTTTACCATAACATAACTTTAGTTTTCCCACACAATCTTCTGCTCATGCGCGCTTATAATTGTTACTGTTATGGTTACATGTTTGAGGTTTGAGGTTGATTGTAACAGCTGCAAGGGAACTGGGGCAACGTAAACATACCTGTTCCGCTGGCAGTGTGCACCAAGGCGGAAGCGAGAGATTTGATCCGATTTATCTGGTAGCAATATGTGTCAGGGGCCGAAATTAATCGAAGAGCAATCTGTGAGCAAGTATGAGCAAAAGGCAGTGTAACAATGCTGAAGACATTTTCCTGGCGAAAGTGCTGATAATTTTGTCTTAATCTCCAACATTAATTTTTCTTAGATTTAATGTTTATTCCTTAGATAGAAGTTTGAGCTTGATCTTGCCAGTTTTCTTACGGCGGTTACAGTGTAAACATGCCCGCCCCACAAGCAGTGTATGCCAAAGAGTTATATTAATTATTTTTACATATAAAGATTAGTCCTTTCTTCTCACAATACTAGTAATTACATTACTAATTTCTCTTCGAGTTCTTTTCTTTCAACGTCTACAAGCGATACATCTTCATCTCTATATATTATTTTGTTAAGATATTTATATACCAATAATAAACCATAGTTAAACTTTGAATTTTATGGCCTCACTTCATAGGTTAAATAAATCCGGTGCGAAGATGAAATTACACCCCTCTCTATTTATATGTTAAAAACTTTTTTTTCTCCTCATGTTTGAAGCGAAACAATTTTTAAGTCCATGTAGTCGATTTTCTGAACATCATATAAATTTTAACTCGTTACTTTCAATAAATAAACTGATTACACATCGTTGGAAAAGTTCAGGTGCATTTAGCGCTGAAGTTTGAACGAGTGTTAATACTAAACACCCACCTAGACGCCATTTTCAATGCAGATATTTTTCAGTTCTTTTCCCTGTAGCAACAGACCTCCTGTGAGTTCAACAAATCTTGTCTAGTGTATATTAACTTTTTTTCTCGTTTGTGATATTTCAGCAAAACTGATTTGCTGTCAAGAAGAAAAAAATAGTTAGCACCACAAATGTAAACCAAACGTACAACAAAGAGATAATACACGGGATAGCGAAAATAATACAGAAAATAATCTGTTTGAATGTTTAGCAAGTAAATCTATACGGTATTTCGTAAGCCAATTTTAATGTATTAAAAGGTCGAACCAACAGAATACGTTAAAGAATATTATGTTATGTCAGTGTTTCTAAATATTTTAAGCAAATGTTACACCTAAGGGCAAATGAAAATACCACGGCACACTTAGCAATATATTTAAAGTGTATACATTTAAATGTTATGAAATAAAAACATAGATATAAAAAAAATACAGACATACATGTGAACTTACTTTATTTCATTTTTTTCTATTCAACAATTTATGCAGTTTATATAAGGTTAGGTACCTCCATGCGATCGCTAAAAAGGAGCATAGCATGATGAATAAGACGCCAAATTGACGTAAATAAAATTTTATCGTCTAAATGTTAATCTTAAGAGGAAAGACCAAAGTTTATTTTAATTATTTAAAAAAAAATGTCCTTTTTTTTAGAATATTCTAAATATTGATTAAAAAACCTTTTTTCTCTTTGTATCACCGGAACTAGTAAATAACATATACAATTTTTAGCAATTTTATTTTGTATGACACATTAATTTGTAAAATCTTGCGAAAATAAAAATAATTGTCGGATGTTAATGAAACTTTCAGAAACTATCCAAAGGTGATCGAAATTATATTACATATGTTTTTTTTTTATTAAAGTCATGGAAGAAATATTTTTTATATCTATTACCCCCCTCATAACTAATTTTATGAAAACGCTAGAAATTCTATCGCATCAGGTTTAGTGATTACAATAGTTAAAAGCACAAGGCTTTGAGGAATGCAAATCATGTTTTTTTTTGTTTTTAATTGGATCCCCCCTACCTGAAAATCAGCTCTGAATTGTAATATACAAAACTCAATAAAACAAATATATTATTTTATTTCAAATGCTTTTATTTGTTTTTAGATGTTTTTTTATGAATATAGACAATATTTTCTGAAAGTAGCGGGTTTCCTAAGTGTCCTTATGAGATAGATCTTTTTGTAGCGCGTTGTAAATTGTTTCATTTTGACTAATCAGAAGATCCGCTGTAATTAAGAAATGCAATTTTGTGTTTATAATCGGACTATAGTCATAAAATACAGAAGACCAACCAGAATACAATTAAGTTGCGTTATTTGAGTTAATCATTGTTCTCCGCTGTTAAGGCCTTTACTTTTGCGAAACACGTATGGAGAATTTAATTTGATTTTTCAATTTCAACTGAGAATGTTACCTACAATTATTAGTATCATCTAATGAAATTCATATGATCTTATTTTTATATTAATCTCAGTTATGACATTTTTCCATAAATGAAATATCAAAATTAATAATAAAATGAATGGAAATACAAATAACACAGTAAAATGTAATAAATGTACATAAAATTATAGTATTTTATGTACACTTCTGATAAAATTTCATAAGAAAGGTACCTATAAATTAATTAGATACATTTCTTATGAAATATGAAATTTAATCTCACTCTTAACAGTTTTATTTTAATTTCTTTATAATATATTTTCCATAAAGCATCGTAAACGTAAATGTGAACGCTAAGTACAAAAAAATTAGAAAGTTTTCCTTAAAAATAACGAGGTAAATAATTTGTTCACTTAAATAAATAACTTCACTTTTCGCCTTCCGTAGAACAAATTATGGTCACGTAAATCCGTCAATACGTCATTCAACACCTGTCAAGTGACGCGAAAGATTATGACCGGCTTTGTTTTATTTTCAAATTACATCTTTTCGGCGCAGAAGCTAAGTCAACCTTGGATCAAAATATTTTAAATAAACATTATAATTTCTGATTTTCTTAAAATAACTTTTGAAAAAAATGATAATTGATTTTTTAAAAATTTAAAAGTGAGATTTTCATCTTTTTTATAAAATAGAAAAAAATGAATGTCATAATCGATTATCTGTCAATTTTGCTGTTTCAAAACAAAACAAGATATTTACCGAAAATTTCGGTCGTACTTGGAACGATTAAAAAAAAATACCCCCAAAATACTTTTAATAATAACATGAACATTATACGATAAAATTTTGTTTTCGACAAGTTTGGCGTCTTTTTCATCAGGCTATGCTCTATTTTAGCGATCTCATGGAGGTACCTATATACTGTGTATGAATCCTTTTCTTCACCCCTCCCAGCTATGGGTAATAGCAAGACAGACCGACTTCTGTAGCAACTGGTCGACCGCAGAAAGAAATGGCAACCTACTGCGGGCAAAAATCTGCCTCGTCATCCATGTATCGAAAGATACGTGATCGCTTACGCGTATATCACGCATGAAACATAACTGACTGCTTTACTGTGAAACATGTGCGTAGTGTTTTTTCGCGATTTCTTTCAATGTTTTGTCGAATTTGTGATGATCAGTCAATCAGTTCCTTTTCAGTTGAGCGTAGTCTTTCTCGCTTTTTATTTTTGATGTTATTTAGTGTTAACGAATCTAATTCACATAAATAAGATGTAGAAAAATTCAATAAATCTGATAAAGCTTTTTCAGCTAATGTGGGATAAAAAGTTTAATACTTATATCATTAATGTATCTGTAACATTACTACTTAAACACACACACACGCATATATATATATATATATATATATATATATATATATATATATATATATATATATATATATATATATATATGGCATGATGAGAAGCCACGTAAGTATTTATTTCTATGTTTTTATATATATTTAATATTTCAGACCACCTCGGTCCTTCCTCAGAAATTAATTGAATTACTATATTACTGTATTTGGCAGTTTGTTTACACTTTACAGCGTTCGTCGTTAGACGCGGACGTCACGTGATGTGGAATGCAACTATGTTTGATTTTTAACGTAAATCTAACGATAGTATTTTAGATGTTGTTTAAAAAGGTTTTTTTAACTATATCTAAAGAATTTTTTTAACTATTGAAATATTTATACAGATTTAAAGTACCCAAGTCTTTGTTTAACAATAGTTTATATATCTCTAATTTTAAAATCCAGTATTTCTCTTTTTTTCTTCGTGTGTATGTTGTACTAAAATCTGAGTCTATTAATATACATTTACAGTTGTCTAATGATTGTCCTTATTGTTTAAAGTGTTCGGCTATGGAGGAATACGGGTTGTTTTGACGTATGTCTTGTTTGTGGCATATGGTTAAACAAAGACTTGGGTACTTTAAATCTGTATTCAGTGTTCTGTGGAATCGACTTGGGTACTTTAAATCTGATTCAGTGTTCTGTGGAACCGACTCCAAACGTGATGTTATTCCGATCACTTCAGTCTTAACTTATTCAAGGATAACCGTTATGCTCCCCACACATCCGCATAAAATATGTCTCTTAATCCGTAAACTAATATAATACGTTTACTTTTTTTTACAGTGAGATTCATCCTGAATGGCGCCCGGGCGTTTACAGGATGAATCTCACTGTAAAAAAAAGTAAATGTATCATATTTGTTAAATTTTCCCTTAAAACATCATCGTTGCTGACATGTTAAAGCCATGGGATTCTCAGCATTCTTCTGTAGAACCTCATTTTGTTTTAACGAAATTTGCCTGTTTCAAAGCGGATATCAGCAACTCAAACTGAATCACCGCACGTTAACAGCTGCACGTTGGATGGCTTTGAAATTTCTATCATCGGTACTGATATTATCGCTGATATTTAAATGAAATATATCCCTACATATATATTAAGAAAGTCTGTTCACTGAGTGATACCAGGAGGAATTTTTTCTACAAATCTGCCATATTGAATATTGTTGTTGCCATATTTGGTCTGGTGCTCATGAAGAAGGATCTACAATGTAATCGGTTCTCAGTTCACATCTCGACATGAGTTACTGTCACATAGACGTGATGTGACATCCCTGTATTTTCTACATTTTTTTCTTGTCAACTTCCGTAATACTTTGCTCAAACATAAGTGTTTAGCAAGAATATCTATTGGAATATCACCACTTTCACAAGAACAGACAAAATTTATCTAGCTTTCCGCCTGAAACAGTAACTAAGTTCCACTCAATTTAGTTGCAGTTTAAACCACGCTTGGACATTATTTATTGAACAAACAGGCCTGAACTGAACAGTGTTTGCAATATCGATTGTCTGACTGACGTAGTAGATGAACGTGCTCGGAAAACGCTAGTAGCTTCTCCTTATATCGGGACAAAGTGGAGCGGCTCGGTTTGAGGAATCAGAGGGCTGTTTGAATTCCTTTCTTTTTCGTCATATTAAACTTAGAGTTAAATAACTTTAAGAAGGGTATGAGTCCATCTCTTCTACCCACATGTGTGAGAAACGGAATAGATGAATGTCAAAATGAAGAGGAACCTTGTAGCACGCAATTTGCCCCAGTTCTCTGTTATGTCCTCCAGCAAAAAGTGTTTGTTCCTGAACCAGAATTCTCCGCGATAATCAATATATGTGCAAGTAGTTAGTCTGTTCGGTTACAAAGGTTGACTTGTTGTACACTCATCAGTCAAACACGAATAGAGAATCCAATATAAATACATACATACATATATATATATATATATATATATATATATATATATATATATATATATATATATATATATATATATATATATATTAAAAACGACTGACAAGGTGCTTTTATTTAGTTTTTTATATAATTTCTCGTGCGATCTAATAAAGTTTTTCTTTTCAGAGGATAAATTATATAAAAATTGTCCGAATGTTCTTTTCCGAGCGCTTTCGGCTATACTTTTAGCCATTATCAAGGATTGTATTTCAACTGTTAGAATTAGAAATGGTTTGTGTGTGTTTTATAAAGTGATTCATTTTTTTGTTTCAAAACACGGTCAAGATATTATGTCCATGTTCAAAGTTAATATTATTAAGGGTTGGTTTGTTTAATTTTATAAGTAAGGCTTCCATTATTTTTAGCCTTTTTTTGCAAGTGGATGATGCTATTATATTAGTGTTGTCGACAAGTATATTCCGAATAGTGTCCGGTAGGTCTCCATTATAATTAAAAATTATATAAAAAACTAAATAAAAGCACCTTGTCAGTCGTTTTTAATGAAATGTGCTTGAAAGAAGGATTGCTACCTAAATACACAAATTTTAAATATATATATATATGTGTGTGTGTGTGTGTGTGTGTGTGTATTTATATATATATAAATATATACACACACACATATATATATAGACAAATATATATATATATACATATGTGTATGTATATATATATATGTGTGTGTGTGTATATATATATACATACATACACACATACATACACACACAGACACACACATATATATAGTGATTTTCCAAGCGTAGCTCAGATGTGGCACAAGGCCGAAAGCATGGGGCACCCAGTGAGGATCGAACTCACTACTCAGTCGTAATTGTTCTAGCGAGACAAGCTTGCTAACCATTACACCACCTCGAGGTGCCCAATATTGATTTTCTAAGCCCGGCTTAGATGTGGCACATGGCCGAAAGTATGGGGGCACCCAGTGAGGATCGAACTCACTACTCAGTCGTAATTGTTCTAGCGAGACAAACTTGCTAACCATTACACCACCTGGAGTTGCCCACACACACATATATATATGATAGAAATAAAGAAGATTTGAGATAATTATAATTAAGTAATTCATGATCGAGTCTAGAAGAAAACTCAACAGAATGCAGACTGTACTGGACGGCCGTTTCGGAGCTATATCTAGTCTAAGTCGTTACTTCTTCTTTACTAAGTGCGTTCGTGCAGTTGGTATTACGTTTGCCTCATATCGTAACATCCCGGGTCACAATTCTCTGTAGTGGATGCGCACTGTTGATGAGTCACAAATATAGGATGAAACGGCTGTCCAGTGCTTTCTGTATTCTGTTGAAGTTTCTTCTAGATTCGATGAATTACGTAATTGCCATACATACATACACACACACACACACATATATATATATATATATATATATATGTAGGGTACAATGTGTAAATTGTCGCTATTTTATGCTTTTACTTTGGCGCATGCAGGTTGATTGTTTTTGATATTGTTCACTGCACAAAACGAACATTTCAGAGGGTTTGGTGTCAATCGGTAGACTGTGTAGTGGATTCGGAATTAGTTGGATGAGTCTAATGATGATTTGGTTGGATCACTAGTGATGACGACGTTATGCCTCTATTCATCTATCCACTGGGCCTCAAACACAAAACGGAGTCCTACATCAAGTGCCCTTGAGGCTGTAGTTCTGCTTTGAGTATAAATGGAAGCTGTTGGAAGATCCTGCGACTGGAAACAGAACAGAGTGATCTATTTTTTAGACCCAATGCTCCGAAATTTTCGAAACTTCATCCCTTTTGACGAAAATAAATAATTAAATATATATATAAACGGAGTATCTACTCAAATTCGAGAATCCAATAATTATGAAGTTTAAATTGATAAAAATATCTGTCGGATTAATAAAAATCCATTTACATTTTTATAAAAAAAAATGTATGTGTGTGTGTGAAATAATATATTAATTTTTATATATAGAGAATTTTTTTTCTAAAACTATGACAAAGTTAAAGAAACTTTCACGTGACGTGTTTCAACATATAACCTATCATGTCATATCTTCCATTATCACAGTATTGGATATTTAATCATATAAATGATAATATAGACAAAAAGAAAAAGATACTAAATGAAATTGTCTAGACTATATATTCAAAATATAAGGCCTAAACTTGTGTGTATGAGATGCAGGTTTTTAATCAAAATCGTGTCCAAATATTGCTCCTTCTTATATTTTAGTTGCGAATTCAATCACATTTGCCACAACTCAAAAAGAAAGAAAATATTGCGAAATTGGAATTATTAGTTTGCCGGAGAGATAATATTTTCGTAATGCCATATTGCAAGAAAGAGAAACAAATCACACCGCCACGTCAGGAGGTAGAATGAGATAACCAGTGCTTGAAGACATCTGAAAGTGTATCGAGGAGATCTGCGAAAAGTTGGACGACGCCATCTTCATCAAAGCCTCCAAGTAATGATGGATTTCGAATAAACTCGACAGCATTGATGATGACATTCTGCAATATAAAGGAATGAAAGTCCACGGAGTTATCACCTATAAAACATCGTCGAACGATATTGTTGTTGTTGAAAGATATTTTCATGCATAAAACCCGACTGACTTTAGAGCAAAAGAAATGAGTAAAATATGTCGAAAATAAACTGGGCACTTTGTTTGCTTTTGTGATGAATAATCATTACTAAAATGTGATGTGCCAAGCGGGACGATTCATTTCTTTACTGGAACGATGTAATGAACCAACCAGCCACGGATTGTATATTCGAGTTTCAACCTGCTATGCCGAATAAATGTGTCCGACTATACGTCAAATGTTAGGGAGCTTCCTTCAGAGAATAAAATTTCGTCGTAAATTGATTTAATTTGCTGATATAAATTCTTATTTAGCACAACTTTTTAGCCAAAATCATGCTTCGTTCTTCAGTGAAGTTCGTTTAGCACAGCATTTAATAAACTTCATTTGACATAATCAAGCATTCAAATAAACCTCTTAATATTTTTTTATTTGTTTATATTTTGGGTAGAATATGTGAAAATAAAACATCTATCTTATTCCAAGACTTACGCGATCATGGCCCTCTGTGGATAACATTTCTTCATTATCTGCGAATTGCTACGAAGTCCTTTTACATTTTCTATTGGAATTCAGAATTTTCTTTCATCTAGTAGAGATGCTAACAAAGTATTTATAGCCAAATCTATCTTGCTATTTAGCCCATAACCGAACAGAAAAGAAAAAAAATAATGTCATTTATAATGATATTTGTGGGAAAGTGTTCACAGGTGGCCATGTCGGAATTTGATCTCGGTTTGGTTGCCCATTTTTTGCGCAGCTAAACGTTACACTACATCGGCAGTTAAGACTTTGTCTTCTTAAAGTATTAAAAGCATAATATGAGAAATAGGGCCATTTTATTTCCGCTTCAATGTTTAATTGAATAAATTAAGTAAATTTTGAGGATTTGAAAACAGGTTCAATTATACGATAATTCTCACCATATATTCAGATGCTGTTTTGAAATAATATCGAATGACACGCTATGTAACGTAGTCCCGAATGATTTGGATAAATTTATATGAATAGATTCGTGTCTTCTTTAATTGTGTGATTAATTACCTGAACATCGAAAGAGATTTTGCAAGTAGAATACATTGCAAAAATGTAACAATGAACCGCGTTAAAAAGAAAAAAAATCTTAAAACATGACAAGTATGAAAAGAGTGATATCCTTGAGATATTAATTTAATTTCCCAAGAAATTAATTTAAAAAAAAATCTACATAACATAAGACGTCTATGAAAAAAAATGCAAATTTAAAAATGCAACGTTACAATGTACTCTCGTAGCGACTCCTACAGACGTATAACGAACACCGACATCTTTCTTGTATTAGGGAAATTCAAATATAAAATAGATAATTTATGAGTTTAAACACATATTTGTATTTCAAATAAAGTGTAGCGATATCATGAAATGATTGTTTTGTCGAGTGGTTACAGCATTAGTATTTCAAGCAAAAGTAGTGCAATATGTATTATGATTAAATAACACGAGACTTGAAAGCATTATATTTCATCAGTTAGTCTGTCTAGTCTGGTGCGCGATTCGTGTAATTTCTTACGTCATATGGACCTCTCATTTTCTGTCTGGGGCATCTGCATATAATAACCAGGGTGTTTTTGTTTATATATCAATATATCTAGCATTTACTTCTGATATCGAAGAAACGATAGAGCCTCCAGCTCACTTTTGTATGTGTGTATGTCTCTGTGTGTCTGTCGTAGAACATTGGCTTCGTAGAGGCCAAACATGCTGCACCCATATTAGCAAGTGTTTGTCTTGGAATGATAGATGGTAGCCTAATTGAGCGCAATCCTCTTCAAGTGGCTTCGTAATTGAAGCATTTGATAATCCTTTACGGGCTACTGCCTCAAGACACGAGATCTCAGTCTCTTCTGTGATTTTACCCATAGCTGGAGGAAGATAGATGCATGTCTGTAAAGTTTAAAATTTCAGAGTCATTTCTCCTTCGTGCGCAGGTGTTGTTATATCAACGTAAGCATAAATTTAGACTAGACCGATAAAGCCCTAGAGGAAGAAACCGAACAAGTCACACGTTTTGTCTTTTTCCCCTCTGTGATTAATATTCCTAAAATTGTTCTGGTATATAAACAACATATATATATATATATATATATATATATATATATATATATATATAGGGTACAATGTGTAAATTGTCGCCATTTTATGCTTTTACTTTGGCGCATGCAGGTTGATTGTTTTTGATATTGTTCACTGCACAAAACGAACACTTCAGAGGGTTTGGTGTCAATCGGTGGACTGTGTAGTGGATTCGGAATTAGTTGGATGAGTCCAATGATGATTTGGTTGGATCACTAGTGATGACGACGTTATGCCTCTATCCATCTATCCACTGGGCCTCAAACACAACACGGAGTCCTACATCAAGTGCCTTTGAGGCTGTAGTTCTTTTTTCCAATTTCAATGATATAACTTTTGTGTTTCAACAACAAACGCTGGAAATATCTCATTCCCAGGATATAGCGGTAGAAATCAACAGGAATTAGCAGCATTTTATTTACTGATATATTAAGAAGGCTTAATGATTATTTAAGGATCGATGACGTACATTTGTTGTGAGCAGATGTTGCCTGTGGATTATGCTGGATAGAAAACACATTTAGAAGATATTGATGAAGCTAAGATAACGAATTCTCAGTTATGCTGAATCATTTCTTGCACAACGGAATATACTTGTACGAAGAATGATAATTTGATGAATAATATTTTAGTATTATTATTTCTGATTCTCTCATTTATTTAATTTTTCTTGTTTTCATATTTTCTTCCTTTCTGGACATAAGCTATATTTTCAGCCACTATCAAGGATGCGATTATTTTTACTTTTAACTTAATGTATGGATTCTTACATTTATATATCTAGAGTTATAGGCATATTTTATTTTCGAAACACCGTCAGCACATTGTGGCCGTGTTCAATCTGATTTTGTTTTCGATTAATAATGCTTCCATTATTTTAGTCATATTTACATGTGGATGAGGCTATAATATTTATCTTTTCAACGAATATGTTGCGGAAGGAATTTGGTACGTCTCCATGTGTATTTAAGTGAGACCCAATTTAGATATGGTCAGAGAGATTTAACTCAATTAGGAGTCATTTATAAGCAGTAATAATTCTATAATCAATACTCATACTAAAGAAATAATCTCACTTATATATAATATAAATATATATATATATATATATATATATATATATATATATATATATATATATATATATATATATAATTAAGTAATTCATTGAGTCTGAAAGAAAAGCAAACATCATACCAACTGTTCCAGCGGGCCTCGGTGACGAAGAGATAGCAAATCAGATTCAATATAGCGCCGCTCGCTCACATATTCCGTGATAGAACTCAACTGAAGTTCTATGTAACCATAGGACTGTGTCCCCCCGGATCCACGACTACTATCACCAAACCGCTCAAACTGAAGCATTAGAAACCGGTACAAGCAACGATATACATATGATAGAAATTGTAAGGAGGATTTGATGATTATAATTAAGTAATTCATTGAGTCTGAAAGAAACCTCAACAGAATGCAGAAAGCAATGGACGGCCGTTTCGTATGGTTACAGAGAACTTCAGTTGAGTACCACCACGTAATATGTGAGCGAGCGGCGCTATATTGAGTCTGATTTGCTATCTCTTCGTCAACGAGGCCCGTTGGAACAGTTGGTATGATATTTGCTTGACAACCTAACTGTCGAGGTTTCAATTCTCGGTAACAGATGCACACTGCTGATGAGTCCCAAATATATGACGAAACGCCCGTCCAGTGCATTCTACTGAAGTATTTCCCAGACTCAATGAATTACTTAATTATCAAATCCTCCTTACAATTTCTCTTATATATATATACACTTCTTTGTTATAGCATATTACATTTGAACATATATATGCTGATCATTTTACCCCAAGCAAGGCAACAAACACCAAGATGGTGACTTACTGTGAACACTAAATCAATATAAATTAAGAAGACGTTATATAACGATTTACACTTCACTTAAATTGTTGAAGATCAAACTTTATTTGAAATCAAGTAACCAGAACAGAATTCCGTAAGTGAGAAGTACCATAGAAGAAACTGTTAGCAAATAATTTACGGTTACATCTATCCATTGCAACTGTAAAAAATATGAGACCTTGACGCCAATCTAGTACTGCCCCCTCATCCATGGTGTCTACGTAGAATAGAGGAAAGTTCATCAGAACAATTACGATGAAATTATTTATATAGAAAGCACAATGATTTCCACATATATAGCTAGAGTATCAAACCCTACATAGCGGAAATATTCAAATATTCCAAGGATGGACATGGAGGCACAGTTGGTAATGGATAGCAGCACAGATTGACGAACTAGAAAGCCGAGTTCGAACTCCAGTAGAATCCTTTATATTCACTTACGGAGATTGGGATGGACCCCTTTCTTTTCACCCCCAGCTATGGGTAAATAGCAGAACAGACCAGGTTGCGGGAAAGAAATCTGCCTGGTCAGCCATGTAACGAATGTATCCTATGTTATGTGCCATTCGTGTATTACGCATGGCACACAACTGATGGACAAATGGTAGACTTATTACGTCTTAATGAGATTTTGGTGAGAAAAATTATCTAGTACGACATAATTGCCCACACCCTCCTAGCAGCTGACGTCACCATTGCTGCAATACAATCTTCCCAATGTCGAGGGCAATCCTTAGCCTGGGAAAATTCAACATAGGAAGCGAATCTACTGGAAAACAAAAATGTGTGTCGATTAGTTCGATAAGGAATCGGGTTTTTCTTATAACGGGCGATTTCAGAGGTAAGTAGGCATGGCCAAATGTTGAAGACGACCTTTTCTTGTGTGGATGGCGTTTTTAAATATCAACTGTATTTTTGTTAATTTATAGTAAATAGCATCTCTTGAAGCAAATTACCATCGTTGACGAGGAATCAAAGCTACAGTGTTGTCTGGGAGAGTGGATTCAAATTCAGTTGCGTTGATCATGTTGTAAAATATGTTATTCATTGTTACAGACATAGTCTCCATTCATATTTAAACAGCGTTATTAATGAGAGGAATAGACTTAAGAATAACGTCACGTGACCTTCATAAAAATGTATGAATATTTTCAATGGCGAGAAGCTGAAAAAGCTCTTTTCTTATTCTATGAGGTTTACCGAAGTCAGGAAGATTTTGTATAATGGCCGTCAACCGGTTGACAAGCGCTCTCAGATATATTCACAGTGCTCTTCCGTTTATGTAAGTTTTAAGTTATTTATGATTGATTCTGCCATCGATCTATCTATCTATCTATCTATCTATCTATCTATGGCTGCTGCTATG
>OZ038490.1:66371598-66406598 GCA_964036315.1 Acanthosepion esculentum
GGCGTCTGCACCGGCACCCGGTGGTCTCTTGGTTACTCCTGCCTCTGCGTCTGTGGAAATTCTCCGGCAAGTAAGAGCATATTCCTCCCTCCACTGGGATAGCACGCGAGGTGTGGGGACCGCGTGTGAAGTTCAAACTCCCTTGTTACACCGTTTCATGAATTCGCCGCTGTTGGAATCGGGAATGGCTGTCGCTCGTTTCAGCATTGGCGACGGATCGCCGTGCTTGGTCGGCCTTCGTTCGGGACGCGGTGGATTCTTTGGAAGGAGCCGGCTTAACCGACCCAGGGTGAATGCCGCAACATACATACATACATACATATATATATATATATATATATATATATATATATATATACATATATATATATATATATATATACATATATATATATATATATATATATATTCATACATATATATATATATATATATATATATATATATATATATATATATATATATATATATATATATGTATATATATATATATATATATATATATATATATATATATATATACTTTATATATACTTGGAATATCCAGTTAATCATACAATTCGATAAAATTGATCATCTAAAAATGCTAAAGTAAACGGTTCATTTGCCCTCTGTTTTAGTTATGAATATTTTTATCTCCGGTTTATTGAATATGAATAAATTCTTTCAAGACTTTTCTTTCATTCCAATCATTATTAAAACTTTTAAACAATTGATGCCATTTTTTATTACAACTGTGCACTAGCATTACTAATATTATTAGTGTATAATACAGAAAGCAGCCATAATATACGTTAACGTAAAACAAATATGAAAGCAATATATTTCGATTTAAATGATTGTATCGATTTATTATGTTTTGAAATAATCAAAAACCTATATTCTCAGTAAACAAGATGCATACGGATATAAAATGACTTCAGTAAATATACAAAACTAGAAAGCGTTGTCAGACATGTATGTGTCTTCTAGCCGGAATTATTTTAGGTATACACTGACGCAATTCTGAGAGTTATAAGTCTGACGGGAATTCATTACAGGCAACCACAATCTTAACAGTATAAGATATGCTGATTACACAGAAATACATTTACATGAATCCCGCCAGAATATAGCAATGTAAAGCGAAAAGGAAGAATTAAACATCAATAGCAAGAAGATGAAATGCTTGGTTGTCAACAAAAGGGACAGCCGAACATGCAAATAAGAAGTTGGAGATACTGCAACTCAATTTAAATATCTGGAAAGCAAAATTTCGTTAGAAACAAGAAAAAAAGTACTGGACTTTTATATAATACCACTCCTCCTAGAGGGCAGCGAGCGATGTGCAATCACCTCACAGAGGAAGAAGATACTAGAAGCAACAGAAATGTGTTTCTATAGAACGACGCTGAGAATACCAATAAACGAATATGTGAGCAACAGCGAAGTTTTAGAGAAAATGGAGGCAACAAATATATTAATATTTCACATTAGAAAAAGTCCTGAAATTTATACAGAAGAAGTGATTGGGTAACGGCAATCTGACAGGAAAGGATTGAAGGGAAGAAGGAACATGAGCGCATAGCTTGCCTAACGAGTTTGTGTATATGTATAGAGGAATAGGGATTAAGAGAATAATAAAAAGGCAATTTATTAAGATAATCGCCAACGCTCTTAATTGTCACGGCGAATAGAAGAGGAAGTGTATATGAACAAAAATGGTACACTTAACATAGATTATCGCAAATAAATAATGGTATCATTAAAGTTATATATTAACGTTTGTACCTAGTTAGTCTTCTATATGACAAAAGCGAATGTCAGTGTGCCACTGTGTCACAATTTTTTCAACTTTACTCCTAGGGAACTTAGCCTAAATTATCATAACATTTTCGAATCAGGCTGACACCGTGAGCAAATTCAAAACATTCTGAGCCGGGTCCGGACACGCAATCCTAAAATTTTTGATTCCCAAGTTTTCATTATTGTCATTTGTTTCGGGTTCCGCCATCTTGGCTTCTGATAAAAACAATTAAAAGGAAACAACAGTCTCTATCTTTAAATAGCTCATGTTCAAATAAATAAATTACTATTCTGAAATTACAGTGTTTCAAAATAAAATTCTGCGTGTTTTCAGCTTTACTCATAGAGCTTGGGCTCCAACATATCATAGCATTTTGGAATCAGACTGACTCCGTGAACCAATTAAAAACATTCTAACCCAGATACTGACCCGCAATCCTGATATTTTGGATTCCCAGGTTTTCATTACTGCGATTGTTTTCAGTGATTTTTGCGATAAATTTTTGTACGATAACAATTTTAATAACTTGGAAATAAATTTGGGAATAGTCGATATTAATTGCGAAATCCAGCGAAATTCACCCATGAAATGAAAAAAATAATTGTTTTATACGGAAAGTAAGGATCTACTTAGATCCATCTGTCTTTAAATTAAGTGGGGGCAGAAGAATTATTGTTGAACTTTTAAAATGTAAGCTTAAATATTAATGCAATACTTAAATGAGCCAATCAATTTTGAGTTACTCTGTAGTTTATTGATGCTTAGTGTATCTACATCTACCTACCTATTGCGATGAAGGCCAAATTAAATGTCCTCTGCAGGAGATAGCTTAAATGCCACCCGATAGGTCGGCTTTTAAGCTAGTTATTACTACGTTAGGTACATTTGACAAACAAATTATCTGAGAATAAACGATTGCGAGTTCGTATCTTGCTGTTTTCTTCTTTATTTTCGATTCTTGTTACTAACGAGGATAAAAGTGGGAGATGGAGAATTATTGTTTGATTTGGTTTATTTTCCTTCACGGCATATCAATCTCAAGAGGTTCTTTAGTGTCGACAAAGATTTTACGTTAGGTTCGTATAAGAAATCAATTTGTAGATTAGATTTCATTGACGTATTTTTGTAAAGAGGGTTTCTGTTGAGATTTTACATCATGCATTGCCATATAGGACGACTGATATTACATACAGTTTCATATTGAAGTTAATATTTTTCCAAAAATATATTGCACTGTTTGTATTATACAAATTATTTTATACATTCATAATATTTTGATCCCAGTTATGTTGGTGGGTAAATATTTACCCACAGTTGGGACTATAAAAGTAGGTATCATCCTAGATTAAGGTAGACCTGGGAACAACAAACCTATTTGTTTTATTATTTTAACATTTTTAACTTAAGGAAATTGTTTAAACTATTTTGTTCCAATCTTCATATTTTGTTACTATCCTAAACTCGCGTTCGCACACACACACACACACACACACACACACACACACACACACACACACACACATATATATATATATATATATATATATATATATATATATATATATATACAAGTTTAGGATTGGTATATACGGAGTGAAATCCAATAACCAACAATTAATATTCTTTAAAGAGTGCCCAATACAGAGTAGAGCAGATATAATTATTTATTTGAATATTACAACATAAATATGTTATAAAATCACGACAAAAGTAGCCATTTTGTTTGAAACAAAAATATAAATATATATATATATATATATATATATATATATATATATATATATATATATATATATATATATATATATATATAATATGGATAAAACAACTGAAAAAAATTAGTTTTTTTTTTACGAAATTATTTATTTATATGTTTTTATATGCATTTAATATTTCAGACCAACTCGGTCCTTCCTCAGAAATTTATTGAATTACTGTATTACTGTATTTGGCAGTTTGTTTACAGCGTCCGTCGTGGGACGCGGATGTCACGTGATGTGGAATGCAACTATGTTTGAATTTGTTAACGATAGTATTTTAGATGTTGTTTAAAAATGTTTTTTTAACTATATCTAAAGAAATCTTTTAACTATTGAAATATTTATACAGATTTAAAATACCCAAGTCTTTATTTAACCCTAGTTTATATGTGTCTAATTTTAAAATCAAGAATTTTTCTTTTTTTTTCTTCGTGTGTATGTTGTACTAAAACCTGAGTCTATCAATATACATTTACAGTTATATATATATATATATATATATATATATATATATATATATATATATATATATATATAACTTGTATTTCAGGACGTAGGCGATCATGTCGTTTCGCAATTGCCTTTCCATTTTTAACTGTGGATTGACATGTATTCTTGGTAAAGTGAAAACACTGATTTTCAGTGAACGTGTGTACAATTGGAATTCATTCTTTTCCATCTCTAAGACTGGTTAACAAGGCCAGTTCACCCTGCTATTTACAAGATAGCTTTCTAGAGAAGAGATGGAATTATGTTTTCCTCAGAGACAGTTTGCTAACCTTTGAATTTTAATTCGGCTCGCCAATTCAACTTACGTTTTGGATATACGACACTGGACCTGCACATAAATTATGACAATACTTTATGATACAAAATAACAAGCGATACAATCAAACATCTCTCCTAAAAACAGATACATTTTGCAAATTGACTCTGGCTTGTATATTTTGTGGCTTGTTTTCTTCAAAAATATACAATTTAGATTTATATTACAACTGGTAAAAGTCGGAAGAACAAAAGTTTAGGTTAAACAAAAATTGGTGGGACAAAACTCTCACTTCGCCAACACTTAGTAAAAGGCTAATATACAGGGTGTTCCGTAAATTTCGTCACCCCTACATAGTATAATTTTCTATTTCAAAGCTCATTGGGGTTATTATCAAGGAGAGAGTTTCACATGAACGATACCAGAATGCACACCAGTTGAAGGACGATGTTTGGGGAGCCTTTGCAACAATCAACAAATCACAGTTTCATAGATTATCACACAGGACATGGCACTGCATCATGCGCCATAAAAATGATGGATAAACTAAATCCAATACATATGCTTTGCATTACTGTATTATTTGCTCTTCTATTGTTCTCAGTAACTTTTTTGTGGGGAGTGACAAAACTTTCGGACCAGAGTGTACATCAAGTTTCATCGCATGTCGGAAAATAATAGATATCCTACAAGGCTGATGGAAAATGTGGATGGCCCAGCACCGATTCACATATAGCAGTAAAACTCCATTCTGTTCTTACCTGACTCATGTCATGTCATAGATAGAGAATAGCAGGAAAATGTACCTGTTTTATGCAACGGTAAACGTACCAAACATTTCCCCAGTGCCCTTAATAATATAGAAGATATATATACAGATTCTGGTGTGTACTGAAATCGCAAAAGACGATAAAATCAAGAAGCCTGATTGAGAGTACAAAGTTTCATCATAATTGGATAAAATTCAAGCTTTAGTCTGTGATGAAACCTTACTAGCTTGAACTCTGTATATATTAAGTTGATTCAAATGTAATTTCAGTTTTTGAAAACCAACTGCAATGACGAATGTCTCACACTAACTGATCTGTCCTTAAATCTAACATAACAGATCTCGGGAAATAGGTTACATACAGCGTGGTCCGAAAGTCTTGTCATAGCTACATAATATAATTTCCTATTTCAGATGGCTGCCACGAAAATGTTGGTGTTCATACAGACTTTCTAGATGTGTAACAGCTTCACGGAAAGTGAAGAAACTAAATCCAGTACGTGTGCTCTGCATTACTATATTACCTGTTCTTCTATTGTTCTCATTACCTTTTTGTTGGGGGGGGGGACAAAACTTTCGAATTACCCTGTCGATTATAAATTTCTTATGACGGATCACAATCTTTATACAACCAGGATTAAAATTAAATTACAATCACAATAATACTGCACATCTTTATTTAAGGAATAAATCTTACACCAATTTTTTTTTTTTATATTTCTAATGTCATCATTTATTATAATCTGAATCTCAAATGGCATATTTATCATATAATATAAATATCGTTTGTCACCCCCTACATAATATATATATATATATATATATATATATAATTTATGAAATATATGGTTTTGATGAGGAGAGGAAACTTGCAAGATATTTGGACGAGAAGGTTTTAATCGAAGCTATATTTTCTGTTGTGAAATAACTACCGGTTTGGTTCTCTCTAATAAAGTTGCAGTCAAAATGCCATTTTACCAGGAAATATCTTATAGTACACGGAATTTAATAAACAATAAAAACAAAACATTAATCGGAATAGCTTTGGCGTGTTTAGAAAATGTATGATTATTTTGAATATATTTATTTTTAGCCGCTATTTTAAATCTTGTCTGATTCCGTTTCGACATTGTCCATTCTGCTTTCAAAGATCAATATTACTGGCACTAGATTTTAAAAAGAAACAATGAAGAAAGACATGAAAACTATTAGAAAATATCAAAATTAAAAATCCCTAAAAGTTGCCATAAATGTACTAAAATGAAGATTTTGGAAGTTGCAGATTAAAATATCTAGGTCGACTTCAATGAAATAGCATCAAAGTTTAGTTTTGAGATTACAAGAGAAAAGAAAAGACAATAAATTGAATAATATTTGGGCATGAGGTCAAGAAACACATTTGTTTAATGCTCCTTTTTGTGATCTTTATGCTTTGAATATTTTATTTCTATTTCCGTAAAATAATCCATTCCTTTTTTAAGACTGCTATTAAAATGTGCCATTTGATGACTTTATGGCAAAAGAGCGGCCCTAAAAATCACGGAGAATTAGTTCAATGACGACCAAGCATATGGAGGGCCAATGGAGATTCATTTGTTATGTGAGATATCACACTGGAAGATTACTAATCGATAACGAAAATGTTTTTAAGGAAAGCTATCATCCATCATAGTGAAGAAATCGTTTCTAATGGTGAAAAATAAAATAGATTTTATCGTAGATGTGTCACTATTTTTTTGTTATAAACCGCTATTAAAATGAACAGCATTTTAGTTTCACTCAAAGGAAAAACTACCAACGAACTTAAAAACAAATTTATTTAATTTATATTAATTTTCTTTTACTAATAAAATCTTTATCTTCAGGAGTGAACATTTGTTGATGTAACAGTACATGAAGGTATGCATACAGAGAGAAGAGAGAGGTTATTTAATGAATCGTAGAGTAAAAGAAAAAGAGGGAAATGATGCATTTAGGCTGTCCTCGTTCGAAAGTACATAGCTGTTAACAAAAAAATATGAAAAAGTAGTGCAAATCCCACGTATAAGTTCGTATGACAAGCCTAACCAGACAAGATAAATATATTAGGAGGTCCTGATCTAGTCATGGCTATCATACACTATCACCAGGTTCTCCACACATAAGCCAGTCACACCAACCGGAAATCTTATATATATATATATATATATATATATATATATATATATATATATATATATATATATATATATATATATATATATATGATAGAAATTGTTAGGAGGATTTGATAATTATAATTAAGTAATTCATTGAGTCTGAAAGAAACCTCAACAGAATGCAGAAAGAACTGGAGAGCCGTTTCGTCTTATATTTGGGACTCATCAGCATGTCTGAATTGCTACCTCTTCGTCACCGAGTCCCGTTGGAACAGCCGTTTCCTTGATAACGCAACTGTCAGGGTTTCAATTCTCGGTAGTGGATGCGCACTGCTGATGTGTCCCATATATAGGAGGAAACGGCCGTCCAGTGCTTTCTGCATTCTGTTGAGGTTTCTTTCAGACTCAATGAATTACTTAATTATATATATATATATATATATATATATATATATATATATATATATATATATATATATATATATATATGCATGTTAGTGTGGGTGCCAAATTCGTGAAATAGGTAAGTATTAATGTGTAGGAGCCTCCATCAAGTCCGGCGAAGTCCAACAACTCGACGACGTATCGATGACATATCTAGTTGGAGAACCTCCAGATAATCTCGAGAGGTGTCAATAACTAATATCAATTGTTGCAATATCGCTCTAAATCTCCATAACATCTCAGTTTGTTTCTTGTCGGATTAATTTAAAGGGAAGCCTCCTGTCTATTTTGTCCTGATGATACGATGTCCTTCTGGAATAAACCATCTGTGTTGAATCTTTTAGTCTGCTTAAGCTGGAAATCTCCCCCACACGCAACAATGTCTTGGAGCATAACTAATCGGTCTATATCACATGTCTCTTTTACAAGTCATAGATGGTCTAATTAAGACGTTGTCTCCGGTCTGGTATTGCTAACTGTCGAATCTTGATGGCTCTTCTGGTCCCACATATCATGAACCTTAAGCAACTTTGAAATGATTCGCTGTACTGATAATCTATCCATTCAATTTAAATGCAACTTTAAATAAGTCTTATTTTTCTGGGAGTAAATGCACACAATATTTATCTAAACAAACATTTACATTGCAGTATTTTAATTAGTTCTATATAATTGCAAATTTGGATTTATATAGACTACTTAAGATAGCTTTACTTTCTTTTAAAATCAGCAAAGTTTATAAGAAAAAAGGTTATATACGTTTTGAGGCGAGATACTAGACATGTTGGAAAGATTTAATACAGATTCCGATCAATAAACTGATGTCAAAATTACTCAGAAATCAAATAACACCGACATCTAATTTTAACAGATATATTTACCAAAATTATACAAAAATATCATAATATATTAAAGCGTAAATTTAATCAATGAGATCGCCATTGAAGACCTCCAGATGACTTCGGAATTTTCTGCATCTCTTCAGGGTCGGTCTCCTTGTTTAATCTGCTGAATGTTGTCATAATGCTTGCTTTCCGTTGATCTTTGGTACTACAAGGAATGTTGATGGTCTCTCGCTCTCCTCACCCCACACATAATAATCAAATGCGCTGCAGTTTGGGTAGTCAGGTGGAAAGAAAATTGTCACAGAAATTGTCTGACAGCCATGACTGTGTGGTATGTTGCAGGTTCCTGTTGCCAGACATAGATTCTTCCAGCAGACACCTCCTTGACTCAAGAGATCACTACCTTTTCAAGGAACTTCATGTAGGCCTCAGTGTTGAGTCCGAGGTGCTGTGGGAGTATGAATGGAAGCATAACGTCGCAATCACTAGATTTCACTACAAACACTAAGTAATCTTAATTAGACTCATCCAACTCTTTTTTTTTAATCATCTGCACTGTCCTCAGAGTAAACGCCCAATCAGTCTGAAAAGTTCTTATTGGAGATACCAGCGCGGAAATGAAGATAGTACACAATGCTTTTTTCAAAATTTCTTGTGGATTGAATTGCGCCATGTGAACTTTTTCTCACACACGGTGTCAACTGATCCTACTATACTCTGCAGTCAACAAAATCAAAAACAAAGTCCATCCGAGAAATTAAAAATATAAAATGGCGACAATTGACCGATCACACCGTGTATATATTTGTGTGCAAATATACGTGCGTGTGTGTTATCAAAGCTACATCAATTAACTACTAGTTGAGGGGGGTCAAATGATTATGCTAATTCCCTTGTCAGAATTAATTATTAGAGAAATGAAATATTAATTGTGATTCCATCTTATGATCAATTTAGTTAATATACTGTTTTAATAAGGTTTAATGAACAGCCATGACTGTGTAAGCGAAAGAAATAACTTTAACTCGTGTACATTTGCACAGAGATGTAAACATCTATGTGCGTGTACGCTTGCGTAGCTTTAATTCATACTCTATTTATGGGTAAAAGAGCCGAATGTCAGTGAGCTTATGTAGATATAAACGATGGCAAAAGATTGCATTCACGCATAAAAAAACAATCGCCTCTCTGTGTTGTTGTCAGTGCCGACGTGTATATATATATATATATATATATATATATATATATATATATATATATATACGCGGGCGTGTGTGTAGATTCTTGTTTATGCGTGTGATATGAATTTAATTCAATATATTGATAACCTCAATGTATTTAATACTTTTAGGTTATCAATATATATGATCATGAAATACAAAATTTGATATTTCATAGAGATACAGAGAGACAGACCGAGAGAGACAAAGAGAGATCGAAGCAGGAGGCGTACTTTTGCAAACACTACTCAAATAAGACTTATTGCAGTGTGTTTTCAGTGAAGTTCACTAAGTTTATTTGAACATTGTAACGCCTAGAACAATGGTATTTCTCTATGTTTATTCTGACTATACAACGCTTTTCTGCGCTGCTTTCAAATTGAACAATATTATTATGTATTATAAGTGAATTAAGGACACTTTTATAAAACAATGTGAAGTTTATTGTTGAAGAATTCAACTTCAGTTGAATTAAATTTAATCCATTTGTTTCCCAATTCTAATGGAAAAATATGAGGGTATTTCAATCAAACAATGCCATAGTTACATAGAATATCGCCGCAAAATATCTTCTTAGCATGACTCTGGGCAATGACTCTGAGCAAGTTGAACCCATAGACGTGGTTATTATTTCAGATAACTAGCATCTGGTCGTAAAAGATTATATGGAACGTAATAACATATAAGACATAGGGAAAAATGGATTATACATACATACGCACACACACACACACACACACACACACACACACATATATATATATATATATATATAGTATAATGAGAAGCCACGTATGTAACAAAACTCGTTGTCTAGTTTTCAAACAATTAATAACCGATAGTGTATTTTCTGTACACAACACCAATATCAAGATACACCCACGTCGCCTCACCTGTGATAGCCATAACATAATCTACTATTTATTCTGCACAATATGTCACAATAGTGGATATATACTGGAAAAAATTTAGATTTCGGTTCAACAATCATAAACTAACCATACGTCAAAACAATACTTATTCCCCCATAGCTGAACACTTTAATCAATCAAGACACTCATTAGACAACTGTAAAAGTTTATTGATATATTCCGATTTTAGTTCCATATACACACACAGAAAAAAAGAAAAATACTGAGTTTTAAAATTAGACAAATATAAACTCGGGTTAAACAAAGAGTTGGGAATTTTAAATCTGTATAAATATTTCAATAGTTAAAAAAAATGTGATATAGTTAAAAAAAAACTTTTTAAACATATAAAATATTATCGTTAGATTTACGTTAGAAATATTCAAACACAGTTGCATTCCACATCACGTGACGCCCGCGTCTCGCGACGGACGCTACTTGTAAACAAACTTCTGAATACAGTTATTTAATTTATTTCTGACGAAAGATCGGGGCAGATCTGAAATATCAAATATATATATACATAAAAATAAAAATAAATACTTTCGCAAAAAAACATTAAATTTTTTAATTTGCAACTTTTCAGTTGTTTTCTCCAAATTATATATATATATATATATATATATATATATATATATATATATATATATATATATATATATATATATATATATATTGTGTATTTAGGCAGCAACCCTTCTTTCATGCAAGCTTCATTAAATATCACAGAGAAGTTGGTTTGATTAATTTTTTTACATACTTTCTCATCTAATCTTATATATTTTTCTTCTCCGAATATAAATTATACAAAAACAGTACAAATGTTTTATTCTTCTAAGCGCTTTCGGCTATACCTTTCGCAATTATCAAGGACACAATATATTGACTGTGTTTTGAAAATAAACCATTGTGTAATGCTAAATACATAAATAAATAAATCCAATTGCAGTAAATATAATTCATCCTTATCTTGGTATCTTGGGCGCCATACTTCTCCACAAGAAGGAAAACAAAAGCCTCGCTAATGACAAGCGTATGGCACACGGAATTGGAATTACGGAGAGTCGGTAAAGGAGAATTGGGTAGATGTGCGAGACACATACTTCCACCCTCCTCTTTAAGGAACGATTCCTCCGGAACCACAGACAAACTGCGCTCACGGACTTCTCCCTCACCTCCGATCAATTGATTTCGAATAGGAAATCGGGGCTGAACCAGACGCCGAGTATCTTCACTGGCTCATCCATCCAAAGGAAAGATGTGGGAGGAGAAATTACATTCCACGCACCCAAACGCAAGCCAACAGACATATCGCGGTTGATCTTGGTTCTTTTCATCGTTTCGTCCCCTCTGATCATTTTGCCGCTTGATCAATCTCGGTTCAGTTCGACAGAAAAACCGGAACGTCAGTATAGTTGGAGTACCTAGTCGAGGTGGTAACACCAGGTAGGGAAACTCCGCGTAGGGCCAGATTAGTTTTCAAATTGCGAGAAAATTCTCCTGCGCAATAACGTACCGCAAAAGCAGAAGCGGAAAACCTTGATGAATGAAGCGAGACAAAACTAAAGGCTGCAATCAAATCTCATTTTCCACCAGCGCACCAGCGGACGCATACAGAAGTCAACCTTATCGAATGCCTTAGACAGATATAAATTGATTTGCGCGGCTTCACTGTCGACCTGCACCCTTCCCAATGATCAAGCGTACAGATGAAGGTTGTTCTGAATAGTCCTGTCCTTCACAATACAAGTTTGCTTAGAACAAATGAAACTAAATAGGACAGCCTGTAAACGGTTGGCTAATATCTAGGCAATTATCTTCACATCTGTATTTAGCATCGTCAAAGGTCGGAATTTACCTCTCCCAACATCTCCGCTTTTGTCCTTGCGATCACAAACCTGGTGAAGCGTTGAATTATAGAACCCGTCTTCACCCAGTGTTAAATCAGTTCTAACAAGGGAACACGAACGGGCGACTGCCTCAAGTACAGTTCTTGAGGAAGACCCACTAATCCCGAAGTTTTGTCCCGGCGAACCAGCCTCAACGCTTTCCAGATTTCCGACGATGTGATGAGATCCTCGCACCCAGCCACTTCAGCCGCTTCGAAGCGGGTAAAGTCGGTCAAATAGGCGTCGAACTGAACAGAGTACTCAAACAGGGCTCCCTGGTGAAAAGGTCCTGAAAGGTGTCACAAAAAGCTCACATATGTCCGCGTTTGTTGTCATGGTCCGCTTATCCGGCAATGTGGCACACACGATATGTCAATTGTATGCATTTCTAACGTTCTCCCCACGCAATTCAGCAGCCAGGTTAGTCGCGTCGGGAGACATTATTTTTAACGTAGCCCTAACGCCCACAACTTTATCCTTCATGATAAGCAAGGAGGCCAACTCTGCATTAGCTAAGGCTACTTCTCCACTATCAAGGCATTTAATCGCCAGATCAAGTTTTTCCTCACATAACTAAATTGAGTTGACGACAATAATTAGCAGCAAACGACCTAATTTTGAATTTTTATTTTATCTCACCACATATTCCCAACAACTGCCCTTTCAATTCCCGCTGTAGCATCAGCAGCAATTGGTCCTGGAAATCACGCTTATCAAAAAATTCTGCCATCAATTTCCAGTAGGTAGCCTTCATAACCTTCGGCTTATCTAGGTTTACACTAACCCGTACTCACCTATTATCGATACAAATTACAGAATGAAAACTTGGACAACTTAAGAGCCCTACATCGACTCTCCTAACTAAGATTCGTACGCGGTAACGAAAACACAGCACAAGTTCACAATGCATCCTGTGTGTTCTCATCACGATATTTATCAATAATATCACACCCGTTGTTAGAATCCCGGAATGGTTTCACATGCTGATTGTTAGTACTCGATCTTGGCCCTATACGATCTATATACGATACGGAATCAAGGAGAGCATTCCCATCCCCCGCTATGACTATCCTACCTGATGTCTTCAAAAATGACTCGAAACGCCGAAACAAGCCAGGCCTGTCAGTAGGGTCACTGGGCGCGCATACACCAATGAGACGAAAAACCTTGTCATTTATCATAATATTCAGCACTCAAAGTATACCTCCGGATATTCGAAGACAAGAGCACACGCCGAATCCAAAGACATGCTCATCATCCGGGAAAAACCTCTCGAGCCTCCATCAAAACATCCTGAATAGCGGTGAAACTCCATAGACAGAATGCATTCACGGTTGCTATTTGAAAACCGAGGCTGATGTACACAATATATATTCACCCCGAGATACTGAAGGTCACAAGAAACCCTCGCTCTGCAAGACAACGACCTCAGCGCTGGGGTTTCACGATAGCCAACCACAGAGATATTATCGGGCCAGTTAGTTTTGCCCTTCTGCATCCAACTTGGAAGTCATGAGGCGGGCTTCGAATATTCAAAGAAAATGTTATCTGAGAGGAGTTATACAGGGAGGAGAACAAAAAGCAGGGTCTTCTTAGTTGTAATCTCTGAAGATTTTTCTCGCCAAAAGAGACCAGTGAGGGGTGCACTCTGAGATGGCATCACTGGCCTCGTTGATCATGTTCCATATCTGACGCGCACCGGATCCTGATCGTACCGACTGTTAACACTCTCTTTCCTATAGAGAAATATTTGTGGTTTTTAACGTCCATCCCGTTTATATTTTATGCATTCCAAAAAGATCAAAGCCCTTAAAATTTTAATCAATATCCGAATGCTTTCTCTACATGTTCCGTGGATACGCGGCAGACTTATTCCCCAAGGCCAAGTGGTGGTTTTTGTCTTTTTTTGTTTGTTTTTCTGCATAAGAAATGCACTCATGGATTCGTTACATTTTGATGAGTGATTCGTTTGTGAGGACAATGAATATGTAGGATTGTAAGTGGCGACTGCTGTAGGTCCTGTAAAAGGTACTGGAGAAGGTGATGGTCCGATTTTCTTTATGCCTCTCATATTAGAATGGTAGGATGAATGTCATTCGGGCACACGCTTCTGCATATCCATTGCAATAGTCGCATAAGACACCTTAGAGCTGGTAGAGGAGATTGGGCTGTAGATGACTTCTGCACTGGGGCTTCAGAAAACTGTGGCCCCGCTGTTTCACTCTTCCCTTTGCCTCTACCAATGACACGCCATTCCTCTTTTTCCATTTCCTTACTCGCACATGCGAGTGGCGTCCGTTTTGGACGAATGGCGGACGCGACCAAACCGAGTATTTATCCGCACCTGTCCGAGTTTCTTGTATGCCCATTACAGAGGTTGTAGAGCTATCAGTATCGGATAGAGGAGGATTTGTGTTGCCTACAGCCGGGAATACAGACGCCTTCTTCTCTGAATGGGAAGAGGAGAAGTGACCAATCTCTCCACATTTTCATCAAGTTGGTTTTCTACTGCTTACGATGACCGGCATTTTCTACTTGGGGACGTAGACGAAGTCCAAACGATCGAGCGTAATATCGTCCAGGTTGTCAGACACCGAAATTTAGCCGAACTGACTAAATAGGGCAGCTAGGTTTTCTCCTATCACCTGAGGATGGATCTCCTATTCTACTGTGGTATTGCGGTGACTAACATATTACGTTCATTCTGTTTCGTCTTTCATAATTAGCTCTCAGCTCGCAGCCTCTATACAGTCTTCCATTGTGGGTAGCAATACCTCCAACTTGGACATTCCGTTTTCTTTTATAACTCGCTACGGTTTGTTCATAAAGGCGAATCCAGAGACGCAGGTATTTTCAAAATCTTTGACATTTTCGGTAGATTTCATATTGTCACAGTGAGAGATAATCAGGAATAAAGATGGTGAAGAGATAATGAAAAAGGAAAAAGATTACAAATGATTCAGCTAGATTGATTAAATATTCTTTCAAAATATTCTTTCAACAAATTTTGAAACTTCCTGCATCTCTTTCTTGTTTCGCGCATTTGTAGACGTGGCAAGGTCATCAATACACAGTTTGACAAATCCTAACGGATGAAACGCGTCACAAAAAAATTTCCAGTTTGTAATATATATATATATATATATATATATATATATAAAAATAAAGAGAGAGTGTGGAGCATAATTAAACGTGTATGTATATATATATATATATATATATATATATATATATATATATATATATATATATATATATATATAATACTCAAATGTTAATTATTATTCCTCTCTGTCTCTATCTATAACTTTCTTACTCACTCTCCCTGCATCCTTCAAAATAAAGAGGCACACAGACATAGGATATAGTCAGAGCCCGGTTAATTTCATAAAGTCACAACACATACAAGTATATAAACAACAATATTATATCTGAACACGGCCAAAATAATGAAATTAAATAGTAACATTGGAAAACAGCAACTCAATTATATTTGACAAAATATGATTTGCATGACGCTTTTTGTTTAAAACAGCTTCTGATTATAATTTAATCTAAAACCATTGAAACTAATAGAGTTTACTGCATCAACATTCCAGACGTTTATCAACAAAATGCTAAAGCCGGCAATGTCGATAAATAGCAATTCCGTACAAATGAAATAGTTCCCACTACAAAGAGCATGAAGAGTCTCTAATAATTCCCATGTATTCTTCTGTGTAAACAACTTCTTCTTCTTCTTCTTCTTCTTCTTCTTCTTCTTCTTCTTCTTCTTCTTCTTCTTCTTCTTCTTCTTCTACTACTACTACTACTACTATTATTATTATTATTATAACTGTTTTAAAATAAATTTAAAATTTTTTTAAAATAACTGTTTTAGCACTTTCACAAACAGTGGAGGATTTTTATTAGGTTTATGGTACTGTTTAAACTTTACATCTTGATAATACTAAAAATAGCTGTTTCCATACAATAAACATTCAGAATCTATTGAAGGAAGTGATAATTTTACATTCAGGTCCGAATACAGTATGCAATTGTGAAGCTGTCGTCAAAATTACGCAAAAATATAAATATCACTGATATCTCATTTTAACAGATACGTCTACCAAACATGCTCAAAAATATCTTGAAATGCGAAAGAGCAAATTTCTTCAATATAATAGTCATTGGCTTCAGTCACCGCCTGCAGATGACTTCGGAATCTCTTCTGGATGGTCTCCTTGTATAAGTTAGTGAATTCTGCCATAATCCTTGCCTTCAGTTCATCTGTGGTGTTGCAAGAAATTTTGTTAGTCTGTCGCTCACCTACGCGCGGCACATAATAATCAAGCGGGTATCAATTTGAGGAATAAGGTGGCCAGATGTAAGGGGTGATGTGGTCAAAGAAATTGTCTGACAGATATGACTGGTTTTATCTGCTTGTGTGGTCCGGTGCAGAATCCTGTTGCCAGACATAGTTCTTCCAGGAGTCCTCATCTTGACCTAGAGCAGCACACTCTTGAAGTTACTTGATGTAGGCCTCTGTGTGAATCCGAGGCCCTCGCCATTAAATTTGGGAGTTCCTTTCTTATCAGAACGACCAGAGTGAGTTTTCCGAGCTGCTGTACCTAAATAATCACTATTAGGCTCAGCCAACACTTCTGCACTGATTGACTCCTAAACATGCTGAAATGTCCGTATTGGAGCTTTCGGCGAGAATGCCAAGCATTACAGCATGTTGTTTCCAAATTTCTGACGGAATCAATTGCGTCATGTTTTACTTCTCATATACGGTGCCCAACTGACCCTACTATACTGTGGAGCCGACAAATTCTAAAACACACAACACGCACGCGCGAAATTAAAACTATGAAACGGTGACAATTTACACATCGCATCCTGTAATCTTTTTTTTTCTGAAAACAACTTTTCGATAAGTACTCCACAGTTAACGCTCTTTCTTTTAGAGATGTGTATTTCCAACCTTATCCTTTTTCCTTTCATTAGAGTGCAAAGTCAAAATAGTGATTATGCCATTATCTTCCCTTCCATTTACATGTGTTACAAGCTTTCGGATGTGATATATAAACACCTTGTCTTAAATGACATTTTCTTAGAAAAACACGAAATGTGGTTGTTATTATAGGATAAAGTTTTAGAAAAATTTAATTTTTTATCCTTTAATTCCAGTCTATAAAATATGATGAAGATATGTTTTCTTTAAGACCTAGTGGCCAAATCAGAACACTTGGAGCCTTTTTAATTGTTGAGCTTATAAAACAATCTTCCTTTGAATAGGATTCATCCGTTTTTGAAACATTAATTGCCACTGAAGCTCTCCAAAGTTCGTTTAATCACAGCTTAGTATTTGTACCCTAGCGTGTACCAGTTCAACTATTTTTCTTGAAAACAAAATTTTTCCAGTTAAGAAATCACTTTAATTACTATTTTCTTCTTTTACGTTTCCGACATTGATAAACAAATATTAATATTTTTTTCTGTTCATTCATCTACTACTTCTAATACTCTATGCGAAATTTAGAATCGATGCTATGGTTAATATGGACCGAGCGTGTGAGCAATGATGAAGTCTTAGAGAGGATGCAAAAAAGATGTAGGCTTATAATTAACATCAGGAAGAAGCAGCTGACATTTCCGGGACACATAATTAGGAAGGAATTCTTGAAGAATCTGATACTCATAGGTCGGATAGAGGGAAAGAGAGACAAAGGAATACAACGCATAGAATAGATGACAGAACGTAGTCTGGGGAGGTGACAAAGGGAAGAAACTTGTTGAGTGCTGCAAGGGAGAGGGCGAAGTGGAAAACCATGATCGCCTACGTCCTCAAAGGATATGGTACATAAAAAGAAAGAAGTAGTGAGTTGATGGGATAAATGGAAAGGGAAGGAACTGTTATTGTTTGGAAAGGGAAAGGAATAGCATGATTATCTCTTTATTTATAAGAATAGGATAGATCGTTGATTTTGCCATATGGAACTGAGTAGGAAAAGACATTTTTATTTGGAATATTCTGTTGGAAAACCGAATTGTTCAGAATGACGATCGAGAACCGCGAGGGGTAGATGGAGTTGGAGAGCCATGATCGCGTACGTCGTGAAGGACATGGTACACAAAAAAAAAGATTAGGGAAAGAATAGCGAACAAATGATTGTATTTTAAAGACAAATGAATAAAATAATTAAAGATATCCCTAACAGAAACTTGTGTTCGGTTATCAAGCCAGAATCAAGTATCTTGTCGATTTCAACTGATTTCCGGCTTGAAACGACACATTTATAATTTTTCTTTTACTTTAATGTGCTTATCATTTTGTATTGTTTTTCATATCAGAAGATTTAAGAAACTCCCAGTGAAAGTAATCTGATAAATATCTCCTTCAATACTTCACCAATCTCCTCATTGTATAAATTCGCATTTTAATAAAACTGCAATACGTTTTAAATTATTCATGACATTCCTAGAGTTGGAAATGTGGAAGTTTCTTAACAAAGCAGATTGCCTTAGGATAGTCACGCAGACGAAATCTAATCTATTCTTTTCGATCTCCTCTGAGGGTTCTTGTACTAAAACCATGCGTCAAAGTAAACAAAGCTTTGTAAATATTTATAGCCTGTTGGGACACACAAGATGCACAAGTGTCACTATTTTATTTTTTATCTAAGTGCAACTTACAATATATAAATTAAATTCATTGTGGCACTTACACTAAATTGCATATATTGTATTTGACAGGAACACAATTATATGCGATTTAATTTTTCCATGCAGATCTATTCCAAGAAAGCATTTCACCAACATTTAAAACTATGTTGTTTTAATTCTCATTGACATCAGAAATTAAGCTTTTTTTCTGATTATATAAATTCCTCTATAAGTAGCAATAGTCATAATAATAAAAGCTAAATATCTCTCATATCGCTTAGACATTTTGGACTCTAGTAATAGAGCTCTGATTGACTTACTAATTTCATGTAGAAAGCAGTGGGTTCGATTCTTTTCGTGTTTTCTGTATATGTGGCTTATTTTTAGATTATGATCTGAGTTGGTTTGGCTCCATGGACGAAGAGTTATGCGAAAGAGCAAACAGCTTCAAGCAAAATTGAGTGCCTGTTCCCAAGTTGTCGACGTTAGTGAAATGTTGAAATCCATTCCGCTGGAAGTACAGAAAGCTTAAATCGTATACGTCAACATGTCTTCCACTACAATGTGAAGAGTCTTCGTTTATACAGGCATACCACGTTAGAACCTGTCAAAGTAAGCAACGTAATATTTTCCAAAAACCTGAAGGTTTTTCCTTGAATTTACTTTGAAAGTTCGACAAACGCAAAAAGCAAAAGGGGTCATTCAGACTTTTTATATTTATTCTTTGTTTGAATATTTCATGAAGATAATATATTTTTCATGCAATCAATTTTCACATGATTTATTACAACAGATAGACTGATGTGAACAGACTGAGATAAATAGATAGATAGAGAGATATAAACAGACATAGAAAGATAGCGTCACACGAAGATATTCCAACGGTGTCATACATGTCTCCTAAATTTTTCCTGATACACACACTCATACACACACACACACACACACACACACACACACACACACACACACACATATATATATATATATATATATGTATGCATATCGAAAGATATATCGAAAGATATATATATAGAAAGATAGCGTCACACGAAGATGTTCCAACCGTGTCATACATGTCTCCTAAATGTTTTCCTGATATATATATATATATATATATATATATATATATATATATATATATATATATATATATATATATATATATATATATATATCGTTTTCTTATAGATAGATAGGTACATATACTGATATAACAAACATAGATAGATAGATAGATAGATAGATAGATAGATACATACATAGATAGATAGATACATACATACATACATACATAGATACATATATGAGCGGTTTTGTCCTTTAGGACTTCATCGGTCGAAATTTGTGTCAATATTAATTTAGTCCCATGAATCCTAAAGAGACGAAAGAAACATTTCCAATTTGATATATAAGTCAGCCTATTTTGTTGATGTTGTTGTCAGTTTACTTTATGTAGGCTGTGATCATATTCAAGTTAGGGGTTGTGTACTTTAACATCTCTCACAACATGCATAATCCAAGTGTCTAAAAAGTCAACAATCTATTTTTTAACATTATCTTGGATATGTCTTGCCATAGAGTAATCAATGGGATGGTGAAACCATATGTTAAAGAATGGAATATATTTTTTATGTAACAAACGTCTCACAACAATTCTCCATTGATGTTTGAGCCTTCTGTTTCAAAAGCTGATGTATTCTTACCATCAAAGGAGCAATGAAGTTTAAAATACTTTAGCTACCACTAAAATGCCCATTATTGCACAGCTTTCAGTGTTTTCTTCGTTAAAAATTTGCTTAATCATGCGTAGAATTTTTCTTTTTCTAAAACAGCCCTTTTTTGATTTGAGGCAAACGCTGATATAACACTAACCTTACGGCCATGAGCAACATTATGGCAGCGTGCGAAATTCTCTATTAAAATATCTACTGATTTATGTATAACAATTCTAACTACATCATGAATTAAATACTAGTGGCTAGTTAAATTGAATTGTACCCAAATGTGCAACTGAGTCTCAGCCATTTTGAAGCACGCCTTGAAGAAAAAAGCTAGGTAAACTTTCTTGCATTCTTCTACTAATTGTAGGATGTTCTAATCCTGGCTGGACCTTGAACTATTTCCTATTTGAAGGACGTTTATATTTTTCTTTTGAAGTCGAATTTTAAGAGACCCGATGCGATAATTAGTTTATGAATTCTCCTTAGGTGGAAAGTTCGTTTTATATCAGTGTTTCCTTCTCCAAGATTGATGGCCATTAAAATGAGAACTGTACTCAAAATATTAAATCATAAAGCATTGTTTCAAAAATGATATTGAAGTGGTAACTTACAGATAGCAACAAGAGTCTAATTGAATATAGTCACAAATAAAAAAAATAAATGATTTATGACAAAGCTTAACGTATTCGGTAACATAATCCCGTTGGCTTCATTATTCTTGTTTACATTACATATGTACAAGTTTTCTTAATCAGTCGATCATTCCAACCGGAGTTTTAGGTTCTCCATTATATACCCAAACTAATGAATGTGTCTGGAACACATATCACTAGTGGAGAGTGGATGGTCTAACGTTGTTCACATATGATCTGTGATTATCTGATCTTCAAACTGCTCTAAAACTTGAATTGCAATATTGCACAATTATGCATCACCTGGATGCTTTCAACGGGTTGTGAAGTAATTATTTACATATAAATGGTAATATGCGGAACGGACCGTTTGATTCTAGTAATAATATCAAATTGCCATATTCAGGCTTATAACAAAGACATTATTTTTCAGCGCAGCTACCTGATTGTGGCAATTATTATTGTGCTTAAAACAATGACATTTTCTGTAGCCATTCACCAACATCCTATATGTGCAGAGTGGACTAAGACATGCTGCAATTGATTCTCTATGTTTCACCTTTTAGATTTAATTTATCCACATCATAACTGTTCTTTCAACAAGATGGAGTACATCCACATTGTGCTTTGGAAGTAAGTGACTACCTTAACTAAACTTTTTCACAACGTTCGGTCGGAAGAAGTGGCATTATCGAATGGCCACAACGTTCACCTGACCTAACCCCAATGAATGTCTTTATTATGGGGTGTATTAAAGAACACGGTTCATGAGAGAAATCCACACACAATGGACGAATTAAAAGAGAAGTATTTATTGTCATGGATTCCTGTTATGTATTAAAGAGTTCTGGAGAGGTCAGAGGAATATTGTAATGTTAAAGGAAGATATTTTGAGCTCTTAAGAGATTAAACTGCGTTAAAAAATATATATAAAAGTTGTTAAACAATTTTACTTAAATAGTTTTGAATAAATATGATTGTATCAAATATATATAAATGTAATTTTTTTACATGTAAAGTGCATACCGATTAAGAGAAAGTCTATATTTGGTCACTCCCGTATTTGCAGCATATAGTCCTTAAGAAATTATTAGTACTAGGAACTTTGTATTCTGAATGCCTCCAGGCGGGGAGACATTTTAAAAATGGATTATGACTAGGTATAGAGAACGTAATTTTACATATCTCCACTAGGATGTATAGATTCTTTGTGAAGTATACGTATAATAAATATCTGTATTTTACTAATGCTTGTAAAATTATATTAGAAGAAACATTATTTTTGACATCATCTATGCCTGAATTCTGTATACATCCCAGGTTAACAAAAAATAGTGTGGTCTCTATTTGAATTTTTCGTTAGTTTTTTTGTATGTCTTAAGACGCAGCTCAGGTAACAAGTGTAAATGATTGCTCTTTGCATCATTACAAGCTGCCAGAATATATATTTATATCGTGGTCTTAAAATAAGTGCACTGGAATTCAATGTTGATTTTACTTTCGTTCGCTATTAATGGATGGGAAAGAGAACAGATCTTTATGAAGACCAGTAATAAAATTTTGATATCTATTGTTTTAAATGTTGGTTTTATATACTTTTACAATTTTTAGAAATCGGATTATTTTAAAATGTTGTTTGAATAAAAGGTTTTTAAAATCTGAAATGCGTCAGCTGCGAATGACTTCGGAAATGTCATTATGATGAGGCCAAGTGGAAAGTAATGCTGACATTAGGGACATTTAAATCAAATACAGAAAAATAGACATACAGATAAAAAAAAACATTTCAGAATATTAATAGAAATATGTTAAATATATCTTCATATATATGTGCGCATCTTCTATTTGTTAATGAAGAATATATATCGAAATATGAAAGCGAGTTTAACAATTCACAGGCTGGACATGTTCAAGAATATGCACACAAGTTTATTAGGCTAAACACACACACACACACCCTCACACATATATACAATATATATATATATATATATATATATATATATATATATATATATATATATATATATATATAAATATATATATATATAAATATGTATATCTGTATATATATATATATATATATATATATATAAATATATATATATATATATATATATATATATATATATATATATATATATATATATATATATATGTGTGTGAATGTAAACAAAGCAAAGCTTATCTATAATTATTTATACACATAACTAAAATGTCGTTAAATTTCCGAATTTAAAAATTGAAAACGACCATAAATATACGTCACGTTACCTAAAAATTAAGGTAAATTATAAAGGATGCTATGTGATGTCTTTTAATGTCTAATAAAATGAAGGTGAATAATTGGTATTACTATTGAATTTTTTATAATGTAATTATTATTAATATTATTTAATTTATGAAATTCAGTGTTATTCAGTATTATTTTTTTATTATTTACCTATTAAATAAATGTAGTATTACGTTTTGTATAAAAGACTGTTTTATAATTTAACCGTTTTCTTTTCATTTTTATTTTTAGAATCATATATGTTGGCTTGTACAAGGAGTATTTCTGTTTGGAAAATTTCATTTTGGCATTATTAATATTGTCATTTTACTTACATCTGAATTTCTGGACAACGCTGTACATTATTCTTTTACTCAGAGTTGGGAAAGAGGAAATTGTGTCCCAACAATATTTGTCTAACATAAACGTTTGTTCTTCTTAATTTATGTGTAGGTCGAATGTCGTATACCCGAAACGTAAGCTGAATCGGCGAGCCGAATTAAAATTCAAAGGTTAGAAAATTGTCCCTGTGGAAAGTCATAATTCCATCTCTTTTCAAGGAAGCTGTTTTGTAAATGGCAAGATAGACTGGCCTTGGTAACAAGTCTTGGAGATGGAAAAGGATGAATTCCAACTGTAGACAAGTTCCCTGGAAATCTGTGTTTTCTCTTTACAAGGAATACATGTCAAACCGCAGTTAAAAAAGGAAAGGGATAATGTTAATATTTTTTTTTGTTTGTGCGTTTATGTGTGTGTGTTAGAGAGAGTGGATATATATATATATATATATATATATATATATATATATATATATATATATATATATATATATATATATATATATATATATATGCATGATTCATTAGAAACTACAAACAAGGTACTACGGTTAAGCTTTTTATTTGAATTTTTGGGGGTTCGAACAAGAGCCTTCTTTTCTGGAGAAAGAATACACTTAAGACCACATTTGAAAAAAAAACTCCGGCCTTAACTTTAAATATGAACTTAAAAAAAAAAACAGCCTTCCATTCTTAGATGTTCACCTAGAATGCAGCAATAAAATTTTCATCACATCATTATATAAAAAAAACACTAGCAAAATCTCGTGCCACTTTAACTTTAGAAACGATTGCCCGCTTAGGTACAAAATAGCAGTAATAAAAACTTCCCCAAAAGAGCACACCAGAATTCATCCTCTCAAATACTCTTTCTCAAAGAACTTAATAATGTTAAACAAACAATAATCAACAACGGCTTCCCTAACCACCTTATAGACCACCAAATTAGACTATTTCTCCCTAAAGTAAGTAATAACAATAGTGAACATGCAGTCAAAAATTATATACATATTTATTTAAAAAACGAAATGCACATTAACTACAAACACGACGAATCTTCACTAAGACATATTATGAAGGAATGCACCACCCCAATTGACCCGAATGAAAAAAATCAAATTAATTATCTATTCTAAAAAATTTAAGACAGCTAACCTTATCCTCAAAAATAACAAAACACCAGCTAAATCAAAATGTCAAAGAACGAACATTATCTATGAGTTTAAATGCCCCTTAAGAAACTGTGTTCCTTATCAAACCTGACTCATAAATAATTACATCGGTTATACAACTACATGCTTAGCCAGACGCCTCACGTCACACCTATCTGATCACAGCTCTATTAGAACCCATTTAAACACGCACAAAAATTTACCAGACTCCATTAGAAACATACTAGTAGAAAACACAAATATATTAACTGCATCCACCTGTAAAAAAAGATTAAAAATGATGGAAGCTTTAATAATAAAAATGAAAAAGCCAACTCTTAACAATATTAACTACGAACAAGGTCACAATGTGCTAACCGTATTTGGAGATTAAAACATCCCTGCCACACACTAAGACATACACATAAGGCACACACTCCATTAAGCTAAAAAATTGAATCATCCTTGATAATGGCTAAAGGTATAGCCGAAAGCGCTCGGAACTCTAAAAAATTTGGACAGTTTTTACACACTCTTTGTCCAGAAATGGAAGCTCTTGTTCGAACACAAGAAAAATTAAATAAAAAGCTTAACCGTAGTACCTTCTCTGTTCTTTTTAATGAAACACGCATAAACGAAGGATTGCTGCCTAAATATACAACTATATGTGTGTGTGTATGTGTATTTACAATATACAAAAATAGAAAAAAAAGATCAAATATATCAATATATGTATCTGCCTGGGTGAATGCATATAAATGTACATAGTATAGTTTCGACAAACGCCGCTGATATAGATTATGCAAACAAACGAACTGCTGAACGGACACTCTCTTGATTCTGGACAGTGAGACCAATAATGTAACTAACTTAATTTGATTCATTGTTCAAGATAAGTAATATATAAGTATCTATGCTCACATGTACAGTTATGTTTTACTTTCATTCTAACATGAGAAAGTAAAACAGACTAAACGCTCTTGGCCAAACTTTTGATTAATAAATTTTCCGCTTTGTCTCATCATGTTTATATATATATATATATATATATATATATATATATATATATATATATATATATATATATATATATATATGTGTGTGTGTGTCTGTGTGTGTGTTTGTGTGAGAATGTGTGTCTCAGTACTGTTTCTTCAAAAGTCCACCTGTATGTATTTTCTGTTGTTTTATTATTCAGTTATTTTTATATGTAATTTAGTCATAAACATAAGGCCGGAATATTTCCGACAAATATATATTAGCTGGCCACTCGTATTCGACGATACCCGTCTACTAGGGCGGCTATCCAATCCCTAATGCAGACGCTTGCTCAGGCACATTTTGTGTTAGTTCATCAACCACAGAACCCACCAGCGGTTTATACTGCAACTAGGCTGAGTTACCGTTTCTGAGAGAGACAGAGAGAGAGAGAGAGGGGGAGGGAGGTAGAGGGAGAGATTGATTTAGCTTGATCAACAATCTGAACAAACCCAGCCCAGTCAAGCTCTCGGGCAAGATCAATTTTAAATTCGTGCTAACACAGCTATCGACGGCCTCCAAATGTTCTGTCTATCCAATTTCACTCAAAAAGCTTGAGTCAACTGGTGGTATGTTTTCCAGGCACTTTCTAAATGTGCCGCACGCTGGGATAGCCTCCATCCAGACCGATAATATCAGGAGTCACTCGACCAAGCGGCCATAACATATATATATATATATATATATATATATATATATATATATATATATATATATATATATATGAAGAAATATAGTCTTAAAGTGTCTGTTTCATGCTAGTGCAATCGTCAGTCGATTGCACTAGCACGAAACAGACTGTCGCCTCTAAGTGCTGACTTCCATGTCCACTTTTATATATATATATATATATATATATATATATATATATATATATATATTATAATTTTATCATATAGACAAAACCATTTTATTCACTACAAAGATGCAACTTGGTTTCAGTGCATTTTAACTGCACATCTACGGGCGAGGGTCGAAAATGGTTATGAACAATCCTGTTTGTAGGCAAGCCGGATGTAAAACGTCACTTCCCTTTTTACATTTTTTTTTTAGAAGAAAAATGTACATACAATATATATATAAAATATCTGAGTGAAACAATAGCGGTCGTTGATAGTAGTTTGGCGGTGGGTGGACCGGATGGTTAATGTTTATTGGTGTGTGGACATTTTTTCGCTGATAAACATCGGTCAAAGTTTAGGCACGTCAACTCACAATCGTCCTAAGTTTGAGAGGTAGGGGAGGGAAGATAGCGATAGGGGATAATATTACATTTGAGTAGGTATAAATTGTCGAGTTAGCTTTAGTAGTAATTGGGAATGTTATTTTTGTTATATATATACTTAGCATACGTATACATTTTTACCTCAACGTTATGTGCATTTCTTTGTTTCATTCATGCACAAAACGATGAGGAACCAATCGCCGATGAACAAATTTATATTTATACTTTTATTTTAGTATGAAACCTGATATTGTTATCATCAGCACTCATTGTACACATTTATAGATAGCTCATTATCTATCTATCTATCTATCTATGTATCTATCTCTCTTATATATATATATATATATATATATATATATATATATATATATATATATATATATATATATATATATATAATTAACATAAGCATGATATGGGCTTTTAGCTTTCATCTTGCAGCTTATGTCATGAAAGAAAGTATACACTGGCAATTTTATCAAACTATAAATGATAGGATTCACCTCTTTATTTTTATTCGTCAGTCTTGGTCATTTGTTAAGAACAGTGCAACTAAGATGATTAAGTGATTTCGTTAAGAATGCATGCATTCGGAAATATATTGTGCAGTCCTATTTTATAACAGGATCAAAGACTGAAAAGAAAATATTTTCGAACAAACTTCCAAAACACCTGCCTAAATTTAACAATATTAAGAGCTACGCGAAACATCCATTATACTTTCTTATGGCAATGTTAAGTGTTATTGAAAACAAAAGGAATAGACCAAAATTATAGCGTAATATCATATGAAATACTTGACATGTTGTTAAGAGATAGGAAATCTAAACTTTGAACAATTGAGATATTATGCATACGTTCATTTAAGTAAGGAAGTATAAAATATAAGTGAACATTATATTCAAAATAAGGCGATTTCCAAAAATAATATTCATATTCACATTAATAATGTAATGGTGCATATAAATTACTATATATATATATATATATATATATATATATATATATATATATATATATATATATATAAATATATAAATATATAAATATATATAATACACAGAGGTTGATATTGACAGATTGTCGTTTAAATTACACAAAAATGAAAAATAACATTGGCATCTCATTATATTTACCTAAATTACACAGCATTATCTTCAAATAGGAAATAATACATTTATTCAATAAAATAGCCATTGACTTCATCTTATTTCTCCAGATGACTTCTTCTGAGGGTCACCTTTTTTAAGTTAGTGAATGCTGCTTCCGTACATCTTTGCTGTGAGAATTCTTGGGTCTCACGCTCAAAAGCGTCCAACACATACTAATCTAAAAGGTTGCAGTCTGGGAAATTACGTGGCGAGATATAAGGAGTGATGTGGTCGCAGAAATTTTCTGATTGCCATAACTGAGTTCTCCTGTTTGTGTGGCATGGTAAAAATTCCTGATGTTCTATAAACTGTATTTCCAGCAGTCACCCTGTTTAATCTGGGCAGCACTAATTTCTCAAGTTACATGATTTAGGCCTCCGTGTTAGTTTTGAGGCCGTCACCAACATTCGGGAGTTCTTTTAATATCAGAACGATCAGAACGAGTTTTCCGACCATCCGTGCATTCATATTCCACGATTAGACTCATCCAACTCTTTCTTTATCCTCTGCACTGTCCTTCGATTGACACTCAAAGACGCTGAAATGTTTGTATTGGAACTTCCGCTGCAAATGCCATACAGTACAGCATATCGTTTCCAAATTTCTGGCGGAGTGAATTGCGCTCTCAGTGCTCTTTATTTCACAGACGATGCCCAACAAAACCTTCTGTGCTGTGAAGTCGACCAAAAACAAACAACGCTCATAATGGAAATCCAATAAATTGTAAAATGGCGACAATTTACTAATCGCATCCTGTATATATATATTCGTGCAAGTGTGTGCGTGTGAAAGTAGGCACTAAACTCAAGCCCGTAATGCGACAGTCTGTGTCATGTTTGAACGCACTCCACATGTGTGTAGTGTTTTGGCGCGACTATTTATATATGCTAGTCAATAGTGCTTTATGGGTTTGCAATGTCTATTATATTATCCTAACGTTTATATTTCAAATTTTCGTAGAGACTATTCAGTATTCTCTATTTCGCGACTATTTTGCGCCCAGGTGCGGTTATTTGTACCTATTCCTGTTTCTTATGTCTTACTCATTATTCACTATTGATTGCATAACTATTTGTTGTTGATTATAATTATTATTCCCCTTCTCAGGTTTATGAGTGCATTAGAAGTCTCATAATTTTTTCTTAATTTAATTACTAATGTAGATCAAAGAAAATACAATAGACCTTGCTATCCATCATGTACCATTGTCAAGCATATATAAATGGCCGAGATAACACACATGGCCATAAAATTACGTTAAAACATGAGACTGCCGCTGCTCGGTATATAACTCACTGTCCAATTTAAAAAAGCTCTATCTGTAATATTGAGCATTATTACTTAAAATTATATAAGGGGAGTAAGTGTTTTTGTAACGCTCTTCGTCATTTTGGACTTAATCATACTGAAGTTATGTTTCCGTTCATGCAATGATACATGCACACAAAGGAGGGAGAGACGTTTAGAATTTTCAAATATACTCTTTTGGTATAGAGCCTATCCATTTTCATGTAGTACTTTTCTGTTTATGCATCCACCACTTTTATTATTAAGTATCACACAGTTTAATAATAGATGGTCTGCAAAGAACGGAAAGATGCTGTAAGAACATGGAAGATTTTTCCCAAAATGTTGTTGATAATTGTTTAATCATTTCACCCAAGCAAGGCGGGAATACCACTAGTACGCCAGGGGTTACAGATAGTGAAAGTCAGAGAAAAGACTGGGTATAGGGAGAATTGAGGAAAGGACAAAAAATGAATGGAGTTCTAAAAGATAGAAGATGTCGATTGAAACTCCATGTAAATTTTTGAGGATTTTAGTTATCATTGAAGCAATTAATCGGGAGGGATTTCCATAAAACTAATGTGCATGCTGTTTTTGCAGACGTTTCAGCATGCGCGTAACTGTTCATATAAGTGTGTTTGTCTGTACGTTTGTGTTTACGTGTACAAGTGCTGAGGGAAGTATCGATAGAAAACTAGATTGATGAACGAAGAAAAAAAACAGAATAAAATTCGGAAATGAGGTGGCATACTAGAGTTTAAAGGCAAAATAAACAACAAGGTAAGTACAAGAAAGTTTGAAGAAATAACAATCAAAATATTCATTTCAAATATACCAATTTACAATAAGAGAGGCTAAGTCATCTAGTGTGTTCTTGAATGAAGAAAAAAATTACATCGGGAAATATAGTGACGCCAACTTTGTAACTGTGATTCGGTATGAGTGAACATTACATATATATATATATATATATATATATATATATATATATATAAAGAGAGAGAGAAAAAGAAAGAGATAGGTATAAATATAAATATAAACCATATAATTACATATTAACAATTCCATATACGTGCGTTAGAGTGCATACGCAAACAAGTTAATATATATTTACTTAATTAATATAAGGTTTAAACAAAACAGTTCTCAATGTATTTAGACATGTCTAAAATGTATATATTAATAAATATACATATACCAACGTTTGTAGCGCAACGTAAACTTTCGTGTTTTACCAGCTCATCAGGCACGAACTGGTGGATGAAGTCCTAGGCCTTCATCTACCTGTTCGAGCCTGATGAGTTGGTTAAACCACGATATATATATCTAGCAATATATATATATATATATATATATATATATATATATATATATATATATATATATATATATATATATATATATATTTGTGTGTGTCTGCGTGTGTGTCTGGGTCTGTGTGTGTGATATCTTGATTCAAGCATATTTCATTAAATAATACAGACATACGTGTATTTATTTTTTATAACAATCCTTTCTAGTTCTCTAGATGTTGAGTTAAAATTCATCAATGGAAGCACCGTTTTGGGGCGTGAGCCATGTTCTTTCGTTCTCCTCCTTACATCGCGGACGCTTGTTTACAAAACATCGTTACAAAAATGATTAATTTTCAAAGACTTATAACAGTCCGAGTTCACGCGCATTTAACAAAAATCACCATCACACCGATTACAGTTACATTAATTTTGTCTTCTCATTTCAACCCCGATGATGATCTCGCCGGAGATCGAAAGTACTTGACATCCAAAAACTTACGACGCTTTTCATGATGAATTCCACGTAATTTTCAGGCCAGGTATGTTGTGTGGTATCTTTCTACATGCAGTTTATTTGGGTCATTTTGTGTATTAAGTTCAGGTACTACTAGTTTGCTTTGATATCCTAACAGTCGTTTGGTTAAGTTGCCACTGTTATATTTTAATCTATTCTAAAAGCTATTGGGTAAAAATAATTTGGGATAGAACGCAGTTTATGTATTGCGATTCTATAGTATAATCTTTTTACTCAATATTTTTTTATCATTGGTTATTTGATAATCATTTTAACGATTCACCGTTGGATATTATTATTGAATTTAATTTATTGTACTTATAGACGCATTTGTGGAGGTTTTACATTGTTTATTATTAATTTAGTTAATTTAATATATACCTAATTTATATTATTTTTGCAAAGAACACACACACATACATACATACATATATATATATATATATATATATATATATATATATATATATATATATATATCATCGTGTTCATTTCATTGAAGGGAGTAAAGTCAATTCAAATGTAACGTAATGATTACATTATAGCTGTTGTATATACTGCATATACATACGTTTTTTGGTGATATTTTACATTCCTTTTTAACTATTTCATTTAAGGTAATGATTTTATGAGCCGTTTTGTCATGTTTATATTTGAAGATAAGTCCTGAATTCTTTAATTAGTAAAGTCTGTTCGTCTGGCTAGGTAATTATATCTACTTTCTCTTCCAGACAATGTTTACAGTTTTGGTATATTTATCATATATATATATATATATATATATATATATATATATATATATATATATATATATATATGTATATATATATATATATATATATATATATATATATATATATATATATATATATATGAACAGAATATTGGAATTAGACTAACCGGTGCGTTGCTACACTTTACCTTGACATTTCCTCAATTTAATTAAATATATTATTATTACTTGTTTTAACGTGTTTCCTGTCAGATTTCAATGTATTTTCATAAATTTCTGCGTAATATATTTTTGCAAAGCAACTATTCTTCTATACATTTTTCATGAAATATAGTGGACAAGGAAGATTTTATTAAGTTTTTACTTAGTTTTTTCTGTATCCTTTCGTTTCTACGTTTTGGAGGAATAAAGAAGTCCAGAAATTTTACATAATGTATATTGTCCCAAAGGCTTTTTGTCCCTTCTTTAGCTATTTCCAAGGGGTTTTGTTTTGGTGTTGTTAGTTTTTTCCTCGCGTTATTATTTTTTACGTTGTATCTTATTTTTGTGTTTTTTTAATAGGAGCGTTTATTTTGTTTCGGAATGTGTGTATGTGTGTGTTTTGTGTGTGTGTGCGTGTTATACTATATACATAGGCAGTTGTGAAAATCTATTCCGACATAATTGCTCTATCTCTCACTGCCTGAATGTACTTCACCGTAACCACTGCTATCAGAGGCAACGGTGTAGTAGAACCATTCAGAAATGCCTGCATTCAGTGCAAGAAATCTCTTGAAAATACGAGGAACAGTAATGCATAACCATCTCAAATAAATGTTCAAAGCAAATGTATTGGTTACCGCGATTTCTTAGAACATTCTCACTAGAGGAAGCCGGTTATTGCAAAATATAAATGCCCCTGTGTTCTTCTACTCCTCGTCATATAAATTCAACCTCTTTCCATTGATTTCCATTTGTAATTCCACGTTAAACGACAAGGGATATCTTCTACCTGACTTTCAGCTCTCAGGGAAACTTAAATTTAGGATATCTATATCATAGCAAAGTGAAATTCCGAGTCTCATTAAAAATTTTACTCCACGAAAGCTACTGCTCTCAATTAATCCATCCTGGTTGTTTTTAAAAACATAACTACACAGCCATCTTTAAACTCGCTAAAAATATTTACCCATGGTCTGAAGAAGAGATTTTGTCCACATTTATGGAAAATGTGAGTAGTCTGACCTTTTTTGGGAAATTCGGTAGCTTAATGATCCTAGTCGAGTTTCATTAGGGTTTTTGGGTCTTTCAACATCATACCCCGATCTCCGTGGTGACCCAGCCGATACTAATCGGGTATTGATTTATGTACCTTCCATTAGCTAGAATCCTTCTCATTCTTCCGACCACACACTGTGACTACTCTTGGCAATTTATGGTCCAATCCCGCATAACTTACGTTTCAACTGCAATGTGCGCTCTTCCATAAAAAGGAAGTGAATGTAACCACAGTTTCTATTCGTGCTCGGCTTGAAGCTATATTTAAGATTTGTTTCTCTTACTGAGACATATACATATATATGTACACACAGCCTATCTATATGCTGAGATTAATCAGAAAACATTTTCAGTTATCATCAACAACATATCCGTTGACCTTTCTAAGAGAAAGAACCTCCTATACTTCAACTGTATGAATGTTTCTCCTCCACTTCAACTGCTGACAGGCGGACTGTCATATTTCACAGAATCAGTTAAGATGTCGATAATGAATTAATCACGAAAGCGATCACCTATGATTTAAAATGATATAGCATAGTGGGTTGCTGAACAAACTTTCCATGTCTGGAATCATATAGGTCTATGACGGTCGTTGTCCCAGATGCCATTCCACAATATCATTCCTAGCTGCTACCCTCAGTCTGCTTTATATGAACGTCCATCCAAGAAAAGATTTGTGATCGTTAGAAAATATCTATGAAGTCAATACCACTGTGGACTTCCGAAAAACAAAATTACTACAGATTAGCAGCCGATAACTTATAATGTCTAACTGCTCAAGTGAGTTAGGAAAACTGGTTTGCATCTTTCCATAGAAAGCCATTAACTTTTCATCACCATCGTCCTGATAGTAAATTCTCACTTGCCACGATTAATGGTTGCATCCTCAATGAGGTACCTTGTTTTGAGCATGTTTTAGGATTCAAGCCACCCAAGACCTCACACCGTTCTCATATATAGAATTGTTAAAGAATCTAGAAAAATGGTCGTCTCCTAAAACCGCATTAGAAATACATGACTTCAACTGCAATACTTTACATTTACCAAAGTCAAATCAGACCAAAAATGGAGTCATATCTAGAGCTGACCAATCCTCTCTTTCCAGCATCGACATTAATTATCTTCTTTTAAAATTTATTTCCACAGAAGAAATGTTGGTTTGGGTGGTTTCGGTCGATGTCTTGGTCGCAGCACCAATTGT
>OZ038490.1:66409098-66506598 GCA_964036315.1 Acanthosepion esculentum
CAGTAACACCGTTATATAAAGTAAGTTATCACCTATAAACCACTATTTTTGCACATTTTCACAAACATTGGCTACGTCTGTTCGCCAGCGATGAACAAAATCCTGCGTTTCGGAGGTTGACGCCTCTGTCCGAGACATGTCTTTTCACATATATCGCTCTTGCCACTGCTTAATCGCATTAGTCACCGCCTTGCTGTGCTAACGTGTACTGTTTGGTGTACGTAAATGTGCGGCAAGCACTAAAGAATGTCTACGGGTTCGATTTTTTCAGCATAAAACTATTCAGTGAAACACTTCTCTTTCACAGCAACTTTATCTCAGAAACCATTTTTCTCCAGACTAACCCTCAAGTAAAACAATGCTGAGTTATCGGTGGGAAAGTTCTGTTGATATATCACCATAGTCCGTTGTGGGCGAAAACTTTAAAACAGGGAGAAACTTTATTTCAGTTTGACACTCTGTCTTTCCGTCTGTTTCCCGCGATATACGCATATATATATATGTATATATATATATATATATATATATATATATATATATATATATATATATATATATATATATATATATATATTATGAACGCTATGCTTATTGGATACATTTGTGTGCGTGTGTGTGTGTGTGTGTGTGTGTGTGTGTGTGTGTGTGTGTGTGATTGATTGATATAGACATATGCTACACCCGAAAATAATAAAAATCTTAAAATTCTTGATGCCTTCTCTATCAAAATCAACCGGGCTAAATCTCCAGAAGATTTTATTACGTGTATACCATATTAAATTGCATATAGCATGTATATTTATGGAATTTTACATTTATACCAATTCCCAGTCTGCACCTTTATATTAAAATACTGGTAAAACAAATAATCCATGACCACAATGGATAGATTTTAAAATTTTAAATAACTCTACCTGGGCGAGTGTCCTTAAAACAATCACATTCACAGCGGAATGCAGATATTACTACATTTACAATATCATATTTGTCAGTAGAATTTAACCCTGAATATGAAAAGTTCGAATGTACTTGGGATAAAAAAGAAACTACGGCCTTGATTAATTTTATCTCAACTTCAAGTAACTGAATAGAAAGGATCTGTATAAAAATAAATAAACACAATATGTCTATATTATTCAATGAAACATATTTGAATAAACATATGCTACACACACACACACACACACACACACACACACACACACATATATATATATATATAATATATATATATATATATATATATATATATATATATATATATATATATATAGGCAGCATATCTTCCTTTAAGCATAGATCATTTAATAATATACGACCCCATGAAAATAATAAAAAAAATTCAAATTCCCGAGGCCCTCCATATCAAAATTTATTACGTGTATAATACCAATGTTTTGACAAAAGTTTTTGGCCATTTGCATTTTTCGCATCTCTAGTTAGTCCCTTTATATTGTATTTATAAAGTAAACTAGTAAAGTATATTAATTAAAAAATTCAGATTTAGTTTAGTGACTATTTGCTCCACAAGTTTGTAGCTATTAACAATAACACAGTTTAAAAAATATATTTCGATTTCATTATATTTTTGTCTCAGATGCTACCTGAATTTTACGGAAAAGAAAAATAGTTTCCATGCCTGATGATGACCAGATAACTTGTCAAAAGTATTTGCATATTTAAGGAAGACTTAATACATTTTGTAATTTTGAAAAATAAGGATCATAACATTCATCGAGTGTTTAGTTGGTTAATGTATTTTTAAAATTTAGTTAGCGAAGTTAATTCGCCATTTTATCTCATTAACTTTACTAATTTACTTATTGTTTGAATGGTTCATTGTAATATAAATTGAACTGAACCACATAATACAAAAAAATAATTGAATGCTCAAATAGAAAAATAAAGATTGAACACAGTGAATTGTGTTTAGAAATCCTTATTTTTTATATTGTTAATATAAAATTATTAGAACCTAAATAACAGAAAACTTCAGGATCATACAATTAAATATTTACATAGGTATCACTGTAGCGCAAAAATTAACAAAACACTCATTTTTCACACTATGTAATTATCTTGTGACAATAATCGCTTTCTTTTCCTATCGTACATAATTCAATGAATGATTTTAATCAGGTAGATCTAAATATATACTCCCCTAATGTCAGAAAAAATTGCAAATAATAATAACAATTCTCTCTCTCTCTCTCTCTATCTATCTATCTATCTATCTATCTATCTAGTTTTTGTTCACTTCTGCTGTGGAGAAAGTATTGAACTGAAAGCTCTAAAGAGAATTTACTGAAACTGAGACATCCAGGAAAGACAAGTTATGTAGAACTGAAACAATTAACCCCCAGTGGACTAAATAAAGATGTACAAACACTCCAAGCCTGAAGTTGTGACAGAGGAAAATCCTGCAGGTCATCAGGTAATTTTCTTCTCTTACTGTTAGAGATGGCACACCAAAACATCAGCGTCGGAGAGTCGTTTATGCTCGAGAAATTCTGCCGGGTTTAATTTTCCCCAAATTTGACAGTTGTGTCAGTTTACCCTGCCATAGTGACGAAAGTCGGACTCGTCACTGAAATCATAATTTTTCAAAGAGCTGAGAGTTTTTTTGTTTATGGTAAAGGAGTGATTCGTACATCCCACACGAGCATCATAATCTTACGCTTGAAGTATATGAACAGCCTGAAGTCGTTATCACTTTCCGAAGAATCTGATGAATTGTAACTTGTTTATGTTGAGACTCAGTGTCACCCTCCATTTGAACTTTCCATCGCTCTGCGCAAACGTGTGCTCCAGGAGTTCGATTTGTTTTCATCAGAGCAAACAGGGGAATGATGCACTTACCGAAACTGCAAAGCCTATGCTGTCAAATTCTGATATACTCACCTCTATGTGAATGATAGCTGAAAGGAAAAATAAAGTGCATAGTGACTTTTGGTATACACTGTATATAGGAGATCCACTTGACATCTGCGGTGAAGAGTCTTAATAGGAGTTCAATAGGAAGAGCTTCTTTGAGACTACAATCATCCATCGTGATTGGTGATTATTTATGGTGTGTTTGGGAACGACTAGAACTTATTAATGGCTTTCTTAAATTTAGATTATCGAGATTATTGAAATTAAATACAGAATATATTAAAATGGGTTATAGTTATACAAGTTCTAATTGTGTGATTGAAACTATACTATATACGTAAGAAACTTTCTTCCTTTGATGGATTCCCTTTCTTTGACATCAACTTTGGTACAAAAAGGTATCTCTGATACAAATCTTCAAAACCGAAAGAAACTGCATCGCTTGATGCTTTTCAAATTATCTGGCACCTCATTAATAATACGATCAGAATACCAAATTAAATCATATATGATCACTCGATTTCATCACTGGCCGCGCTTTGAATTATACCGACTTATAGCAGGGTGCTGACTGAATACCTCCTGCTCTTTTTCAAGTCTTCCTAGGAGTAGCACGTCATTCATATAATGAACAGTATACGAAATTAAATTATATATTCTCTACTCCCGGTTTTTGTATATGTAGCAAAGGCTAATTCTGTAGCTTTCATTCTCACTGGGTACCAGCTATTCTGGTCAGATATCAGGTTAAAAGAGAGATTTAATATGCTAATTCATATCAAGTCTTATACGATTTCAGAATTTTCTTAATTTGAATTTATGTGAAGTTATGTCAACGTTGAAATTCAATTTGATATAATTATTGCAGCCTAAACTAAATCCGGAATTAATTGAGATCAAACACGTTAGGAAATTAACATTAGTAATCTTCAAATGGTATTTTAAAAGAGAAATTCCGAGGGGATATTAACCTATAATGTGAAATCATCAAATTCTAATTTGAGTTCCGATATGGGATGTCCTTGGAAAGTAAGATATTGAAATTTTGGTACTCGGCACGAAGGTGATTAAATCTGTTATGCATTAAGTTCTGTTTCTACGTGTACATTCACGGTTGACTGCAATTCCGTTTGTTCGCATATAATAATAGAAAAATACGTCTAATATTTAAAAATATATATATAATAACTCCTAAGTGTTATGTGTTTAATATAAATAAATTCTAAAATACATAAAAATGAACGACTTGACTAATACTACATGTTTTATTTCTTAACTCTAGACTTGAACAGGTTAAGATGGTAGTGATCGTGGAAACATCCACTTGGGAGTCTGTTCCACAGAGCGCTGGTTCGCGGGAAGAAGCTGTTAGAACGGAACTTATTTCGCACCGATAGAATACGGAAGGAATGTGAATGGTTTGCTACAATGCAAATGGCATGGCGTGTCCTAGCCGTGGAGGATAGACCTGGCGGATTAAGGAATGTAGTTCGTCCGAGTACTTTTCATGGAAGCAGCGATAGAGCAGTGAGAGTCTCGGCATATCCCGCCTGCGAGAAAGAGGTTGGAGACTGGAAGTAATTCTTCTCCAACAAGGACACTGATACTTTTTTTTCAACTCTATCCATACTGAACATATATGGCAATAGTTCTCCATTTTCGGTCTGATCTGGATCTTGTAAAGGTAGAGGATAGCATGAGGAGTCAAGTACTTACTGGATCCTTACAGGGCCCCGATCATTTTTACCTGTACCTTGAGCAATGTATCTTATGGAAGACTTACACTTGAGATCGGGTGTGAGTTCCTTGCATGTTATTGTAACATTTATTTACTGTATAATAAATGGGAAATTCGTCAAGGAACGGCAAAAAGATTTCTTTGAAATCTTATGAAAATCGAATTTTTATAAGAAATATTATAGAATATTAAAGGAAAATTGATGCGCAATAAATTTGCATGGCTACGAATAGTATTGCTAATGGCAATATTAACCGTCTCCTTATAAGGAAAGATTTGGTACCCACTGACCGAAACGCCTTTTGGCGGTTCAAATGTATAAAATCTCTCTCTTAAAACAATTTCCCAGCAAAATAGGTTTGTTATCGCTCTTTTCGGTATTCCTTCCTAACCTTTTATTTGAAGTAATGTACAATATCCGAATGTTAACTATGTCATTATTTTTCTACATGTTACATATTATATCCAATTTAATCCTTTCTGCTCTTAATACTCAAGTAATGATAGTTTTTCTTTCGTACAGATTCTTGTTTGTGATTCTGTAGCGCCAGTCCAAAATGTTCAAAGAAGAATAGTATTTGCCAAGACCCTCAGACGTTATTCCTTTCAAGCCATTTGTAACCAGTGATCAGTTGTATACAGTCGGCAGCTTAGATTTTTTTTCCTGAACGTATTTGGCAAGTAAGCAGAAATAGAAAGGGGTGACAAACAAGGATTCTTCTTTTCACCGTATTTATTCGCCTTATATAAGGAGATGATCCTAAGAGGATTACAAGTCTCACCATTTGTAATTGGAAGACACAATTATAAGAAAATAAGATACTAAGATAACACTGTGATGATGGTGGTCAAAGGCAGATAACTGGTGTATCTCCTATATATCTATGTGGTAAGAAAATACTAACTATTAATTCTAAAACAAAAGCATGCAGCGTTGGTAGCAACAGGGGAAGGAAAACACTCGAGCTGCGAATGTGAGACGACAGGTCCCAGCGAGTACACAAACTTAACTATATATGAAGTGTTGAATCAGACGTTAGAAAATATAACACAGAAAGTCGAAAGCCTGCTATGAACAAAGTTTCATCAGCGTATCTTATATTGTCGAGAGTAAGGCCGCCACACTTGCAGTCAAAAAGCTATACCAGCTAATTTCATATTCGAGCATGCTTGGGTCTTTAAATATCACAACCTTGTCCGAAAAGAAACATATTTTCCCAATTCCGTCTATAGTCATAGTTACCAAACTAGTATATTATCACATTAGTATCAGGGTATGTTATGTCTTCGTGAATATAGACTTCGTCAAAATTATTAGTAAACACGGAATTAAAATGTATTGATAATACATTGATTCATGATCGATGATAAAAAGTCGATTATATTATGAGGCACATTTTCATATATTCCTTACTTAATTTCAATAAGTTATAGAAATTCAGTCATAAAATCAATTGTTTTGCTAATATTTGATAATCTAAATCTGGTAAAATTAGTAATAAGTTTTCGGCGTTACATAGCCAGCACTAAATAATAACCAGTCACGATGGATAATTTCAATCTAAAAGAAGTTCTTTATGGCGAACATCTATTATGACTCAAGTACACCCCAGAGGTCATTTGGAGCAAGTATGTACAATTCATCGCTAAAGATTCCTACAGAAACAGTCAGGAAATATGCCTTCTTAAAGGTAAACAATAAATGAAAAAAAAAGTTATTACAACCAAGAAAAGTGTACTGATCTTCTGCTATATCAATCAAGAATAAAAGTTACAACAGTTACACGGAAAACTTGTGAGATATGTTTCTATGTAAATACACTGAGAATAACATGGTCGCATCATATGAGCAAAGAGGAAGATTTTAGGAATATTGGCACAAGCAGAACACTTATATGATGCTGAGATAAAAAGTAATGCATGTTTTTTATTATATAAGAAATGCGGAACACTTTCAAACATCTAACCTCAAGATATAGATATTCATCACAAGTATACATCCCTACTACACAAAATATTCTCAAACTCTTTCAATAGTTGTCTTCATTTTTCTCATTAGAGCAAGAATCCCAAATCCGAAATCGCAAATGGCTCACGATGTAGTTATTTCCTTAAAGCAGTTTTCAAATCTTCCTCACCCCAATCATTTTTTCCTAACCTTGATGTCTCTTTCAGTGGATCAAATAAATGAAAGTCTTTTGTGAATGTTTACATGAGTTTCTCCTTCTGTAAACAGTGAACTCGAATAATAGCCTTTGCTTCTGAAGGACATCCAGCGGGACAGATTTTTTTATTATCTCAGCACATTTATTCATATATCTGAAAACATAACTCCAGTAGTGTATGTACCTTCATATCTGTATGAATTTTCGAATAATTCCACTGAGAAATCCCTGTCCTGGGTAAGACGTTAAACTACATCCGAATCCTAGGTAAGACAATAACTTACATCCGCGTCATGCGTAAGACGATAAGCTACATCAAGCAGCAAGGCCTCTGATCAGGAGTTTTTGAGGAGCGTGGTACCACTTCTTAATTGCTGGTGTTCCCAGGTCCACCCTGACCCGACGTGGTAGAACCTGTTAGGGTTCCAGCTATGGGCAAATAGTTAACTATTACCAGCAATACTTTTTTAAAAAAAAATTATTACCAACAATACAATTTTGAAGGAAAAATATTACCAGAAACAGATTTTTGATAAAACAAAATATTACCAGCAATAAAAAATGTTGCCGGCATTAAATAACCCATTTAGATTGATATGACGTAAAACAAAATAAACCAAACTAAACCAAACTGAGGAATCCATTTCCTATTACAACAATTGTCTTACTATTTGATTTACTCTCGTATTTAGCATATGAAAAAAGATGCTATTATAATTTCTGAAGTAGGAAATGAAAAGTGTGGGCTTGGAGAATTTGAGATTCGCGGCACGTAGTGAATGCAACATGGGCAGCGGAAACAAGTATTATCCTACTTAATACTCATGCTTAAATCGATAGGAAAGCAGGTATTGGGTAGAATACTAAGAGGGCAGTGGGCGTAGAAATAACAAGGATAGGAAATTGTGGAGAGCCATTATTCCTTACGTCTTGAAAGAACACAACACATGAAACAAGAAGAACGTGAGACTACCAAAATTCGTCCCTGCTTTAATGGAGATCGCATCAATAAGGAAAGTATTTGAAAACCGTGAAATAATTGTCTAATTTTACGGCTAGCCAGTGACACAGTATAAACTACAAATGTAATTAGAAGTGTCTTGGACTTAACTTCATTATTTATGGCAGATATTGGCATTCGTGTGTGTGTGAATAAGGTAATTATTTTGAATGATGAATTTTAAGGCATGAAAGTCTATTTCTCTAGAAAGAATATCTGGAAGTTATAGCACCTGATGAGTGGAAGTTATAGCCCCTGATGATTCGAAGTTATAGAACGTGATGATTGGAAGTTATAGAACTTGATGGCTGGAAATTATATAACCTGATGATTGGAAGTTATAAAACTGCCCAAGCTAGTATTCTCGCAAGAAAAAGTGGCAAGCGCAGACATGAAACCACAGAAAAATCTATTCGGTCGAAGTCTAGAAGTGAATGAACAATTACTTTAGGCATGAATAATTTAGCTTCTACTTCAAATGTTTCTAACGTAACTTTACAAGATCTTTCATCAGACCATTTCACTAAATTAATTTCTTTTTTATCTAAGCCATGCAAATACAGAGAAAATAACAATTACAGACCTCAAGGGTACATGGCTCAGTGGATAAAGGCGTTGGTTAGATCCAGTGACAGGACCCAAAGAGTGTGAGTTCATTACCCGGTTAAAGCAGTGGAGAACTTTCAGAGGGAAATTAACAGGAGAAAACTGATAACTGACATCCATCAAAGATGGCACGTGGAACTAGAACAGTCTACCCCAGTGAGCGAAATAATGGGTTCAGTTCGACATTCCAACCACCTGAAGAAGGTCGGAGCGTACAACGGCCGAAACGTTGTAATAAACATGGCGACAAAGATGAGGACAATGGTCCGAACAATGTAAATAAAATACAGACCTATCTCATCGCTAAGATTCATTTGTATAACAAGCGGTTGGTCGAATTGACAGATAAGGTATATTGATTCTCTTACAATAAATAAGTCCCTAATTTAGAAATTAGGAGATATTAATTCTTTTTTTATGACTTCAATGAAGTAAATGCTTAAAAATATTCACGTTTCAATGGAAACATATATTGACCAAAAGAATGAATGCATTATTTAAGAAACAGCTTAAAAATTGTATTAAAAATGAAAAAAAGGATGAAATAATGTTACAATCATACTGCAATTCATAATCGGCTTAACAGTATGTCTCATGGCTTTGATACGGTCAAATTGACAGCTGGTCTAAAAAATGACAATCTTTTTTTAACTGGGGCAAGGAATTGCAGAATGTTAAAACCTCAAGTCCGAAACTGCACCGTATTATTATAATCATCTGAGAGAACCATTTCTGATATCAATAAGCATGACTAATGCTACCCTCCAGGCGAAAGAATAATTTTGCTTTCTTGGGGTAAAGCTTTCTCTTGACCAGAAGTGGAAACGTTATATTGAATCAATCACTATGTCTGCTGTTGAGAAAGTTCACTATATCGGGCTGGACCATTTTTATCGCCCGAATCTACCTTTAGTAAGAGAATTGCTTGAATATTGCTGCCATATATGGTCTGTCGATCCTGCTGTATTTAAAGATTTAAGAAGAAATATCTGCAATATTACTGGTCCTCACGTGATATATCGGCTTCAGTCTGTATCCCGCAGCCGTAAAGGGGCTTCCCTGTGTATTTGTTATTGTTCTAATGAACTTCACTCTATGGTACCTAGAATATATGAATTTAAGTGCATTACTAGATTGGGGCGCAAGTTCATATGATTTTACATTTGAAAAATAAAGATATAAGTTCTATGTTAAAAGCTTCTTCATTATCGCTCTTTCAGCTCATTGAATTCCGATCCAGCTACTTGTTTTCCAGTCAAGTTTGATTTTCAAAAATATAAATGCAATGTCAATCGCTATCTACTTAGTTTATGCAATGTATTGCTCCGTAATAACGTTTTTTTTTCTTTTTCGCGCTTTCTTTCGCAATAAATAAATATCTGCGTCTTATTGGGCTTGCTTGGTGTAAAATCGTTAATACATACATACATATATATATACATACACACATATATATATATATATATATATATATATATATATATATATATATATATATATATATGCATGTATATGTGTGTATATATAATATATATTTTTAATAAAACGGTGCTTGATATAATACAACAGAGCTATTAAGTATATATTAATAAATATACATACTATCCCTCACTCATAGCACGACTCTGAGTTTCATGCACAATTCTATATTCAACACCTGAAGATTGCGTTGTGCATGAATCTCCAAGGCTAACGGTGCGGGATAGCATGTACATTTATATGTATATATATATATATATATATATGGTGTAACAGCAAAATTTTCCAAATCGTATAACAGCAGGGTATATTGTCCAACCCACAAAATGCTTAATATCTAAAATACACTAAACTGACATTTTTATCAGGTTTTCACATAAGACGTTTAGCCACCTTGTCACCATTTGTCGTAAGAATCATTGAAAAACCCTTTGAGTTATTCAGCTAGAAATAAAATAGGTTAAATTGTTTTGTGCCAGCACCACTACGTCTTCATAACTAAGCAACTGTAAAAGGCTTATGATCATTCAGTATCATATTAGTATTAACATTCATGCTCTGGCTTCTATCTTCAAAGTCCATTCAAGAACCATCGAGAACAGTGAATAAGTTTAATGAGGAAACGGTAGAGCGGAAGACTGGATGTATATGTATGTATGTATGTGTGTGTGTGTCTGTGTCTGTGTGTGTGTGTGTGTGCGAGAGAGAGGGAGAGAGAGAGAGAGAAGCACATAAAATCTTCATGCGAATAATTTGTTTGCATAACCGATATAGATGCGTAAAAAGGAATGAGCCATTCTAATTCCTGTCTAGTCCAACTATTCTCCAAAAACTAAGCGATGAATAGCATAATAAACATGGTTTTGCGGCTAGTGAGGCAGCTAGTCTAGAAAACGGAATACACTTAAATAGAAATCATAAGATAGCAAGAATCGACTGTCCTAATAAGTAATGGAAAATGAATGATAATAGGGAAACACAATCTGTCGAGATCTGTGATCGCCTAAGTCTTGATGCGATATAGTATTTCAAAATTCCAGACATAAACATATCTGCCATGTTATTGATGCTGACCTGGCATCAATAACTCAGTCACTTGCCCACCGCCGGAATGTAGATTTCCTGAGCCATTTATATATATATATAATTCATTGCGATTTTTTCTGATGAACTTACATCTGTGTGTATTTCGGAAATCTTATCAATATGTTTTAATGTTCTGAAATATAATTTCACATTGCACGTTCAGCGTAATATTTATAGGTGAGGAAATTGAAAATGAATTAAATGCCCTGACATGTATGGAGCGTTCACTTTCACACAAATACCCTTAGCATAAACACGATTATTCTCCTGCTGCCTGTCACGGGTTATATAACCGAGTAAACTGGAGCCTCTTCCCTTTATTATTTCGCATCCGGGTTTGTTCCTAGAGTTTATAGGCGCATAAAGTCGACACCGCAAGCTGAGTTCAAATTTAGTGTTTGGTATAATTCGGGAAAATGAGGTTTTTGTCTCTTCTCTATGGATTCAACAGCGGAGTACACTTCAATGTAGATTCAATCAAATACCACCGTTAATGCGTTTGGAAAGGAGTCCTTATAATTCCAAGTCATGAAAATCCAGTGGTGAAGAAACGGTATCCCTGGGGCACGATGATCGGCTCCTACCTCAAGCTACAAGGTATTTAAATAGTATTTAGAAGCAGCCAGAATGTACATGTATCTCCCTGCCCTCTTTTACACTTCCAAAGTATGTGAAGGAGCCAAATGTTACGATAATTTTTTTCAACGAGTAAAATAATAAATATCATAAGAATGTATATATTTTCTTTCGTTGAACATTAACAATAATCTGATTTGATTTCGAATAAATTCAGGGCTTGTTTGCTTTTAATTAGTAATTATTTTCAGGCGTTGCAAAACACATGTTTATTCAGCAGGTGAAATAACGAAGAATCGGAAAGTGACTGCAGTCGAGAGGACAGGCCAGGCGAAGAGCGATAAAATTCTTCGTATTTTGACGAGCTTATTCAGATATATAGCAGAAGAAACAAGCGAGATGTGGCAGCAATATTCAATGTACGGACAATTGATAGATTTATAAATATACAAAATTGTTTCTGGTGAGACAAATTGACTGGCATGACAAGGTGAACCGACCAAGTGATTCAATATATTCATTCAACTTAATGTCAGTGGAAAACGTCAGGTCGAGAAGACTCAATGAGTTCTCCCCCTGGGGGTTAGCAAAAGCCACAACATATAATTCTTATAATTAAGGCACTGACTGAAATAAAACCGGAGTCAAGATTGTAAAGCCGATGGCTCATCATTGTTTTCTTAGGTCACAGAAGTTCGATCGATTTCTGCTGCTTCGATCTATTTCAATTAGACCAGTTAAAGTAATTTGTCTAAAAGCGATCTCTTCTGAAGTTATGTCATCCGTTATTTATTAACCAGAATAATGGATATCTATCCATACAGTCTTCATTTCCAGCATTTGCGATGTTTTTCTGATGATATGTAATGCGTGTTTAATGTTTATTGAATATTTCTGTTGTCGTTATTATGAAAATAAAATATATAGAGTAAATTTCTGTCTGTTATTGCTGATCATTATCCTGGCAGTTTTGTGGGGACGCATCGCATTTCTTTTAAGGGATTTAAATTTTTCTCGTTCAATAATAATTTATTTGCCTCAGAACATATTAATAAAATCGTTTCTACACATGAATAATTACAATGATTGTAGTTATGAGTTATGTTGTGGTTAGTAATGCCTTTTCAATGATATTTTTAAAAAAAATGTTATGACCACATTATTTTTTTGGTAATGAGTTTTCATCAAAACAGCATATCTGTGAGTTCAAATCTGCTTATGAGATAATCTAACATGATATGGCAATGAAATTCATTTTTTAGCATTTGAAATGTCAAGACATTTTTTATTTTGAATAATATTTAATAAAGAGCGATGTTACTAATCATTACAACAATGATAACCGAAAAAAGAAGACTTTACCACCTCCGTGTCTCTTAAAATAATATTTGCGCCAGGAAGTACCACTAGAATGTACATCTGTGTGTAGAACCATGTTTATAAGATAATCTATCATGATATAGTAAGGAATTCATGTTTTAGCATTTGAAATGTCATGACATTTTTTTTATTTTGAATATTATGTAATAGAGAGCGATGTTACCAATCATTAAAACAATAATAACATAACCGAAAAAACAACAACAATTTACCAATTTCTTGGCCCTTAAAATCCAATTTTTGCCCGCCAGAACCACTAATATGCTAAAGGTGGGAAATATTGTATAAGCTATTAAAAGTATTAATATCTTAAAAGCAAAAATCATAGCCAATATATTATGAAGATGATTCTAACAACCTCTACTTCACGGAATAACATTTCTCGGATTACTGATTCCCTTGTCTGAATTATTGATCGAAGCAGCTGTTTCCTATATTTAGCTTATAATTAATATTATGGGATGAAAACGCGTTCAAAAGATATTCAGTGAGTCGTGGTTTAGATTTATAGCAGAGTTAAAACGAAGAATAACCATTCCACCATTTGGAGTCCATCAGTAGGAATTTTATTTTTCAGCAAAAAAAAAAAAAAAAAGAATTTTCTGAAGTCTATACGTCCATTCATCATTCCCTTTACCACAAACGCAACGCGGCGGGCCTAGCACCAATCAATTACAATTTCCATATGAAAAGTTTAGATTAGACCCAATCTTGTCTTCTAACGGTTGCCATATTTATATCTAGGCACTCTACTTTCATGCAAAGAAGCGAATCATTCTCATTTGGATATTTTTAATGGACAGAGAAATTACCCCTCAGAGATTTTTTACCCAATAACTAACAATTTCTGGAAATATCACCCGCGTGGCAGATTCATTGAACACTACATTCTAGATACCTCCACGAAAACGCAATACTAACGTATAAAATGCATTTTTAATAATAAACAAATCTTTCTCGAAGCTTTTATTTTACTTTTAATTTCAAGTTGAAAGATTAAATTTAATATTTCGGAGGAACAAAATACTATGCTGTATTTCCAAACTAATTTAAACTGCTTGGAAGAGATTGTTTTTTGAAATTTCTAAAACATTTGATTTTGGCGCCATTTTTAGCAAAGTGTTATGAACATGTTAATCTCTCTATTATAAAATGTTCGAAAAATAAAACATATTTTTCTTAAAATTTATTTAAGGAAGATTACGTAATTTAAAGTATAATTAATCTGATTTGAAACAACTATTATTTTTTAAGTTTACAATATCACAGAAATGCATTTTTCGTCACGACGGTAGCTTGTTTATTTATAGATCGTTATGCAATGTTGTTCAACTGAGGCTTTAAACTTAAAAAGTGACTGGGGAATTGTTGTGGTAGGATCCACCTAATCTGCATAGGTGACTACCAACTATATAAATAATGGTTGGTACCGGTAGACGAGGGGGAGGAATCACGAGATCCAACTAGAGACTCTGATCGACTGCGACTAGTCAACACATTCTCCAGGAACGTCTTCCCAGAAATATACAGAAATAATATATGTACTTATTGTGTACACTTTCTTGTTATAATACATTCTTGTTCTAAGTACATTTTGTGTTGCATTATTATTCCATGCATTAGACTCAACAATGGTGACGAAGTAGAACGAACCATACGTCAAGTTTCAACAATGGCCACAAAGTAGAACGAACCATACGCCAAGTTTCAACAATGGCCACAAAGTAGAACGAACCATAGGCCAAGTTTCAACAATGGCAAATAAGTAGAACGAACCATACGGAAAGAAGAAAGAATTAATAGTGAGAGTTTTCAACAATTGGTACAAGTCATTGAAGAACCCAGGCTGAAAAAAAAACTATTAATTCAAAGTCCAACGTTAACGTAACGACGAAGGATTCTGGACTTCTGGATATGTAAAACTCGTTAAAAGACGACTAAGCATAAAGGAACGTTCGCTCAGAAAAATTGAAAGGTGTCGTAACGAATAACGGTAATTTTAAATTAAAAAATTATCTACAACGAGACACCCTCTAAAAAGAAAAATTGGCCGACTACAAAAACATGCATGGATTAAAAGGAGCACAAATACACCGTGTCGACTTTGAAAGGTAACGAACTTTAAAAAATTATTTTTTTTTAATTATTTGTTCAACAATATAGTGACGAATTACCTCTGATAAGAAAATCAGACGTTGTCATTGAAATACGCGAACAGAAGTCGAAAAAAAAAGTCCGACGCTCTCTGTTCACGAAAAAAAAATACCAAAGTTGGTTAGCACGGGCGTGAATGTAAAAGCAAGACATAAAATATAAAAGTCGTACGTTGTTTCGATTTTTTGGTCAGCTTATATGATATTAGTGGATACACAAATTAAAAGTATATTCCTTGTTGCATGAACACTATCAGCTAAATATGGATGAACTATCCAAAGTCATATCTGAATTATTCAAATCCCAACAGATAGCACAGCAAGAACAACTGATAGCGATGCAAAAATATCAAGAACGTCAAGAGGAAAGACTTTTGGAAATTCAAAAGTTAACACTGGAGAAATTAAAGAACTATCAGGCAAATGAGGGAAATTCATCATATTCTAATAACACCATATTTAATTCGCTGGAAACTTTCAACTATGTGCCAGACGAAGAAAAAACGTTTGAAGCGTACTTTAAACGATATGAAGATATTTTCTACACAGACTGTGAAAACTGGTCGAATTCAAGAAAAGTCAGTCTATTACTAAGAAAGCTAGGTACAGCAGAACATAGCAAATTTGTAGATTTTATTCTACCGAGAAAAACAACTGAATTGGAATTCTCGGAAACAGTGAAATTGCTAAAAGAGCTGTTTGGAGCAAATATGTCGCTTTGGCATAAGCGATGGTTATGCATGAATGTCTCTAAATCCGACGATCAGGATTACTTAACATATGCATCTATAGTGAATAGACATTGTGACAATTTCAGATTGGCAGAAATTACGGTTGAAGAATTCAAGTGCTTAATTTTTGCTCAAGGACTGGTATCCAGTAAGAGTGCCGAAATACGACGTAGAGTTTTGTCTAAACTCGAATCTGAACAAGGCCTTACCCTACAAAAGTTAGCAGAGGAGTGTCAACGGGCCGTAAGTTTAAAAAAAGAGTCGCAAAAAATCGAAAAAGCTGGTATTACTTATATTAAAAAAATAAAAAAGCAGTCAAAGTACCCAGTAGAGAAAAATTGGAGAAAAAATTCAGCGTATTTTAAGAATAGACAAGAAAATAAAAAGAAAGAAAATAAAAAAGTCCCACCATATAATTGCAGACGTTGTAACGAAAGACATTGGGAGATAAATTGCCCATATAGAAATAAGAAATGTTTCGTGTGCCAAAAGAATGGTCACAAAGGATCGTGTTGTAAAACGAAAAAATTCAAGAGCCGAATTAGACAAACAAATTCGAATATCAAATCAGATAGAGATTTGAGGAAATATGTGACGACTGAAATATTCAAAAAGAATATCAAATTTCAACTCGATTCGGGGTCAGATTTAACAATAATGAACGATAAAACATGGAAAATTTTAAAAAGGCCTACAATAATGAAGTCAACGAAACTCGCTCGAACGATAACTGGAAAGCAAATTAACTTCGTAGGCGAGGTTGTACTTCAAATGAAATTGAATGGGATCGTTAAAAAAATAAGTTTTCATTCTGAGAAATGGAGAAAACTTGTTGGGTACAGATTTTATTGAAACATTCGAATTGTGGGATAAACCGTTAAACTCATTCTGCAGAAAAGTAGAAAGTAATACGCAAACAAGACAGGACATTAAAGATGAATTAAAGAAAAAGTTTCCGGAAACCTTTACACCTGATCTTGGAAGATGTAACAAGTTTGAAGCTAAATTTGAATTAAAAGAAAATACTATGCCTATATTTAAAAAGAAACGTATAGTGCCTTTCGCAAGTATAGAGAGAGTAGTAGTACCAAAAAAGTTGCAGAAAAGAATCCTACGGGACTTTCATATGCCTCACCCGGGGATTAATAGAACAAAAAGCTTAATGTGAAGCTTTGTATATTGGAAAGGAATGGATGTGGATATCGAAAACATGGTTCATCGATGTAAAGGGTGTGCATTAGCAGCTAAGGCACGACCTATAGTACACAAACCATGGCCAAAGACGGATCATCCGTGGGAAAGATTACACATTGATTTCGCTGGTCCAGTAGAAGATTATTACTACTTAATAGTGGTAGATAGCTTTACAAAATGGCCGGAAGTACTACGCTGCAAAAAGCCTACGTCCAATACCACAACAACTTTTTTGCATGAACTATTTGCACGGTTCGGTGTGCCAGAGTGTATTGTGAGTGACAATGGTACACAATTCACTTCTGACGAATTTAAGGAATTTTGTGAGTTATATCAAATTAACCACATAACGACGCCGCCGTATCATCCGAGATCCAATGGACTCGCAGAAAGATTTGTAGATACGTTAAAGCGCGCTCTGAAGAAAGCCTCAGGAGTTCCAACGGAAAAGGCGCTTCAGCAATTCCTACAAGTATACAGAACCACGCCTAACCAGAGAACACCATCAAACATGGCAGCAGCTGAACTAATGTTCGCTAGGAAAGTTAAGTCAGTGTTTGACAAGCTTTTGCCAGGAAGAAATAGAATAAAGAACACTATGTATACAGCTAGAAAAAGATACACCCCCGGAGAGAAGGTGTTTTTCAAGTGCTATAGAAACAACATTGAGTTCTGGGAGCGAGGCATAGTGGATAAGAGAATCGGTGACCTGATTTACATAATAAAAGGGCCGAAGAATACTCATAAGAGGCACCAGAACCAACTCAAAAAATGCTACGTGCTAGAGCATGAAGAGAGTATACCGGATGAGGAGGAAGATCCCATTGATGTAATGTATGATACTTTTCAAGTAGAACCTCCGCAGAGTGCTCCTGAACCGAGAAGATCCGGTAGGAAACGAAAGTTCACGGACCCATTGGACGTGAATCCAAAACGAAAAAAATATTGAAAAAAAAAAAACAGATATACATATGAACTATGCAAAGGGATCTACAAAGAAATAACCATAATCATCATCCCATATAGAAGCCAGTTTGAAATCCAAAAGGATTCCAAGGCTTGGGAGGGGGGTGTTGTGGTAGGATCCACCTAATCTGCATAGGTGACTACCAACTATATAAATAATGGTTGGTACCGGAAGACGAGGGGGAGGAATCACGAGATCCAACTAGAGACTCTGATCGACTGCGACTAGTCAACACATTCTCCAGGAACGTCTTCCCAGAAATATACAGAAATACTATATGTACTTATTGTGTACACTTTCTTGTTATAATACATTCTTGTTCTAAGTACATTTTGTGTTGAATTATTATTCCATGCATTAGGCGAGATTCAACAATGAGTCAAGACTCAACAGGAATATAACGCAAATAACTTTTAAGTTGTCGGTAATCTTAAATATTTAAGAAAATATTCTCAATAATCCAACGTTTTATTGAATTTTAGAGAATCTTTGCTCAAAATTAAATATAGGAGTCGCTCTTATGTTTTGATAGTGTATTGTATGGAAAACCAAATCAATAAAATTCGGTATGTTTTTGCACATACTCAAACAATCCAAAGTTGATTTCATTTAATATTCGGTGTTTCAGATTTGCAATATCTTTTATGATATATGATTAATAATATATCGTTTTACTTAATAATAATTTTTCGTAAAAGTTAAACCATTGAAACTTAATTTTAAAAGATATAAAAATATTATAAATTATTCAAATTAAAATGTAAAAAAAATGAAAACTTTTTTACTTCAGATATTATTGTCCTTAAGATATATTATTCATAAAAGCAATTAAAAGCGTCTCTATTTAAATCATGTCTTTTTTATTTTTCGATTCAGAATAGGTATTTTTACCAAAAAAATCGATGATTTACATTCTCCAAAGAATTCTGCTTTTAACTATTATAGTCACTAAAATTATCTCATTCAATTTCCGTTTTCATAAAAGGATGTAAAGGGGTGAAACAAATGCAAACAAATAAAAATAAAAATAAAGAATCTACCGGGATTGTCTAATAAACAATTTTCCAAATAATTTCATTTATTTGCGTATGTTCTGAATATTTCATAAAACCCCGAGACTTATTTGATTTTTTCAAGATTTTGTAACAATGTGTCTTTCACTACACAAAATACGTTAAAATTTGCTATACTAAAATATGGTACATCAGCTGACGCAAGAAAACAACATTTTTAAACAAAATCATGAATATTTTAAAGAATGAGTAAAAACATTAATTAAATATTCAAAATATGTTTATGACAACATAAATATTTTGACGATAGAACTATGTTTTCATTATGTTTGTAGCATGTTTTCAGCAAGATATGTCGAGTTTTCGGACTTCGTGGAGGTACCTACTACATTCGTAATCGTTTCAAGTCAATTGGTTATCTACCCAATTTATTCCCATGATCTCCACGTCCTACCATCATGAACATCTTGGACGCTTAGACATGTTGTAATGGCTAACAAGCTTGTCTCACTAGATCTGTTACTAGTGAATAGTGAGTTCGATCCTCACTGGGCTCCCATTTTTTTAACCTTGATGCAAAATCTATACTACGCTTAGAAAGTCACCATATCACAAACATCGTTCATTACATTAACTCTTTAATTAAGTGGCTCCCGAGCCGTTTTGATGAACTTGAAAATATAATATATGTACAAAAATATTAAAATTTTTGAAAAATGTTTTGAAAAACTTATCATTTTTATCCAAGAATTGTTAAAAAAAACAAACAATATTTAGCTTTGTATCAGGCGATGCTTTTGAAGGCTTACCATGAACACTTCCGAAAATTTGAGATGATATTAGGAACAATCATACAAACTATGGCATATATATACCGTATTCCGTACACCTGCTTTTTAGTTAGTCTGATGTTCATCTAATCAAGCACGCAATAAGGATGTTGCAACTTGAAACAGAGAAACGGAATATACGGTAGGTCGTTTATGGCGTTATCATGAGTTTCAATTTTGAATTGAAAATGCGTGGACGAAAGGACGTGCTTAGTTTACCCACTTTAGTGCTTCATGAATTAACTGAGACATATCATAGACTATAATATGACAGGAATGTGGGCTCAAAGCTAAAATTCGTCTCTTTAAACTTTCATCTACCTAGTTGTATTCAGAACGGTTTCACAAGGGAATATGAAGTAATAATTTCCGCATTAGACCTTCTGTGTGTTGCCTCACTTTAGGACATGGCTGATCACTCCAATACTTTCTATGCCTTGTGCCCCTTAGTAGCAGTTCTTTCTTTGGTAAGGCTCCTGCCTCTCCATTCCGCCGTCTTTTCACACACACGTCAGGTAGGTGATTCGGTGCCTTCCCTTATATTTCTTACCCACAATATGCCCTGCGATTGTTAAAATTTTCCAAGAACTCCTTTATTATGTGTCCAAGGAATGTAAGCTGATTTTTCTGATTCTGATTATAAGTGTTCTTTTTGTTGCCATTTTATTTGAGACTTCCTCGCTGCTTACTGGCTTCGTTCAAAGAATTCTCTGTATCCTTCTGTCGGACCACATGTCGGATGCCTCCATCAATGGGTAGAATCTCCTGTACTCGGTGCAATATAGGAGGAGGGATATCATAACGCAATCTAGCAAATCGTCCTTTTTTACCAACGAGTATTATCTTTTTAACAGAATTTTACTTAGTTTTCGGAATGCGTCATTCTCTAGTGCAAAGCATGTTCGGATTTAGGAGTCGCATTTTCCAAAAGTTGCTAAACTTTTTCCCAGATATTTAAATTTCCGCACTTGTTTAATGTTGACCTTTCTAGTTTATAATTTTTCAACAGTAAGATTTGGTTAAAAAAAAGCTACTTCACAGATGGAAAAAAGAGACAGAGGTTCGATCCCTATCGAAGACATAACTATTCTTTAGTAGGACGTCTCATTCTATGGCGGTTGTTATAAATTTCACAGTTTAAAAAACAAAACAAAACATGTCTTAGAAGCACAAACACGCATACTTGCTAAAGATAACATTTAGAATAATGCGTAATAATGTCACTTAAAAAATCCTTCAACATACTGTTAGAAATTGGTGATCAATAACACAAGTGATCATAATAATAATAATAATAATAATAATAATAATAATAAGATGATGATGGTGATGCTGATGACAAATATATATATATATATATATATATATATATATATATATATATATATATATATACATACACACACATATATATATATATATATATATATATATATATATATATATATATATATATATATATATAATATATATATATATATATATATGTTCAACATATTATCAAAGATTGGAATATTATATGGTCAGAACAACGAAGTGAAAAAATCGAGATCGCTGTCTCATTTCAAACACAATGTGACTTACCATATTAATTGGTAATTGTGAATGCTTTGAATGTGGAACTAAAAAAAATCCATGATACTTTCATTTAATAATTTGTCCCATCATAATGGAACACCAAGTATATATATATATATATATATATATATATATATATATATATATATATATATATATATATATATATATATATATATATATATATATATATATATATATATATAAAGAGAGAGAGAGACCTGAACAATTTGGGTAAAGAATGTAACGAATTTTCAAACAGGTGTTTTATGCTGTTGAAATTTGATGGGAGATATTAAAACCTGTATTAACGATGTTCTTGCTGCTATTTTGCTATTTTCTCTCAATATGATATAGATCTGGACACTTTCCAACATATTTTGTTAAAAATGTCCTTTTGAAAACTTTAGCTCATCGTCTAGAACTCCTTCCTCTATGTGCGGCATTCTTTCAGAAGATAACTATCCCAGATTTCCTTTCCCTTCTGGAATATAGCGTATGTCATCCATCTGCTAAAATTCTCATCCTCAGTTCAGCTATTCATTTACATACTCGTCATTTAGGCGGTTCGTTGCCTTCATTCTACCTCGTGAGTGTTTCATTTGGTAAGCCTTCCTTCTTTATTGTGTATCTGTTTCATTTCTCTAATACTGATTCTGAGTATGAGTTATATTTGTTTAATTTTTTAATGCTTTTTCGTTCCCTACTCATTCATTTCATGGAATTCTCGGTATATTTGTGTAGATGTAAAATAAAAGGTGTTAATTTAAACCATATACAGAAGGTTTAAGTGCATATGCAAGCTAACACATCAAAATACACACACACACACACACACACATTTACATATATATACATATATATATATATATATATATATATATATATATATATATATATATATATGATACGAACATGTGTTCAATGTTGAGTTTACAGTTAGGTTTTAGAGATTATAATGGTGTCATTCTGGTGTCATTCTGGTGTCAGCTCGAATTTGTATTTTTAATATTTCACACCAAATCATGGAAACTTTCCCCTAATATTACAGTGACGGTGTCATTTCCGGATATTAGTCTTCATAATTATACGGCATGCGGCAAAATAATGAATGATATTTGTCGGTTCAATAAAAATGAAATAGTGTCAAGAACGAAAAATGTTTTTATATTTTCGATATATACATATAATTGCATTTTTTTCATTTAATTTGAGGCTGTAATGATAAATCGGTAACTTCAACACAAAAAGCGTTGGACCACCAGATCACCTGAATTGAACCCATGCGATTTTTTCTGTGGGTAAACCTGCAATCAAAGTTATACACTCATCGCCCTCGATCTATTGACCAATTAAATGATGCTATAAGTCAAGTAATTGCTGCCATTCCACATGAAATGACACGTCGAGTTATGGACAACTTTCTTGGAAGTCCTCACAGTGTGTAAAAAGTAACAGCAACCATTTCACTGATTTAATTTTTAAAACGAAATAAAACATGACATTATATATACATTTCTAAGATAAAATCACATTTTTCGTTCTTTACACTATTTTGCGTTTATTAAACTTACAAATGTGTTAGATCATTTTCCGTACTCTGTAGATTAAATATTCTGGAGAAACTGAAGACTTCCGTTTAATCTGACTTAAACATGGGATAGGCTAAACTTATGTCTTTCGTTCTGTGGACTCACTAATAAACAATTTAAAGGTTTTCAATATATTGATACATCCAGTAATATTTAGCAAGCTTGTTTTGCCAACTATCGTTTTTAGTTTAATGTAGTGAATTTCCTACTTAACATATACTTATTGATATAAACCAAAGGTATGTTTCATTTCGTTTAATGTCCTTAGTAAAGACGTGACATTTTCTTTTTTCCGAAAGATGGATAAAAAAGTAAGTCGGACTGGGACTTGTAAATTTGTTACGGCAGCCAGTCTAGAAAAAGCAAGACTTTGAATTAAATATACAGCCCAATTTTGCCAGCTTAAGTCCGATTTCTCTCCATAACCGGGAAGCCTTACTGAATTAATGAGATTGGCTGACGCTTGAAGTTACAAATGTCTGATAATAATATACAAATAGATAGGCATGTCTGTATACCCATAAATAACACCGTCTGCAATGGAAATTGAAATCATGACAGAAAAGTTTATTAAAAATTTACTAAGGAATGACGTGTAATCATTTTTATAAATACTGTTAAAATTACATATGTAATTTCCTATTAGTAGATTTCTTTGTAACGTTATACAATGCTTAGTATTAAGGAGACGGGTATATTTTACTTTTGGTTTCTCCACAGTATCTAATCTAGACATCAAATAAAATTATTTGGTTGTTAATTTTTGGGTTCCTTCACAATTTTGAATTATGTTTCTTCATATATGCTTGCTAAAACATCGAGTATTCATTAGTTTTGTGAGGATCTTGCTTAGTCGTTAATAACCGGGCTTATATTTAAATTCATGTTCGTATTTGTGGCAACCATACATATTGAGAATATGGAATATGTGAATAACGATGATATTTTAACGAAGAAGAGGAACTACATGGAAATTGATATTAAGAGACAGAAAGAGTGAAATGATATTTCATGAACACATTATTAGCAAAGAGTGATTAAAAATTCATTGGTCACTCTCAGGGTATATTGAAGGTAAGGAACACCATTAGGAAGAACACAAAAATTATTTTACAAGTTTTTCTAAATGTATGAGGAAATAATGGCTAAATGATCTGATACAGAGTCAAACGTTAATTTGATTAGCAAAATACAGGGCGTTTGAGATGTTGATACCAAACCATAATATGAATGATTGCAGAAGATATTATCGTCCCAAATACAGATATGTATGTTTGGATTTTACTAAACCATTATGATAGGTCACTTCTTGGTTTCACTAGACTAAGTCCTGGTCTTTCTTGTCTTGAAGTCACATAGATGCGATCGCTTGTATTTATCCCCTTGTTATGTGTTTTACTAAATTATATATATATAATTTGTTTATAGCACACATTCTTTTTCCTAGTTTCCGCCACAATATATAGTATATGTAATATCTATGTGGCACACACACACACACACACACACACACACACACACACACACACACACACACACACACACACACACACAAACACACACACACACACACACACATATATATATATATATATATATATGTATACAGTAAGGTGAAACAAGTATTTGGACAGTAAACAAATGGATTTAGAATCATATATTGAAAGAAAAGCATTGTCTAAAGCTCACAATATATTCGTACAGCAATTATAAATGCAAATAAACAGCAAAAAATAAATTATTTGACACGTATATATATTTTGTATACAATTTATTAAAACAGGTAGGGAAAAAACAATGCTTTTCTTTCAATATATGATTCTAAATCCATTTCTTTACTGTCCAAATTCTTATTTCAACTCACTGTGTGTGTATATATATATATATATATATATATATATATATATATATATATATATATATATATGACCATCAAATCGACCATAATATACTTTCGTGTGTCATCATTTTGTTTTACATTTATTGAAAACTTTTTAGCCTTTTATGATAATCAGTATTGATCAAACGTTGTTATTTGTCTAACAATTTGCAGTCAATATTTAACATTCACTTTTCCAACATATTAGTATATAATTACTAGACAATTATGAATCATATCCTGCGACATTTGCTGCTTGCATATATTATAAATGACATAAGCACGATTCATTTTTTTTCTTGATATTTTCGACGAATAAGCTTAATGAAATCTGATTAAAATAGACGCTATCTTGGCGACACATGTAAGTTTATTTTGTGGAATGGACAGTCTGGCCCACTATGAAAGCAATTATCTAACTTTTTGCGACTTTGAGAGAAATGTAAACAAATTTACTATGATCTGGAATTGTAGTGAAAGCAATAACATGTGCCACGAATATATCGTGAGAATCCAGTATGTCGAATTAGTAAATACCAAACATTTCAAATATCAGCTATAACTCAGTTAGCAGTGGATATACATAGAGTGAATATAGAATAAGCCGCGCTGGGTGTAGTTTTTCTCAATATCGCAAAAGTCTACAAAACTAAAACAATAACATGAAAACTCAAGCCAAGTTCATAAATGACCCAGTCAAATTGAATCTGCTATATGAATGTCAAGCATGGCGCCAAACCCTTCAGAAATAGATAAATATTTTGCTCTATTCTAAAATTAATGGTTAAAATTACAGAGGGTAAGCCATATTTATTTTTGATCAACGACGCAGCTTACGACGATGCTGATATAAAGACTTTACAGACATTTTTGAATAGAAGAAGGAGTGCTATATATGTGTGCGAGATGATAAGAGAAATAATTAACAATTGGCTAAGATAGCCCCAGTCATTTTCATGCTATATGTTTTGACAATTTCAAATTGACTGAAGCTGTCTTGACCCATCTCGTGTATATAAATTAGGATCAACCTCTTCTTATCCCCACTTCGTGAATAATAATTGTTCTACGGAGCACAGAATATTGCAACTGACGTTGCATTTACTTTTTTTAAGATTTTAGTTATCAGGGAAGCAAGTTTACAGAATGGAGGTCCACAGGTTGGATGTTTGAGAAAAGAAACTGTTGGAGTAGAAGCGGCGGTTTCATTTAGTTATTTTAACAGTAAAATGGTGGGACCTATATGCCAATGTAGTATCACGCTTAAATTCATGTACTTGGGGCATCGGGAAAAAAGCAGTTTTCATTAAAATATTTGTAGAAAAGACAAAAGGGAGCCACATCACATCGGTGAGAAGGTGACTGGAGTCGAAATACCAGGTCAGGATCGATTAGATTACAGATCTTTCCTTGGATTTTGTCAGGAATCGCAAGATGTACGAGGGCCATTCAATAAATAAGGTGAATGTTTCGGTATAAGGACTTCTAATACAGATAGAAGCTTACTCTTTTTTATTTATTTTTTTTGTTTTACTTCTTTTTCACATGGATTTAATTTCTTTTGCAGAATAAAAAAATAACTTTGAGAGTTTTGGCAATTTACAAAGATGGCCGACCAAGAAGCATGCTCCAGGATTGAACAGCGGTCAGTTATCAAATTTTTGGTTGCTGAAGGGTGCAAACCAGTTGAAATTCATAGGAAAATGTCAATTGTGTATGGTGCCACATGTTTCAGCCAAAAAATGTCTACAAGTGGGCTAAATTGTTTAAAGAATGACGGAGAAGTGTTGAGGATGAAGACACGCCTTGGAGACCTACAAAAGTGAGATCTCCTGAGGTGATCGAATCAGTCAATGACCTCATTTAGTCTGTAAGAAGGGTGACAGTGGATGACATTGCAAGGACTTTGAGCTTATCTGTTGGGACAAACGCAGGGGGTCATCAGTCAAAAGGATTCATCTTGCATCATGACAACGCAAGACCTCACACAGCAGCCCAAACGGTGCAGACCATCAACGAGCTGGGCCGCGAACAGCTCCCTCATCTCCCTTACAGCCCAGACCTTGACTCGTCAGACTTTCACCTGTTTGGTCCCTTGAAAGCGTTCACAAGAGGCACGAAGTTTAAAAGTGACGATGAAGTCAAACGTGTTGTGAGCGACGAGCTGAGACATCAGTCCAAACATTTTTACGCTGAGGGAATACGGAAGCTTGTGCACAGATGGGAAAAGTGTGTGACAGTGCTGGGAGACTACGTTGAAAAATAAAAAAAGTAAGGTTCTATCTGTATTAGAAGTCCTTATACCGAAAAATTCACCTTATTTATTGTATGACCCGCGTACAATAGGAGCCGGAGAACATATATGGCAGCAGTATTCAATGCAGGTACAAATGGTAGATTTGAAAATGCGCAAGATTGATTCTAACGAAAACGAATTTTCGAGCACGACAAAGTAAACAAGCTTTCCTTGCACTTGATGCAGCTATTGATTCGATGTAGACTTTCCGCATCATGTCAATAGAAAATACAAGGAGGCGAGCTGTGTTGCTCTACTGGGGTCTAGCGTTAACCACTGGGTGCATATATAATTCTGAGGAACCATTTCCTTCACGGTCACCTCTAGATATCCTGGTTTGTCGTTGCTTGAGATAAATTAAGATATGTTTTTTTCAATTGGCATCCTAAAAGATTAATGGGGAAGTGGTTCTATTTTGGGCATCTGTTTCTTAATGTTCTTCTGTAGGTAAAAGTGTCCTATTTCCTACTCTAGACTTGTGCCAAACTATTGTGCGATAAATATCTCAGATCCCTAACCACAGCCGCCTACGTGTGTTTCCTTAATTACTTTCATCCTAACTAGATCCTACAGAATCGTGCACGTAAGTCAAATTTAGTCAACGTAAAATACGTTTTCTGTAATGTGTTATAGATTTAGTCCTTCATCATAACAAATGAATTAAAAATAATCCTCATCAGGGAATCAAACATTGTGGTACTATTGTGGATTTTACTAGACTTGTCCATACTCTCAAACTGCTGCAACGAAATTGCTCATAAAAGACAAAGAATATCGCTAAATTTCGCCATTAATGCGTCTTTTAATTTTAGTAGATGCCATGTTTTGTAAAGAATTCAAAATTCCCTTGGGTATTAAGTATTTCTGTCATGAGGAATTATAGTTACTTTATTGATATTACTTCGCTGATGACATACGGTACATGATAATTGATATTATCAAGAAAATTTGATGAAAGTCTACTATAGAGGAAATGTCAAAGATGAATGTTTTATGACCCATTTTCGAGCTTGGAAACAAAGAATCGTAGAAGAGTTATTTTAAAATAGGATTGCTGCACTGTTGATAAAAATTTGTGCACACATACACTACAGTTCAAAAGTTCCATCATTATTATGAGATAAACTTGATAGAATATTGAAAACAAAATATGAAAAAGGTTTCTTAGAGTTACTGAAAAAACAATGTGATCAACTATCAAACTTATACTTTGAAAAACTTTTGCAATGAATGCCAATACTTTTGTGCTGCAGTAATCAAGACTAAAGGAGGAAATTTTGACAAGGGCAAAATTTAATCATAAAATATTTTTTCTTTTTTTTAAAATATAGTTTTAATTTTAAAAAAATCATGTTTAAATTCTTTTAACATTGTATAATAACTTTCTCAAACAACTACTTTTTGATTCGATTTAAAAACAGTAACAGAGTAGCGTTAATATTTTGAAATGTATTTTATATATATATATATATATATATATATATATATATATATATATATATATATATATGTATATATATGTATTTGTATATATATGAATATATATATATGTATGTATATATATGTTTGTATGTATATATATACATGTATATATATATATATATATATATATATATATATATATATATATATATATGTATGTATATATATATATATAGATGCATGTTTCATTAAATAACATAGACAAGTGTTGTCTATTTATTTTATGTAAATTCTTTCATATCGTCTGATAAGCTTAATAACATTATTATTAAACCAAGAAAGAAAATCACAATATTGATACATATTTTTTAATCCTATCTAAACTTTCGGCTTACATAAGCCATTATCAAATATGAAAATTACATTACAATATATTAAGAAACACACGTACAAAACAGTGATGATTTCAAAGCAACGACATACTCGTGCATATAAGACGCTGGAAGCGAAAATCGCACCACAGCTCATGATGTCACACATTACCACGCAAGAGTGAATTTGAGAATTATTAATTATTGGAAGCCGTTGGTATAAACCAATGGCTTCTTTTACAAATTATAAGCATTTAATAATATTTCTGGAGATTTCATTGTTTATTTTGTTCAGGTTACGTTTCAACTGCTTTATGTATATAGCTTCAATAATTTTTAGTTTTTGCTTATTGTTTTCATGTTTAAGTATAGTTGTGTTTTCAACAAGTATTTTCCGGAATTGTGTATGCGACCAGGCATGTTGTTTTAAATGCCTAAGAATGGTAGAGTTATCATTAAAATGTAGTGTCAAGCGTCGTGAAAGCGAGTTTGTGGTGTGACTAACATAAATATTATTTAATTCTTTGGAGTTATAATCTCCCAAAAGGCCCTTGTATTTGTAAACTATGTTGGTTTTTTGCAAATCGCTAACCGGAGAAGAATCATTGAGAATAATTGAGTTGGATATACTATATTTAGTGTAGTATATGATTAACTTAATTTTTTTGCTACTATCTGTTGTAGATATATTACAATTTAATAATTTGTTCAGTATATTTTCATCTTGTTTATAATTAGTATGCATTTGATTACGATATAGGAGATTAATATGTTTGAGATTAGAAGAAGTAGTATTATGTTCTATTTGCTTAGTATTGAGATTTCTAAGAAAGCATCTCATTTGTTCATCGACTATATAGTTTGGAAAGCTATTATTAATAAGTGTTTGTTTTATATTCTTTAGTTCACTGTAAAAAATCTGTTCTGTGGATGAATGAGTTTTTTGCACGAAGTATTATTTATTATATAATTGCTATTTTGTAGTAATAATCGCTCTTGTAGTTAAGTGTACATGAATTTATGCTGGTAGGTTTTTTGTATGGCGAAATAGTAAATCTTTTATCATTTGTATTTAACAATATGTCAAGGAAGGGAATTTTATTAGTAGTATTGAGTTCATACGTGAATTTAAGGGCAGAATTAATTTGGAAACGTCTTTGAATTTGAAGTAAATCATCTGTATTTTTAACTAATATAAGGATATCTTCAACATATCTTAGGTAGATGGATGTTTTTTTTTAATCTGCAAATATCTTATTTTCGAGGTTCGACATGTAGAAATTGCTAAATGTAGGACCCAGTACTGAACGCATGGAGACACCATGACGTTGTATATATATATATATATATATATATATATATATATATATATATATATATATATATATATATATTATGATGATCTAAGAAAGGGACTTCAGTAGTACAAGCTAATAGTAGATTCCGTAATATATTAGGGTTAATTTTAAGTGGGGGTAAAGATGAGTTACTCTATATATTTCTTATAATTATGTCAATAGTTTCACTAACAGGGACATTGGTAATAAGTTTTCAACATCAATTGAAGAAAGATCTCATTGTTGGGTTTTTCACTTTTTAGGATTTGGATTACTTCTAATGTTGACTTAACTCTATATTTACTAGAAAGGTAGGGAGTAATGAGTTGGTTAATGTATTTTGTTAGCAGATATACAGGAGTTGGAATTTGCGATTTGATAGGACTGAGAGGATAGTTAGGTTAATGTGTTTTTATAGTTCCGTATATGTAACCAGTTCTATAATCACCAACGATTTTAATGAGTTTTAAAGAGTTCTGTTCAGCATTATTTTCCTTAATGAGTTTATTAACCTTTGATTTTAGTTGGTTGGCCGGGTACGTGTTAAGTCTTTTAAGCTTCATGTGATCATGGAGCAAGTTTTCTGTTGTAATCCAATTTGTTTAGGATGACGAAAATGTTGGTTTTATCAGCTTTTTTTTACAATGTAGTTCTTGTGCGGCAATTTTAAGTTGTTTAGAAAGTATTTTTGAGGAGTTTCGGCTTTTATCATGCCGATCCTTGAATGACTTGGCCTTAAATAATTTTTTAAAATTTTGGTATTATTTCTATTAGTTGTTCATCCTAGAGTTTAACAATTGTTTGGTTTAGCGTCTCAATTTCTATTTTTTTAAATTCGATTGTACTTACGGTATATATGACAGTTAAGTCCAATGTTAAGTAATTCTTTTTGGTGCTTAGTTAGTTCCATATGAAAATCAGAAGGATAAACGGGATACATATTTTGATGAGATCAACGTAGGTACAATAATACGAGTGAAAGTCACGTAATTAATGGTCACTCCGCTTAGTAGTTCTGACAAGAATCTCTCTATCTCTCTCCCTCTATCTATCTGCTTACGGCGATATCATGTCGGATCACAGTCGAACGAACACCGAAGTTAAGCAACGTCGAACGTAGTCAGTATCTAGATGGGTGAACGCTTAGGAACACTAGGTTCTAAATTTTGTGGGTGTTCGGATGGAGCAATGGATAACGGCTCCAAAATGATAATCGGAGAGCCGAGTTCGAATTACAGTTGTGTTCGTTATATTGACTTACACGCAAATACACCTGGGGAAAGTATGAATCCACTTCTTCCCCATACTTATGGATTAATTAGTAGCATTAATATCATTAAAACATTATTATCGCCTCAAAATTGTTCAAATCTAAAAATAATATATGGATATAATTATCTGCAGAAGTTTGATAATGCGTAAAAATAGAAATATTTCTCTTTGTCTCTCCCTCTCTCCATATATATATATATATATATATATATATATATGAATGACAAAAAAATGAAACTCATTATTATCCCATTTACATGGAAATTTCGCTCCTCGAGAGATTTTTCTCATAAAAATTCGTTGGAAATTGTCAATAATAAAACATTTGATAAAACAATGAATGTTGGATAAAACAATGAATCGTAAGATTTTTTGTTTAAATTAAAAATTTAAAAAAGATAAGAAAAAAGAGGGAAACATGAAAAAAAGAGAAGAAAAAAGAGGATAAACCGAAAATAATGGAAATGACATCTCAGAGGGAGATAGAAATAAATAAAAAGTATTGAGGGGAACATGAAGACAGATACATATACAAGTCTAGACAGAAGAAGGGATTGAAGATTAACTTTATTTAAAATTAACATTTTTTGTTCAAGTTGCTCTCTCCAAAACATTTTGGGAATTGAGGGAGATCGACCTGAACATTCAAATTGACTGGGGATTCATAGGTTTTGCTCAAATTCCTAGTAGCTTTAAGCGTAGATGTAATTTATGTTTCGAGGCGAAAATTACAATTATTAAATTCATCAATCAAAACATTTTAATGAATAAAAGGAAGGAATTGGTTTCCAAGTGTCGTCATAGAAGTAAATTCAAACTGATATTTTATTTTCAAACTTGCACTTTTCACATTCACTTATCTTCTATATTTTTTCTTTAACTCTCTTCCTATTGGTTCCTTTATTTTGGTTTATGTTATGTATATGTAATTCTCTTATTTTCTTTATTTTTACGTAGTTTTATTGCTAGGTATATCTCGTCAAATTTCCATTATATTTGTCACCTCTCTTTCTTTTCTGTTTGTTCAATTTTTTTTTATATATGATTTATTAATGTATAACCGATATGATGCTAGTTTGATTTATTTAATAATATAGATTTCCCCCGTACTTGATAAACTTTATTTGAAAAGTTATTTTTCTATATTTCTTTTTTAATCTAATTAAAAGGTATTTTAAAGAGATTTGTTCTATATCTAATACACTTTGAAATACACTTTTCCTATCCTATAAGAACTTTTAAAATTATATTTATTTATTTTCTCTCTCTATATATTTTAACTTTTTAATCTTTCATTTGTTTTATGTTTGATATGTTATGAGCAATTAAATACATTAATGATTTAAATTTACTTTTATTTACCTGTTTCATGACTAGCTGTTTTTTTGTTTGTATTATCCTCTTTTGTCCTTAGTTATTCGGTCTTGATCTTTACATCTGTAAAATAACTCTTGACACTTTATCGATTTTAATTTATAATTTAATCTATATTTAATCTGTATAATCTATTATAATTTAATCTACAATTATTATTTGCATATATATGATACTATCTAATATTTTATTTTAATCTAAAATTAATCTATATAATCTTTAAATTAAACTAAATTTTAATCTATACTTTTACCTTTTATTAATCTATTTAATATTTTTCTTTTATATTGTAAAAAAAATGTGGTATTACTTATCTATTTATTTAAATTCTTCCTTTATTTAATTATCAATTTTAATATTCAGATTTAATAATAATGTCTTTAATTTTATTATAAATTTGATTTCCTTTTTATAATATTAAAATTATATAATAGTATTAATAATAAATTCTAAAATTTCTTTAATATACAACCTTAAAAAATCTTTAGATATTGTTTTTCTTGATGTAATATTTTCCTATTTGAAAAGAGTTAACATTTTAAATATAGGTCTTTGTTAATCTTCAACTATTTTAATTTCTGTCTAAATTTGTATTTGTATCTGTCTTCCTTTTCCTTCTCATTACTTTTTCTCCGTATGTCGCTCTTAAATGCATTTTCCCGTATTTGGGAATTTTTCCGTTTTCTTCCTCTTAATTTCTTTCCTTTTTTCCGCTTTCTTTCTATCTTTTCAAGTTTTAATTTTCACTTTGAAAAAAGACGTTATAATCATTTTCTTTATCTAACGTTTTATTATTGGCAAGCTCGAGGGAACTTTTCGAAGAGAGAAATCTCTCGAAAAGCGAAATGTCCATAAAAATGGGGTAAAATTGAGATTCATTTTCATGTAATTCATTTATATGCTCTATAAGAAATATATTGAGTTCTCTTTTGTGGATCAGTTTTAATATTTTATATTATTAGGGTTCACTTGGATTGAACCCACGAAATTTTTACCCCCCCCACACACATATATATATATATATATATATATATATATATATATATATGTGTGTGTGTGTGTGTGTTTAAATCGGATTGTAAAGGACGATGTGCATAAAATTGAACAACGGCTAAAAAGATCTCCTGAAAACTGCTCAGTATTCTCCGTATTGTGAGGAAACTTCTAGCATTCTCCGTATTGTGAGGAGACTTCAAATGTGAGGAGTCTTGTAGAAGAACAGACCAGTATTCCAATAGATAATCTGATGGAGATGTTGACTTTCTGTAGACAAACAACACACTTCGGAATGGGATCACACATATATTGACAGGCTTAAGAAAGGGCTCGCCATTATCACCAGCTATGGCGCATATATATATGGAATACTTTGAAGAAATGGCATTAGAATCTATATCTCAAAGCCAACTATATGGTTAAGGTACGTAGATGACACCTTCATCATCTGGCCACACGAGGAAGTTGTTCAGATTATAAAAGACCTTCGATACAGTTCACAATGGAGAAAGAGAGTAACAACACACTCCCGTTCCTGGATGTTCTAATATCTCGAACAGAGAATGGGTTCAAGACAACTGTATACAGTAAGCCGACATTCACCGGACAGTACCTCAATTTCAACTCCCACCATCCATACAGCGTAAAGAAAGGGATCGTCCGCTGCTTATAACACCGAGCAAAAGTCATAAGTGGCGACCCAGAAACATTAGATAAAGAATTGGTCAGTATAAATAGTACCCTACAAAGTAACAACTACCCTGGGTACATGGCAGCAGCCAGCAAAAACTGAGATAGGTGGGCACAAGAGGAGGAGGAGGTCAACAATACTCAGAAAACAGTCTGCCTGCCTTATGTGAAGGGGTTATCAGAGAAAATACAAAGGATCTTCGGTCCATATAACATCAGAACAACGTTCAAAAGTTAGACGATATTACGCAGATATCTCTCCCGAGTATGACACTCCATAGAGGAGAACATGACTAAAGACTGTGTGTACGCTATCCTGTGCAGCAGCGGAAATAATTATAAAGGAGAGACAGACCGCCCCCTTAAGGTGAGGCTTCAAGAACACCAGAAAGCTGTAACACGAGGGGAAGTGGAAACATCAGGCGTGGCTGAACACATATTGAGAGAGAAGGGAGATCACCGTCCTCTGTGGGATCAAGTTGAGATCATAGACAAGGAACACCATTGGAAAATTCGTAAACATAAGGAATCCGCGCATATTCTAGGCCACAAAAATCTCCTGAGCTGACCAAGCATAGAAATGAATACAATATGGGAACCAGTAATAAGGAGTGCCAGAGAAAAGCGATAATAACAAAAAAGTTGCAATATGAGCTCTGGTAAAGCATGAAATGATAACTGCAGAAATTGCAATAGGAGCACTGGTAAAAATGGTTGCTGAAGACATTAGGTTTATAATACCCAGAAATTCATACACAAATGTCCCCAAGGACACATGTCACAGTGGATGAAGGCGTTGCTTATATCCAGTGACAAGACACAAAAAGTGTGAGTTCAATACACGGTTAAGGCAGTGGAGAACTTTCAGTGGAAAGAATTTACAGGAGATAACCGATAACTGACATCCATTAAACATGGTACCCCAGTGAGCGAAATAAAAGATTCCGTTCGACATTCCAACCACCTGAAGAAGGCCGGAGAGTACAACGACCGAAACGTTGTAATAAATATGGCGACAAAGATGAGGACAATAGTCCGAATAATGTAAATAATGTACATAATACCTAATGTCAGAAATATAGACAGGTGTGTCTTGAAGTTTAATATAAATAAATTTAGTATTAATGTATTTGTTGTAAAATCAAATCAAATTTGAAAAGAATTTAAAAACGCGTGCCTTCATAAGAATATATGAAGCAACTATGGAATAACATACGGTAAACCGTATTTACTCGTTGTCGTTTTATGAAATTTTATATATATATATATATATATATATATATATATATATATATATATATATGTCAGTATGTGCCTGTGTTAAAAATAATATAGTCCTTTACACTCTGGCAATAATCAACATCATCTAGTTTCACTAGTTTTCGGTGGCAAGATCTGGTGACGCATGGACGCACTTATTTCTTTACAGAATGCCTTGTGAAAAATGACGGATTGAAAAGAATGAAGTAAAAGATATCCCGAATGCATGAAATAAGATTGTATTAGGATAATTACAGAATAAACTATAAAACGTACCAACAAGTGTCCGCAGTAAAAATTCAATGGAAACCTGATGAACGGAGTTGGTTGTTTCTTTGAATCTGTTTAGTGGCATATCAATCTTTATTGTTTGTTTAATACAAAAATCTAAATATTTTGTACATAATACATCTACTGACTTCATCTACAGATCTGTTGTATGTAATTTTATACTTTATGGGAAAACTATTTGCGTAGTTTTATAGTTTGTAGATCATAAATTGTTTTGTTGGCCATTTTCTATAAGAATGTATTTTTTAGTGTTGTATTGATTGGCATTTTACTATAAAAATGTATTTTTTAGTGTTGCATTGTTTGGCATTTTACAATAAAAATGTATTTCTTAGTGTTGCATTGATTGGCATTTTACAATAAAAATGTATTTTTTAGTGTTGCATTGATTGGCATTTTACTATAAAAATGTATTTGTTAGCGTTGCATTGATTGGCATTTTACTATAAAAATGTATATTTTTAGTGTTGTTTTGCTTGGCATTTTAATATAAAAATGTATTTTTTAGTCTTGGATTGATTGGCATTTTATATAAAAATGTATTATTGCTGATTTTATTATAATAAATTACCGTTGACTTTTCTGTGGGTGTTCACTGTTTGCCTATATATAGCTGGGACCTTAACAGGAGCTACCACCACGGGTGAGGGTGAAGTTGAGATCAACAGTAGTTAAGCGGTGGCTCCACGCAAATTAAAACCTTCATTCTCCCAATCAGATCTCCCAATCAGGTACCTTTGCAGGATGTAATTTATCGTTATATCCATGACAGGTTTCGGAATGATTCCATCGTCTTTGCTTGACTTACCAAAACGTGTTCTATGCCCTAACTTGCACTCATGTTGGGTATTATTATCACCTCAACAAACACATTATATATTTATCAATAGCAGAGTAGTAATTAATACATTGAATGTCGGAAATAAATTTCCAAATATCGCATTAAACAGAGGCAAGGACAATTAATAGTAAAGCGTGTTGTGCACTAATGTATTACATTAAATGACCCAGACGCGGGAACACAAGAGTGAGAAACTTTTGTCGATGAAGCGGTCTTCTCTTATAATGATTCCTCTGCAGAAGAATATATTAGCATTTGTGTCGACACCAAATATTGTGGTTTCGTATTTATTAAAAACTAATTGCTATTTAAGCACTTATTAGCACCGTGTTCCATGATCAACTTTCAACTGCTAACCATATTAAACATATCAAATAATGAATACATTTCCGATAAATTGAATGGGTACATTCATAAATATACAGGCACACACTTGCATACGTATCAGCACTATATGCAGTGAGTTTAACACATATATGCGAGTGCGCGCGTACGCTCACAAATAAACAGTATAATGGACTCTTCAATCCGTTTCGATGTATGAGGATCTGTCAACTTAATTGATTCAGTTATGAAATTTTGAGCGATAATCTTAAGTGGGGCTTAAGCTCCGCTGGTTATTTACAAAGGAGGCCGCATATTGAGCAAGAGTGAGAAATGTGGGATGAGATCACTGTTAGATTCGCTGACCCTTTAGATCGTGCTCTCGCTTCTTGACGAGGATTCAGACATGCTGATTGAAAACTGTTGAGCCCACTAAAATACGTTTATCTCCATTCTACCAGCTCCAAACTAAGCGTTTGAGGGTGTTATGAGGTACAATTTTAACCGTATATATATATATATATATATATATATATATATATATATATATATATATATATGTATATATATATATATATATATATATATATATATATATATATATATATATATATATATATATATCCAATACTTTTGCATGTATCCAATACTTTTGCATAGGGTAATTTTGAACTTTGATTAAAAAAAATGGATTCAACCATGAGTTTTTAATTTTCCTTCCATATAAAACTAAAACAACTTTACGAGATATTACTTACCAAATATCAGGCAAAATGGCGAACATAAACTAGAGTTATAACAGAAAATAACATGTATCCAATACTTATGCGTGTCACTGTATATATTGAAAAAGAGAAAACGATATAGAGAAAGAAGAATGGGAATATGTGAGAATGCTGTGAATGGAAATAATAATAGTTTTGGTTAGGGAGTCACACACAAGTAAAGAAGAATGATATGTCCAATGATATTAATTCTCTATATATTTCTCCTCTCCCTTCCCCTATCACTTTCTCATTTATTTATGTACTTGAGGTGGTGCTGAGAGGTCTGACCCAGAACCCTGAATCTGAAGTTTAGTCACATGGTTAGATTTTGGGAAGTGGTTACGACGTGAAATCTTCAGCACGCTCTACATATAAAATTGTATAGTTTTAAACGTTACTATTAGTGGATACACATATTTCAATCGGTGCTGCTTTTATTTCTTAAACTGTTAATCTGTTTACATTCGTCTATCGGCCTGAATATTTAGGCACTCTTATTTAAAATAATATAATCTTTGCAGAAAAAAAACCCTCATTAGATCTGACGTGTTTTACACTGATTCGGCCATAGAGAGCATCACTGATCAAGCAAGGTTGAAACAGGCACTTATAAAAGCAAATCCTTCTCGAAAGATCCTATCTGCTCAGTGTCCTATCTGAACTTAAACTAAACACTTTCTAAAGAAGTAATTATTTTTATTATATTTATTAATCAGAAATATTTTATCAATTTGAATCTTACTTTATGGATACACATATTGGAGTAGAAAATATTGTCTATTTGTTAAACAATATATTTATTTATTTTCAGACCGGAATATTCGAGAAATCTAATTAAAGAAACATATAGGTCTCCACAGAGTTTACATTTGGTTAAGAAACTAAGCAGATATGAACATTGGAGAACCTGAGAAGGATCTGCGTTTATAAGACACAATTCCGGCTTTGATGGGTCGGCCATGTCTTCCGTGACTGAGGCGTCTCTTCTAACGTCGATTTCAACGGCAAAGACGAACGTAGGTTCGAATCTTGTTGGTGAGGACAATTTAAATTTTTAAATAATATATCGAGGATATTCAGGCCGGTAGATAATATTAAATAAATAATATGTTTAACAAATGTTATGGGGCAGACCCCTTTTACACAAGATGGACTCGTCCAAAGTATACTTATACCGACAGAGAGAATACCTGCAGGTTGAGATACGTTGAGTCAGGGTGAGAGATACGAAGACAGTACACAGGGTGTTCACAGAGAGTTATACGAGAGTCCATCGAGAGAGATAATTACGGCTTCACTTACAGAGACTTGTACATATACTTTCTACTAACCCGCATTCCTAGACTACTAACCTTCACTTCAAGTCTGTATTCTTACGTTTAATACACTTATTTTTCTGTCTCAATTCCTGGCGTTGTTTATTTATTTGTGCTGGATTCCATTCCCGGAATACACAACAACTTGGCGACGAGGATTTCGGACCCACACAAAAAAAATTCTCTCACGTCAACATAAAAACTTGACGACGGAAATTTGAGAGTCACGTCGACGACAACACCTTGGCGATAAACTCGAAGGAACTCACACTGAGAACTACAAATTAACGACGAACATAAAAGAACGTGCATAAGAGATAGAAAGAAAATTTTCGTCACTCCCTAAAAAATGGAAGATTTTCAAAAAGCAATGCTTGGGTTTATAAGAAGAAGTGAAGAAAGACAAGTGCAACTCCAGGAATTAATATTAAAAGTAACGGTTAACGCACAACAAAAGAATATCGAAAAAGAGGCGACTTTTTCTCAAGATGCCGTTTGGAACATAATAGAAACATTTAAATACTCTCTGGAATATGATAAAAATGTTGGAGACTATTACAGATGTCATGAAGACATTTTCAACATTGATTTCCAAAATTGGACGGAAACTAAGTAGCTACGTTTATTGCTCAGGAAATTGGGAACAGAGGAGTATAGAAAATTTGTGGAATATATTCTACTGAAAAAGACAAACGATTTGACATTTGACGAGACAGTTACATGGCTTACGGAGCTCTTCAGTCCAAAGACTTCATTTTTTCACAAAAGGTGGAAATGTCTCAACCTCGTAAAAAGCGCCACGTTCGCCTCAATGTCGAACAAACATTGTGATAATATTAAATTGGCAGAATTGACTCCGGACAATTTTAAGTGTCTTCTTTTCGTACAGGGATTAGTGTCAGCCAATGACAGGGAAATGCGAAAGAGAATGCTCACGAAGCTTCATAACGAGCCTGGATTAACGCTACAAAATTTGTCAGAAGACTGCCAAAAATGCTTGAGCATAGGAAAAGACTCTAAAGATATCGAGGAATCGGGAGTAGCACACATACGTAAGTTGAACAAAAGTTACCGTTCCTCCACCAAAAGAAAAACAACAATTTTATGATAAAAAAAATTACAAGGTATAAGGCGATTAGTGACAAAGATCAAAGCAAATATAAGCCCCCACCCCCATATGCATGTAACATCTAAGTAAAGAAAAAATCCGGAGAAACCCGTGTTTGCGCAGAATTTTCGACTGGGTTAAACAAGGCTATCAAGGATTATCACTACCCATTGCCAAGCCCGGAGGAAATATTTACCAAGATTAACGGTGGTAAGGTATTTTCTAAGATTGATTTAAGTGAAGCTTATCTTCAGATTCCAGTAGAAGAAGAAAGTAAAAAAAAATTATGTATCATTACTCACAAAGGACTTTACAAATTTAACAGATTGTCATTTGTGATAAAAGTAGCACTGTCAATCTTCCAACCGACTATGGATACCATGCTCATGGGACAGAACCTTGCTACTGCTTACTTAGACGATATTTTAATCAAAAGCGATAATGTAGAAGAATACGCAACACACATTAAAGAGGTTTTTAAAAGAATTCAGGATTTTGGTTTTAAAGTGAAGGAGAAAAAATTCGATTTTTTTCTAAAAGAATCAAGTATCTAGGCCATATAATCAATGAAAGTGAATCCATTGAAAACATGCACAAATTGAGGGCTCCCCTAAATGAATTATTGAAAAAAGATAACAAATGTAACTGGACGGAAGATTGTCAGAAAGCTTTTAAGGAGATCATAAAGAAATTAACGTCTGATCTAGCACTGACGCATTTTGATCCCAAACTGGAAATTATCATTGTTTGTGACGCCAGTTCACACGAGGGTGGGAGGTTGTATATTACACAAGATGCAGGATGGCACAAGGAAACCTATAGCTCACGCATCTAGATCGTTGTTACCAGCAGAAAGGAACTATTCGCAATTTGAGAAAGAAGCGTTAGGCATAATATTCGCCATAACTCGCTTCCACAGATACATATATGGATGAGAGTTTACTCTTCAAACTGACCATAAACCTCTTCTCACTATAATTGGATCGATAAAAGGACTACCAATTTACACAGCCAACAGACTTCTGAGATAGGGAACAATATTATTGAATTATAATTTCAAACTAGAGTTCCTACCGTCGAAGAAATTTGGTCATGCGGATGGATTATCTAGATTGGTACCTGCGAAATGCGAACCTTTGGAAGACTCTGTAATAGCGGATTTGCGAGCTGAAGACGAAATTAGTAAAGTGCTAAACAATACAGTAAGGCAATTACCAGTGACCCTGTTAGAAATCAGAAGAGAAGCTGAAATGGATGAATTCCTACAAAGTACAAAGAAAAGAATAGAAGAAAAAGAAAGAAATCTAGCGGAATGTTTTTCAATTTGTGATTACGTATTACTTTATAATGTATGAGTGGTCATACCCAAATCTTTACAAAGATGAATTCTGAAGGACTTTGATCTAGGACAATTAGGGAAAAATCGTATGAAAGCGTTAATGAGAAGTTTTGTGTATTGGACTAATATGGATAACGATATTACTCAAATGGTAGCAAAATGTAGAGGCTGTGCTGCAGCAGCAAAGACACCAACTATTATACAAAAACCATGGCCTAAGGTGGACAGAACTTGGTCTAGAATCCATGCGGACTATGCAGGACCCATAGATGGATAGTACTACTTGATAACGGTAGATAGTTTTAGCAAGTGGCCAGATGTTTTCAGATACAAAAACCCTACGACGGGACACATTATTAATTGTCTACACGAGTTATTCGCAAGATTTGGCTTTGTAGATTGCCTTGTAACGGATAATGGTACCCAATTCACCTCGAGCGATCTTCAAGAATTCTGTGCGACTTATCAGGTGAAACATATTAAAATAGCACCATACCATCCACGGGCAAGTCGAAAAGTTTGTGGACACGCTTAAGAGAGCCTTGAAAAAGCAGAGGACGTACCAACAGAAAGAGCCATACAACAGTTCCTACAAGTCTACAGAATCATCCCGAACGGAAACACACCATCCGGCCTTTCGCCAGCTGAAGTGATGTTTGCCCGCAAAATAAGGTCTGTTTTTGATAAACTATTACCCAGAAAAAATAAAAACCGGCATACACTGATAGTGCCTAAAAGATCCTTCAAAACAGGTGAACGGGTCTATTTCAGAATGTTCAAGAATAATATGGCATAGTGGGGACCATGTACGATAATAAACAGACTGGGAAATGTTCTATACACGATCTAAGGTGAAACATTCACTCACAGGAGACACATAAATCAGATACATAAAAGACGGGCAGAGGAACCAAACTCGTCACCTTCCAAAAATGAAGACGAGATGGAAGCGATTTTCGAAGCCTTCGAATTCCAAAAACCACAAGTTGCCACGGAGATCAGAAGAACAAGCCGAAAAAGAAAATTCACGAAACCGCTAATAATAGACCATAAGCGAAAAATATATTAACTCCCCCAACAAAGAAACTAGGGATGGTGTGTTTTGGGGCAGACCACTTTTACACAAGATGGACTCGTGCAAAGTATACTTATTCTGACAGAGAGAATACCTGCAGGTTGAGATACGTTGAGTTAGGGTGAAAGATACGGAGACAGTACACAGAGCGTTCACAGAGAGTTATAAGAGAGTCCAGAGAGAGATAATTACGGTTTCAGTTACAGAGACTTGTACATATACTTTCTACTAACCCGCATTCCTGGACTACTAATCTTCACTTCAAGTCTCTATTCTTACGTTTAATACACCTATTTTTCTATCTCAATTACTGGCGTTGTTTATTTATTTGCGCAGGATTCCATTCCCGGAAATCCACAACACTATATATCTATCGAGAGCGTATGTAAATGGAAACGTGGGGAATAGTTGACAATACCCAGCGGCTACAGTCTCTTTCATGCATTAAAACTGTCTTCAAGCCATGTTCCAACGAGACCTGAAGATTGCGTTTAATCATGAAACAGACGGTAGCAGTTCACTGTTTACTTCAATGCTCAATTTAATATTTATTTACTCTCTATCTCTCATATTGCGCAATTTAACCCATAAATATATCATACCATGAGACTATACTTTCATTACATAAATATATATATATATATACGTATATATATATATATATATATATATATATATATATATATATATATATATATATATATATATGTACGTATGTATATATATATATATATATATATGTACGTATGTAAGTATATATATATATATATATATATATATATATATATATATATATATATATATATATATATGGGACTTCGCATTTGTTATATAGGAATAAAGTGTCGCTACCAACACTTGAGTTTGAACATAGATCGCCACTGAGCAAGCTCAGGCGATCCCATTATTGAAATATAGTAGACCGCGTGACCATAGAGGAAACGCATATATGTAGAAAGTCGCTGACGTTTGAATGATCGCTATTTCTAATCTATCTTCAATACTATACGGCCAGCTATTCTCTACTCTATTCTCTATATTATTTCTCTCTTCGGATCACTATACGGATTAGTATTCGAGCAAGTATTATCGAGGAAGTACTATTAGTGTGAATGTTATTCGATGGCGTCTCACAGAAGTATTTTTCATTGGCGTTACTATAGCTGTAACTGCGATTATAAAGTCTCTACTACAACGATCATTACGACAGTGACAACGAGTATTCGTTGATATCACAAAAGTGGCAATTAATGTTTGTTGACATCAGAAAAATATTAACATTTTTATTTTCTTGTGCCTATATTATATCAGAAACCTTACAAGTTTATCCGTTTTGATCGTTCTTTCTCCGTCTATCTATCTGTCTATATATCAATTTATGTATACCTTGTCAAACACTAAAAACTTCATATAAAACATATATTGGTTGTACATTTTTGCAAGTGCTTATTTTATACGTTTTGTTGTATATGTCGTACAGGGAATATTTTAAAACTTTCTGTTTATATTTATGGATATGAAGACAGTGTAGTAACTGTTCGTGATGAATATTATTCTGATGCCTTTTATCGTGTCCTTTAGCCACTTTCATGGTGCGTTTAATTTTCCTCGCTAGTATATTGAGTTTTTGTATCTGCCACTCTGTGTAGTGACCAAAATTATAGTTTAATTCATATTTGTGTTTTTTTTTAGTATTTAGAACACAGCTAATTTACATTGGCCGTTTGAAGAGCAAGAGATGTTAAGTGTAGGTCTGTGAGATTATTATTATTACGAATGCTTCTAATATATTATATCAGAAACGTTACAAGTATTTCCGTTTTCATCGTTCTTTCTCCGTCTATCTATCTGTCTATATATCAATTTATGTATACCTTTTCAGACAGTAAGAACTTCATATAAAAAATCATTTTTTTCTTTTTTTTCTTCCTTTGTTATTTCTTGCCCTTTGTACCTCTTAATGAATTGTGCTTTTGTGTTGCCTCTCCGAAAAAAACTGTTCGGCCATCTTTTTAAACAATTTTAATCATGTTATTTTTCTCTGCCCACCTTGCTTTCTATCTGTTAATTCAAAAGTATTTTTGTTTTGTTTTTGCAACTAAATATTCGTGTAATGCTTGTATTATCTATAAGATTTTTTTGCCTTTTAGTGCAGAGAGTTGGGTGTAATTTTTAAGTGTTTTTATGTTGAAAAAAAAACATTATTCATCTAATTCTGCTTAAAGATTACTGCGTATTACATTGATAATTTGAAGTTTTAGATTTTATAAGCATGCTGCTATTAATTATCAAACCTGATAATTACCAATATGCATTCGTAGATTGCTTTCAGTTAATAATAGTAAAAAAAAAAGAATATTTAAGCTGGTTCTTAATTTATATTTGAGACTAACACATGATCGATTGGTATGATTTTGCTTTTCAATATAGACGAAAATGTTATGTTTGTTTGTTATTATATTTGTTATTTTACCAACGATTATTTACATTTGATTAGCATTAATTCACATCCCAAACTCAGCAAGTACTTTAAATGCTAATATATGGAAATATCAGTAATGAATTAAAAACATTAGTAATATTTGCCGGGTATTGATTTTCTGACATCTTTTGTTTGTGACTAAGAGATGAGGTATTTATATTCAATGAATTTATTCAACTATTCTGTCGGTTGTTTCTTTTTAAAATTAATATTTACACAAGTTCATTAATAGAATTTAGAACAATGATTAGCAAATATGAGATGCTCGCCTCCAATGGATATAACTTCAAATATAAGATGAGGAAATTCCATAGGAATTTTAATCATATATATAATTGTATGGTGAAAATTATTAATAGATGCAATTCCAAAGTCGGGAAATATTAAGGAGATATTGGATGGAAGGGCGAAGAATATGACTAGGGACTCTGAGAACCATTGAATTAGAAAATATCTATAATGAATTAAATACACCTAAATTAACTACAAATGACCGGAAATGGTGGAGAGCCATGATCGACAATATCTTGAAAGCACATAAAAAAAGAATTCAAAGAATGTGTGAGTGCATAAATGTAAATTGATATGATTAGTTTAATTGGAGACAATTGGAAAGAGCATAGGTATATAAAACATGTTTACCATTATTTTTTTTTATTTTTCTATGTATCATGTCTCTTTGGCAGGCTGGTAATGATGGCTCTCCACATTTCCCGCCCTTAATGAATTGTGCTTTTGTGTTGCCTCTCCGAAAAACTGTTCGGCCATCCTTTTAATCAATTTTAATATTGTTATTTTTCCCTGCCCACCTAGCTTTCTATCAGTCCTGTGCGTATTACATTTTCAAATCCCTCTTTCCTCATAATGTAGCCTAGAAATTACTATAGTCTCTTCTTGGTGGTACATCTAATTGTCATTTTTGTTTTCATTTTCCCTAAACTTCATTGCTCATATATTCGGTCCATTTTATCCTCAGCATATTTCCGTAGAAGGAACACAATTTTGCTTCCGGTCACTTCTTCATCAGTAATATTTTATCCTTACAGAAATATATTGCTGGCAAATTTTTAACTATTAAAATGTAGTGCAGGTATTTTTACTGAATAAATATATATTTTTTCATAGTTTCATAGTACAGATTGGGCGCGGTGGGGGTTAACTATTTGCCTATAACTGGAAGACTAACAGGTTCTACCTTTCTCGGTCTGCATAGGCCTGAAATCAACAGCAAATATGAAGTGGTTCTATGCTCCCAAAAAACCTCCAGATCACAGGCCTTGCTGCTGGATGTAGTTTGTCGTCCTACCCAGGACGTTTAATATTTTGCTTAGCATTTGTGATAATAATAATAATAGTAGTATTTGTAATAGTACTAGTAGTGGTTGTGGTGGTCTTTTGGTAGAACATTTGTGAAAACACCTTACATGTTACAAACTGTAAAATATCACCTCAGGTATTACATTGACAATTATGATCAGTAATCATCAATTCACACCTTTAGCGTCATAACAATCTGTAAAGCAAATAACCTCAATATTTAATAGAGTGAATTTCATAGATGACACATTGTCATTATAAACTGAAAACAAACTGAAAATTAGATGGAAATGTTTTTTCTTCCTTTCATTTTTGTGTTTCCTTTACTATTTTCATATCAGAATTTTAATCCATTTTTATACATTTCGATCCTTAAGCAAATGAAATGAATCGCTAAACCGCTACCCAGACCAGGCATTTTCCCAATAAGTTATCAAAAGTTTATTCTATATAGATAATGAAGTCAAACTCTAATAGTCTAAGCATTCGGTTAAAGAAAAAGAACGTGATATTGAGAAAAAAAATTAATATAACTTGATTATAAAAACTATAATTTTTACAAGACGAGAGAATCCTTCCAAACATGAAATAGGAAGTTGCTTTTTACTTATTTTATCCTGTACATATACTCATCTGAGAACCTGTGTGAATTTAAGTGCCCGATGAATCCGTCAGCCTGTAGATACTTATTGCTATGGTTAACTAATCCCTGTTGTGCACGCCTGCTCAAACATTACTTAATCCTCAACACTGTACAGGAATTATATGGAGCGGAAGAGCTTCTGCGGCATAGTGTCAATCTTGAGTCATCAGAAATTGAACACGGTCAGTCCGCTTACTATGGGTAATGGTTTTTCATTTGAGAGCACAACTACAAACGACTTGCAAACAGTTTATAACGCGTGGGTAAACACGAGGTGTGAATTTTTAAACACTTTCGAACACGGGTCGCCTCATCAGTCCGATATTACCATCATAATCAACGGTGATGAAATTCGAACCCGGTTCTCCTAGTTCGGACGCTAATGGTCTAACCAGTATAGAATAGGTCTACAATAATTGGTTATATCTTGCGGCGGTGATTTTGAGCTGGCAGCTGAAACAAAGTCATCAAATTACAGACTGGCATTCCAGGAAGAAATTTCTCAACGAACATAAATAAAATGTTATGGCTGCTGTTGGGTGTGCGCGTGTAGGTGTAGGTGTGTTGCGTCGAATCAGATTAAGCGAGATACTAAGGATTCTTTAAACGGTCATGACAAATTGGGCACACTGTAGATTTGGCTGATGTGTAACTAAACAAGAATGTTTCAAAACGACAGTTTTGAACCAATGCGTAGAACTACTGTAGTTTGTTGAAAACTAAAAAAAAAAAAACGACGAACGAGATGAAAAAAAGAAAGCTATTCAAATGTTGTCTGCTTTTTTCCAAAGACGAGAAAGCCGTCGGACATGCTGTCCAAGATTAGATAATAATCGGTCAAATGTCACGCAAAAAATAATCTCATGAAGAAATACTGGAAAGAAATGCGACAAAATTATAAAATAACAGTATATATGTACGTGTGTATGTTTGTTTGTACGTGCGCATATACACGTATGTATGTGTGTGTGTGTGTGTGTGTGTGTGTGTGTGTGTGTGTGTGTGTGTGTGTGTGTATTTTTCGTTTGATAGTTTATTTATTTTTTCCAGCGTTCTTACATTTTCCCGTTTGGTGGGAGTGAGGAAGTAAAAAGAATCTGTTCATACCGTCAATGGTCTCAAGCGCTTTCGGCCATTTTCTTTGCCATTTTCTTTGGCATTTTCAAGGGGGGTTTACTTTGGTGTTGTTAGTTTCTCTTCATATTTTGACTGGTTGAGATTTTGAAAAAATAATAAAGTTTTCCTTGTTCGTCATATTTAACAAGAGATGTTCAAAAGAAAGTCTGGTGGCCAAATATGAATATATACATACATATATATATATATATATATATATATATATATTTATTTATTTATTTATTTATGTGTGTGTGTGTGTGTGTGTGTGTTTGTGTGTCTGTATAGCTGGTCACTATTGTTCGAAGATACTCTTCTACTAGGTTGCCTAACTAATCCCTATTGCAGGCGCTTCTAAGGCGCATTTGTGTTTATTCAAAAACCACAGAGCCTACCTGTGGATATGCTGCAGTTATGTTGAGCAGACCTTAGTTACAGTTTCTGGGAAAGAGCACCTTATCTAGCGTGATCAACAATTTAAACAAGGCCAGCACGCTCAAGCCCTCGGCCACGATGACTTGCGACTTCGTGCTAGCAAAGGTATCAAGGGCCCCCAACGGTTCCATCAACCCAATTTCACTCACAAGGCTTGAGTCAACAAGTGGTTTGGTTTTCAGGAACGATCCAAAGATGTTGCACGCTGGGATCGGCCCCTCCAATCAGATAACATCTGGAAGTTTCCTTCCTGACAAATCGACCATGGTAAGATTCGAACCTGATTCTCATGGCCAGAATGCGAACGTTTTGCATATATATATATATATATATATATATATATATATATATATATATATATATATATATATATATATATATATATATATATATGCTTTAATGTGTGTGTGTGTGTCTATATATCTTTATCACTTTAAACGTTACTTTTAGTGGATAATCATAATTTAATAGAAACCCCATTTATTTATTAAAGGATGCTATTCATTTTTATCTACGGGCCTGATTATTCGATAAATTTTAATAACGAAAAATATGCGCTCTCCGGTATATTTAAAAAAATGTTTTGAACATATTCTTCATGAAAAGAAACGTTATAAGGTTAGAACTTTAACATATGTAAATTAACAGTACATTTTAGAATTATTTATAATCCCGAAAACAAAACAGCAACCAGAGAATAGATTTTTGTTTTTTTTTCCTGCATTAATCTATATTTATGAATCATTATTTTTAAATTGTCAGGGGATCACGATTTCACTCTTCAAACAACTGCGTATATACCAACATTCCCAGTGAATGCTAGAACAATACAATTCCATTCGCTTCCTTAATTATCTGTCCTAGTTTTTAACCAGAAAAATGCATACATTTAAGTGACTCAAATATTTATTCTTGTTCAGAAATGCAATATTCACAATAGAGTGACTTGTCCCAAGCCAGCCTACACAGTTATATAACACTGATAATCAGATTTGTTACGAGAGTGTAGCTGTCTTTCGTGTTACAGTTGTACATATTTTGTCTTATCAATAAGCATGCATACACACACAGACACACACAGACACACACACAGACACACACACACACATATATATATATATATATATATATATATATATATTGCAATCTTGTGTAGGTGAATTTACTTTTTTTTAGTTTATACATATATATGTTTGTGTTTGTGTATTTGTTAAATGTATGTATATATATATATATATATATATATATATATATATATATATATATATATATATATATATATATATATATATATATTCTAAACGGGTTTTGCTATAACTGCCTTTTTACATGCTTTATATAATGGATATTTTGTTTACAAATTGGACAATTTCCGCCATTTTTACGTATTATTCATTTGTGAAGTAGTCATCCACTTTTCTTTATTGGTTTCTGTCTGTAGCCTCTAACTTTCATCATTATCTTCATATATATATATATATATATATATATATATATATATATATATATATATATATATATATATATATATATATGAAATATTTCACAGTAGCACAAAAGAATAACACATAAGCAAAATGAAAACTGAAAATATAATAAAAGCTGTCCATGATATCTATTGACTCGTAGGCAATATGACAGTTCCCATTCATTTTCTTAAAATTGCATTTAAATCTTATTTGTCCATTGTTATTTTTTGTCTAAAATAAACTTTGATACTTTAGTTTTCCGGCAGAATTACATTCTTATTTCACTTGAGTTTTCATAAGTCAAATTTTCTCAATTACCTTTGAAAAATCTATGACTTTAAATCGATAATGCTTCGTATATACTATTATAACAAATATACGCCCATCAAGTATACTCCCGCATATTGTTAAATGACACGCTTAGGAAGAATTTTCAAAATGGCAGGTTTTGATTACGTTTCGAATTAATTCAGACAAATAACAAACACGCTAGAGTAATTGGCGCGGACAATTCAAATCCTTTGCATCGCAATGCAAAAAATCGGCTGATAATTGCGTAACTGATAGCTGCATTTATGGAGAGAAATATTCTGTAAGAGAATATCGAAAAAATTAAAACATTTTAAAAACATACTTATTTAAATATCTTTATCAACAACAACAACAACAATAATAATAATAATAATAATAATAATAATAATAATAATAATAATAATAATAGGTGCCATTCTGATTATGAGCGGGAGTTGTATTTCTTTGAGATGTATATTTCGGGATTCTTGATAAAATCCAAAGAAGAATCAGCAATGTTATTAGTTCTGATCTGTCGTTTCGGCTTCAGTCACGTTTTCACCGTCTTAATTTAAATTCTCTGTGCCTTGTCTGTACATACATTCACGGCAATTGTTCAGATGAACTCGTCGATGTCTGCATTTAAACACATACTAGTTTGATGGCACGGTCCCATCAATTGACAGGTGAATCGCCGAGATATACCCGTTAGTGCTATGCTAATAGTTTATTTTCACGCACTTCTCGCTTGTGGTACTCTCTCCCGGATACAACCAACTTTGATTTTAAAAAATTCAAATTATATGCAAATCGTTATCTACTTTATCCTTGAGTCAGTCAGTTATGTGCCATGCGTGAGACACACGTAGGGAATCATGTATCTTTCGACGAGACAGATTTTTTTTTCTCCCGCAGTATGTTGCCATTACTTTCTGCGGTAGAACAGTTGCCATCCAAGGCTATAGAAACCGGTCTGTCCTGCTATTTATCCACAGGTGGTTAAAGAAGAAGATGATTCAAACCTTTCCCAAGGGTATTCACACGTAAGTGAATGTAAAGGATTCGACTGGAATTCGAACTCTCCGATTCCTCGGTCTGAGCCGATATCTATTACCCCCATACTCTTCTATTTTTGTCGCACCTTAATATTTTTATATTATATATTCCGTCGAGCCATCCCGGACATACATGAATCTCACACGCTAAACATCACGGTGCTGCATCAAGGTCTGATAGTCATTAGTGTGGTACTCTGTGTAATAACATCGCTGGTCAGTGTAGGTTGTTGCGTGCGACTGACAGTGTTGCTCCATTTTGAGTTCTCTTTTCGCTCGCCAGCAGTGTACTGCAAAGCGCATTCTGCGTTCGCGTAAGATTGTAAAAATATCAGGGATGTGTCCATAGAGCTGTGATTTAATTGGATGTTGACTCCAACAAAAGTTATTATACCTCTCAGCATACGAATATAGATTCCATCAAGCTTATACACTAGCAGTGGTAACATTAACACCGCCCCTACAGTGGCACACAATAATTTCCGTTTCAGGCTGTCTAGGAGATCAGATTTCCAGATTACATCCATTTTATTCAGGACGGTTCAAGGCTTTAGCTATGCGAATGTTCACATCCTTTTTATTAGAATTAATTTCGCTTCCTAGGAATGTAGAAGATACGACAGATTTTATTGATTTAACTAAGAGAGTTTGTATTGAGCTTTCCTGGCTGAAGCCTAGGAATTTAATTTTAGAGTCATTGACATCATCGTTTATGCAACTGTAGGCAAACTGACTTTGGCCATGGTGTCTGCAGTGATAGCTAGGTCAGCTGCATAGTCAATATCTGTCAATTTTTAGGCAGCTTATCGACTTCAAAGTCTTGGTGATAAAGTAAAACCTAGATAATGTTTGCCGAGGTAAATATGTAGTCAATTGTGATAACAAAGATAAAAAGTTAAAGTGTGTCACCCTGAAGGATCCCTGCTTTTATTTTGAAGATGCTCGTGGATCTAAACGACTATTTAGCATTTTGTATATCATCATTATGGCAGTTACTGTCTCGGGTGGTATGCTATATGACAGAAAGATTTTCTACATATTCCCCTATGTACAGAATCGAGGTCTTTAATGAAATCTACAAAACTAAGGAGGCCTGCAGACTTATTGACCTAGCGCCCTCAATGTTCCGCCGAAGCGACAAGATTTGTCCAACGGTTGATCGTTTTTTTCGCAAGTCATTCCGATTTTTTCGTAGGAACTTTTCTACTTCCGCATATATTTTGTTGATTGGCAGCGATTTCCCACAATGGAGGTGAGTGTGATTCCTCTATAAAATTTTGCATATCCTATATCATATTTCTTTAAGAAAAGAAATATGCAGTCTTCTGTGCATCTTTCCATGTATTCTCCATTATATGTTGCAATTCGAGTGTTGGAGAGAATATAAGTGACATCCTGAGTTTCCAAACCTCAGGAGAAATGTCCCACTGCATTAGCTGCCTGTTGGGTTTTAAAAGCCATTTAAAGTTCTGCATCTGTAAAGTTTCCGGATTTAATATCACGAGGATGTTCAATAATTATCTCAACCACAGTCTCTAAAATGTCAGGTACATTTCCAAAGATCTTTTTGAATGGGCTTAACCTTTATTCAGCCTTACTACTGACCTTGATGTTGGATCCTTTAAACTATCCATGACTTCAATGAAGCACTTGTTCAACTCAAGAACTCTTATGAAGTTCAACAAGCTGAATATATCTAGGAAAAATATCGGCCGATCCACACTCCTGCCACTTCTTAATAATGTTTCTCATTTTTTTTATATCTTTAATATCGATTAACGTTTTAGTGACTTTATTACCTTGCCTGGGGTGATATGATAACAAAAATCACATACATGCATGTGATTGTATGTGGAGCTACTGAACGAAATAGTGACAATAATAATATTTAAATTTATAAATATCAACATTCTGGTAAGCAGGTTGAAAATTACGCCTCATACATGTAATAGAGCCAGGGTGGGAATATGCGAAACACTGCACACATTTTATGTGTTTCAATTATTCTTCTCAGTGGGGACAAGAACATTTCCCTCTCCTTTTCGTATTAATATTTTAATGAGTTCTTCAAGTCTTCGCTGCGGACCCCACTATTTTGATAGGCTCTCTTCGTGCCTGCTACAACAAGATCTGGTATTCCAGCCATGTTTGGGTGATCCGCTTTTATAAACCAATGTCTCAAGAGATTTTGATATGTTAAATTATTGAATAAATATTCTAGGATGGGATGCGAATTACATTTGAGAAATAAAGATTACTATCGGGCCAGCCGTTATCATAATGTGGATATCGTTCCCAAAATTCCAAGACAAAATGATAGAAGTGGAAATTAGACCACACTGATGATTACATTAATGAGAAATTGGAAAAAAATTAAAGTAACTCGCGATCATTTCCATTCCAGTTGAAGCCACCGATAATTACTGGTATGAAAATACAATGTGTCCGTCACAATAAGACCACTATCGCCACTCTATTATTATTATTATCATTATCATTATTATTATTATTATTATTATTATTATTATTATTATTATTATTATTATTATTATTATTATTATTATAGTGGCATCAACTACTATAAAAATAATAATAATGTCTAAAAATTAACAAGTACACATACTGAAAAATTCTGTTGACCTCAGATTCTGTGATAAATATAAAGAAACAATTGACCATCTTGTATCAGGTTGTACAGTGTTATCACCCACTGAATATAAATGTCGACCATGATAGCGAGTGATAATATCTGCATTGGAAGGAAACTAACAGGAGACTGGTATAAAAATCTTCCAGACGCGGTTACAAAGATAGTACCTGTAACAATTTTCTGGGACTTTACAATACACACAGACAGCACAATCAAAACTAATTACCAAGGTTTCGTGACCAGAAAAACAGAATGTGTGTTCTTATTGACGTGCCTGCCCCTGCAGATGTAATGTATCAATGAAAATCTTCAAAAAACTATCAAAATGGAAGAATCCTGATGTGATAGTCTCAAAAGTATCACACATGAGGCTTCAATAATTCCAGTTGTATTTGGATCCCACGAATGTATTGGAAATGTTCTCATAGAGTCATTGAAGGGATTCCTAGTAGCACATGCCTTAAAGAAATAAAAAGAATTGTACTCATATGTACAACTCAAACATTACGAAGAATTATTATTATTATAATTTTTTTTTTATTTCCTTTGATATCTTGCGTTTACACATTTCTTTCCGGGTCCCGCCCAGGGACCTAAGCTTAGAAATGGCATCATGACACTTTCCACTGAAAAAAAAAAAAAATAAATAAAATTACATAGATAAAGCCCTTCGTAAAGTGTGGGCTGTACTTGTCAGAACAATTTTTTGTATCTCTTTGAGGCATGGACTTCCAGGGATACCTTCAATCAGCCTACTGGAATCTTTTCCAACCAGTCCAAGGGCTCCAACTACAACAGGAATTGTTGATGTTCCCATGTGCCACATTTTTGAGATTTCGATTTCAAGGTCCTTGTATTTTGACAGTTTTTCGAATATCTTCAAAGACACATTGCAGTCTGCAGGGACTGCCATATCAATATCAATAAGGAGGCACTTATTTTGTTTGTGGTCTTTAATAACATTATTATTATTATTATTATTATTATTATTATTTTGATGATGGTGGCATAAACTACTATATAATAATAATGACTGAAGAATACCAAGTACACATACTGAAAAATTCTGTTGAATCCAAATGCAGATTCTGTGAGAAATATAATGAAACAACTGACCATCTTGCATCAGGTTGCAGAGTGTTAGCACCCATTGAATATAAATGTGTGAGCCTGCTCACAAATCTATGGTGATCCTAGATTAGATGGCGAAAAATATCTATGAAAAACTACGATCACACACATTTTTCATAGCTAAAGCTATCTATGAAAATGTGGATGATCATAGTTTTTCATAGATATTTGCCGCCATCAAATCTGTGATCATCATAGCTTTGTGAGCAGGTTCAGAATCCTGCTTAATAACATAGTGCCTTCCATCGTATAGAATATCAATCCAGGGTCTGACAAACGATTCTAGTAGATCAGTGTACCCAGCAGCATTCAACTGAATCTCTGTTGAAAGAAGTGGAGAGGCATGACGTGTGCTTCACTACTCAGCACACCTAAAACCAGTACATAAGCGGGAAACATGCGGTGTATAACACTGCTTACATCAGAAGTACACGCACATAAACTATCATTTTTCTCGCTCACTATTTCATCCTTTCTTAAATTTATAGGCAGCATGCTATTTTCTTCTGGATGCTTCGATTTGTTTATCCATTTTTTGCTCAGAGCAAACCAGGTTCTTGTGTGTTTGCCGACGTGAACACTTTTTTCATAATCACGTTTAACTTGTAGCGAATATACTCATGCCCCACATTAAAGTCCATGTCCTCGCCCACCGGAAGATCTCCGGCGATATTCTTCGTGGACGTTTCGGGTTTTCTTCTCGATAATGCTCTGCATCCGTTCTATGAATTCTGTTGTCCTGATACTGTCCGAACGCGGCGAAAGCTTTTTTTTTGTTTGCGCCTCGCTACAGTCGACGCAACTCCGTTCCAAATCTTTCCGATTTTTGTGCACAAACTTTCCAAAAACTCTCAGTCAAAACATCGATGCGATTTGCGTGTATCGTGACAATTACAGTATGATGTTTTCTCTCATGCTTTAGCTGATGGTTTGCCATTGATACTCTGAAAAGATGAAAGCACAGTGATTGATTATCACGTAACTGCAGGCACACAATCACGTGTGCTCTCATTGAAGATATGCATATCTCAATTTGTTGTTTAGCAGAATTTCTTGATAGAAATTTCGATTTACCCAATTTGTTAATTTAATTGCATATTTATCGGTTGCAACTATCCGGGTTCCTTCGAACATTGTGATAAGTCTACGATATAGAATGATTATCTTTAAACAGACAAATTCTCTCCGATAGAAGGATTGGAGCAAAATACAATTCGAATCTATTTCCTACAAGCAGTAACTATCAAACCAAAATAAATATATATTTATATAAGATTCTATACTTCATATTGAAACCTGAAAGTGACCTTTTATCTTGGAATGCAAATGACACTCGGTAAGAGAAAACAATTATTTGGCCCCGGATGAATATGAAATTTGACAACCAGGGGATTCGGAAAGTTGGAATGGAGCTCTGACTAGACCTATAATTTTACTTCATAATTGGTTCCGTTCCAATTCTAACAGACGAATCGCAATGTCCAAACAAGGATAATTTCGTATGTCTCGTCAGCAATAATTCAACCAATAATTGAGGCAGAAGTTCAAGGTACTGTAATTTACCGCTAGGAGTGTTCGAGTTAAAATCATCTCGTAAATGTTTTTTTTTTTTTTCAACTTTTTTTCTTTGTGATTTTTTCCTTTGTTGTATTAAACGAAAAGGATGATCTTTGGTGGCTTTTTAACTGGAAAAAAGAACAGGAAAACGGAATTCTGCATTTTACGATGAAAGAACGTTTACTTCCTCGAGAATCTAACGAACTTGTCTTTCACGTCGTATTCATACGACGTGAATAAAACGTGTCACGCATAATGATACATACAGAGACCGGCCACAACACTCCTGTTATAAAGAAAGGGGTGGATTTTTTATTTATTAATCCGACAGATTTTTATTACTTAAACGGTATTTTTAGTAGATACTCGTATTTGAGTAGACATTCCACTTATTTATTAAACAGTATACTTATTTATTTTCGTCTATCGCCGTCGATATTCGAGAAAACCTCTGAGAGAAAAATATGCGCTCTCAGGCATGATTCGAACCATTGGAATCCATCATTGGATCTGACTTTCTTTTACGATGAGCAAGAAAAGTTTCATAATGTCTTTAAAGAGATTTTTTCTCTCGACTCTAGAAATAACATATCTACTCGGTTTCGTATCTTAACGTAAACAAAGCAATTTGTTAAAGAAAGGAATGGATTTTTTTATTTATTAATCCGACATATTTGTATTAGTTCAATTTTATTTTTAGTCAATACTTGTATTTGAGTAGGCGCTCCGTTTATTTATTAAAGGGTATATTTATTTATTTTTTATCTAGCAATCTTCATATTTGAGAAAACTTATAAAAGACAAATATGTACCGCTTTCCGATTTCAGGATAGTATACGAAGGTTGGGACGTACAATTTTAGAATGCTTTATTTTGTAGCTATCTGATGTACCCCACCAAAATTCTGCTAATTCATTACTGCATTTAGATACGTTTCTTTCTAAAAAGAAATATATGTGTGCTTTTAGTATTGCATATTCTGGACGTTCCTTGTCTGTTTTTTACCTTCATTTGCCTTCATGCACCTGCTCGATCAACCCTCCATGAATTCTGCCACTTGGTAAGGATTTTGCAGGAATTTTGTATATCGCGCGTGTGAAAGAGATGATTTATAACCAGCCAAAAATGTTTCCTTTACCACCGCATACATCCCGTGTCCTTCTCAACAAATCTTATGTGTCGTAATTTTTTCAATTTGCGAGGGACCTGCGAGCGAAGCTGTCCAATCCAGCTGGGAATTCGGCAGTTCAATGCTCCACGCAACATTTATTTTTAAGATATGCCCTATGTCGTGATCATTTTGATACCATCTGTACTAAACATGAGGACATGATGTCTTATTCAATCTAAGACCAGTCATCATTGACGTAATGAGGCATCTCCGTGTGCTAGGGACCGTTAGCATATTTGTACTCTTTCTTCTTCTTTCCCCCAACACAAGCCACGCATGCAAATTTTTTATGACCGATTTACAGCTTTATTTGAAAATATGTTTTTCAATTAGATTATGAAACTAAGGAATTAAATAAAAATTGTAAAGATTTCGATCATTATTCACGTGACTATCGCTTTTTTTACACAGACGAATTTTATAAAGGCAAAAGCCAAATTAGAAATATATGAAAATTTTCTTTTGGTATTTCTAGGTGCGGTTCCTATAAATTCCTACGCTACCACGTCATGGCGGTGTAGAAATACGTATTTCATTTCACAGTTTTTCTCTTCATCATATCGTATTCGTTAGTTGTATAGCTATGACTTTTAACTTGATTGAGTAAATCAACAATATAACCATAATAAATATAAAGCTAAAATGTTTAAAAAAAAAAAGGTTAAGATATCTCTGCGGTTTCCGGGTATGTGAAATGTGACTAATATTTCATTGTTTTCCTGCAAACTCTCCGCGTCCCGGCAGAAGATGGCTCGCGTACCACACTTTGAGTGCCAATAGGGACTACAGGCTCAACGCTTTTCTTGATGATGCTGTACTTTCCGTGGCGAGTATTCTGTGGTGCGGGGTGATATAGGTAGCCCCATTTCAAAATGATTTTGAATTACGAACTGTCCTTATGTTCGACTGGTTGGCAATTATACAAGAGAGCACATCAATCCTAATAACAACACCTAGAAGGATGAAAGTAGAAGGATTTAATATTTTCTTTAGTCGAAAGCCTCTGCTGGAAAATGAACACGTCACGTTGATCTCACTCTTCGCACAGATAACCGAGAGACTACACACACATGCAACCAAAAATCTAACAGACTTGCAAATAAAACCTCATTATATTATGCAAGTCAATATTTCCACAATAAATGATAACCAATTTTTCTGCTTATCATGCCAATATTTTCAATTTTTGTTTTATTCAAATGTTGTTCTCGCAAATCCAAATTTCTGTTCGCATTAATCAATAACTTTATATTATTCATTTTTCTCCTTAGTATTTGTATTTCTTCTAGCTCATGGCAGACTTTATATAGCTTAAGTTTAAAAAAATAATCAATAAATAAATTATATATCTTTATTTAAACTATTATGAGCGTTTATCTGCATAATAAAATTTCACAACAGCAAAAGCTGTTTGTGGATATTTCTAATAAAATACATATCATTATCTGAAACACATTATATATGGTATGTAAATATATATCCTGTAAATTGAGAGTTGAAGAAAAAATGAATAGTTGTATTTGTGTGTGTGTGATTTGTTTTTCATTGGGTAATCCTGTTTCTCTTGCCTTCGACTTGTTAAACAAATGTTAGTATAATTTGTGGCGTTCCAGATGCAAGGAGAGACGAAGCGTTCTTTCGATATTTGAGGGAATTAGCGGATTCCAAGCCTAAATGAAAAAACTGTAAATATTGCTTTATGTATGTAAGTGTATAATAGAACTAACTTGTCTCTGTCGGATACAGATTACAAGGTATATTTCTGGGTGTTTTTGTGTGTCTAGTAAACTATGGACATTATGTTTGGTGGTTTTTCGAATGGAAAGATTTTACGTACATACCTTTTGTTTTAGATAAATATATGATAGATTCTTTAAGAATCTGTTGCAACCTAGGGAAGGTTACTGAATAGAATAGTCACGGGAATGTTGGTAATAAACAATAATATTTAGGACAGGAACAACACATATAAGACTCGCCAGCGGCATGTAGAAGTAGTAGTCAACTGCTAGAAGTAAGCCACAATGAATCTCCAGCTGTAGGATATCTACCAACCGCATCACGCGGTCAGATGTGGCACAAGGCCGAATTTGATTTTGGTTACCCGAGCCTGTAGGTTCGGCCAAATATTCCCGGTAAACCCCGTATAAAACGGGATTGGGTAGCTGTTTCCCAAGACTAGACTCTGCCCTTTGACATAGCCTCGTCTCAGGATACTCTTTATCCAGAGGCAGAGAGTTTGACCAGCACAGCTAGAGACGAATCTCCAACTGAAAGTATATCTACCAACCACCTCACCCGGTCAGATGTTGTACAAGGCTGATTTAATGTGATGTTTCCTAGCCCGTAAACTTGGTCAAATATTCCCCGAAACAACGTATAAAACGGGGTCGGGTATCTGTTTCCCGAGACTAGGCCCTGCCTTTCGACATAACCTCGTCTGGGGCATCCTCTTTTCGTAGAGAGAGAGAGAGAGAGAGAGAGAGAGAGAGAGAGAGAGAGAGAGTTTTCCCAGCACAACATGAGACAAATCTTCAACTGCAGAATATCTACCAACCGCCTCACGCGGTCTGATGTTGCACAAGGCCGAATTAAATGTGGGGTGTCCGAGCCCATAGGCTCTGCCAAAAAATCCACGTTGACCTAGTATAAAACGGGGTCGGGTAGCTGTTTCCAGAATTGAGACTCTACCCTTCGGCATAACCTCGTCTGTGGATCCTTTCTTCCCCGAGGTATAGAGTTTGACCAGCATAGCTGGAGACGAATCTCCAACTGCAAACAAACATACAGTATTTACTACTGTATTTATATGAATAGGGACATACCCATTATCGTCCGTAGATATGCTAAGACTGAATGGATTCAGTAAAAGTTAGTGAACTAATATATATATATATATATATATATATATATATATATATATATATATATATATATATATATATATATATATATTTATGTGAGCTTTTATATATATATATATATATTTATGTGAGTTTATATACATATATGTATGTGTGTCTGTGTGTGTGTGAGTTTAAAGTTGGTAATATTTTTATTAGTAAGAATTATGTTATTTTGTAATTAGTTTGGCATTTGTCAAATTAATGGCCAGTTGTGTTCCTGTTTATTACGAGCGGGATTGAATGTCTGTCTTACAATACAAAAGTAAATAATACCATAGATCTTTTTCTTTTTACTCCATATCTTATTTTCTGATGAAGCTTTTACAAAAGTGAAACATTATATTGATAAACATTTCTTATTCGTTATTTATCATATCATTCTGTCAAATTCCGTTGCATTTTTTATGTATATTTCGTCCCATCTAATCCTGGATATTGTATCAACGTCGCTTGCTTAATACAAATTTTATTGTGAAAATATTGACGTTTATATTAACATCAGATGTAATGGCATATTACGGAAAAAAATAAGTGTAGTAAAATTTCCTGGGCTCGGTATAAATTCCATGTTATATATAGTGAGAAACACAGACGATCACCGTGGTTATAAGTGATTGAATGAATAACTATACATCTGAGCTTATCGATTTGACGGTTGATGGGAAAGGTAATGTTCATGTTAACAGAAGCAATTATTCTTCAAGACAAATGGTGACCAGGAATAAAACGGTGAGACAGAAATTATAGAGAAAGAGGCAAGTAAGTAAAATGGTTGTAGGCGACCACTTATTCACCATCAAGAAACAGAATTGATATATGGACCTGACGCATTTTTCGAAATGACAGTCGTATTTCGTGAGTAGGACAAGAATGGACAATATGTGGGAATAATGGTTTGTTAAATCGGCGCAGTAAGAGCCACGAAAGAATTAGGTGTTGACACCGCGTCAAATATAAATAAAAAAATATAAGGAAACGTATTGAAAGATGACTCTATACAAGATGTTAAAAGAAGTATTTCACAGATGCCGAGACAGCGATCGGAAGTTAAGTAATGTAGACGAGGACGTATCCGTATTGCTTCAAAACTGTTTATTCTTTGCATAATGCGTCTCTCACGAATATTTCATTTATTTCAATGGCTGCAGACGCTAACATGGACGCCTGTAAAAAAAAAAAGTAAAAATAAGAAAACAAGAAAAGTTATCTACTTCGGCTTCAAATTTCCGGTCGTTTGGCAGAAATTTATAGTTCCCACGTGAAATCCAGAAGTCTAAAATCGAGCAAAGAATATACGGCATCTTTTAGTGTCTGACTTGGAAAAAAAACTTGGAATGAATGTCTCGTTGTTTATCTATCGTCTGTATTTGTAGAGCCCGATCTTGCGATTAGTGTTACTAAAACTTGTAATGTTCCCGGGGGCAGGTGTTATGTTTATATTTACCTACATACATACATACATATATACATGTATGTATATATGATATGTGTGTCAGTATGTGTGTATTAAATAATATATATATATATATATATCTTTATATATATATATATATATATATATATATATATATATATATATATATATATATATATATATATATATATATATATTTGTACTGACAATCGCATACTAAATCCGGAGAATAAAATTTAAAAAAAATATAAATAAAACTACTATAAACAGTCAATCGCTCACTAAAAATCATATGTATCAATACGCATTTATATACCAGGAAGAAAGAAAATGTGTTCATTTTCTTGGGTGTTGATAAGTCATTTCCCCATCGCCTGCTGGTTTCTTTTTAGAATATGTTTGATATTATCTACATTTAAATTTTTTTTTTTTAAATAAATCTATTTTTCTTTCGTACTATTTACCAGTGTTTACTTATTCTGTTTGAATATTTATTAATGTCGTCAGCAAATATATAATTCAACCGTTTATGTAATCTTAATTTAACAAATACGACAGAATAGATATTCAAGTTAACAATATATAAAAGTGTAAAGTGACAGAATATTCAGGCACCAGATAAAAATTAAATTAAATTTTATTGGGAACGATGCACATTTTCTTTCCCATTTACTACAAGCCAGCAATTTGGAAAAACAATTCCTTACTATGTGCTCAATCGTTTCAGGAAATAGAATATTGATCTCTGCACCTTCCCAAGATATGTTTGGTCTCATCAGCTTGAAATACCTGTTCATACACGGTCACCAATGTTAAGCAACGTCGAGCCTGGTCAGTACCTAAATGGGTGACCGCTTGTGAATGGTCTTCTGATGTAATGGGTAATGCCTCGCAATCGAAAATCGGAGAGTCGAGTTCCAATTCCCGTTGGGTTCGTTATATTTACTTAAGCGCAAATACCCTTGGGAAAGATATGAATTCACTTCTCCTCAGCTGTGGTTTAATTATTAAAGCTTATTAACTAAATCATTATTAACTCTAAAAATATAATAATATTATGTACAAAATATTTAGATTCCAGCACTGAATACCCCATAGTTGTCGACATGCGGCTAAAACAATCAATCAATCAAAGAAATAAAAACAAGTTGTGTAGTTCTAAACACATTTTGAAATTTATGACATTTCTCTGTAACTCCTCTGCCTCGCCTCAATGAAGTCGATTGTCCTTTGTTTTTCACAGCTACTCTTGATCTCACTAAGCCCCATGAGGGTTCAGTTCTCTAGACCAGGGGTCGGCAAACTACGGGGCGCATGCCACACACATGGCACACCAAGAAATTTCCAATAGCACGCAGCCGGAGATGAGATCATGAAGTCCGAACCAATAAATACTACAACACAAAGAAGATAATTATCTGTTTCTATTTTAATATATACTAATGTATATAGGCTATATATTACTATATAAAATATATTGTAGAACAGGTATATTGACCTTGACTCGTATAAAAAATAAGCATGATGTCGGCACATTCAATGATTTTAAAACCCTAATTCGACACATTGTCAGCAAAACTTTGCTGACCCCTGCCCTAGATCTTATTTCTTTATATGTTCCCCAGAAATTCAAACCTACCGTCATATAGCCTTGAAACATTTGTTTAAGTACGGTCATCGAAGTTAAGCAACGTCGGGCAAGCTCAGGGGAATACCAGGTGCTCTAAAACTTGCTGTTCGTCTCGTATAATGGATAATGCCTCGCAAGTGTTAATCGGGGATCTGAGTTGCAATTACAGTTGAGTTCTTAATCTACACTTAGGCGCAAATACGATTAAGAAAGGTATGAATCCACCTCTTCGATGTCTAGCTATTGGTTAATTATTCAAACTTTTATCATTAGATTATTATTATCTCACAAATTAATTTTTATAGTTAAGAAAATGGCTTTAAATAACTTGCAGCGGCTTGATAACACTTAACAACCTCAATCTACAACCAATCATAATGAATTTATATAACGGTTACCTTTTCGTTCTTGATGATTTTCTCACATATCGTGTCCATGGTATTTTCTTTATTCGTCACTATAAGTTCATCTATGTCGGATCTACGACCATATCACGCTAGAATACCGGTTCTTGCCCGATCAGCGATATTAAGCATCATCGAGCCTGGTCAGTATCTAGATGGGTGACCGCTTGAAATTACATAGTGCTGAAAGCTTGGATGTGCGTGTGGCGTACAGGATAACGATTCGAAATTAGTAAATCGCAGAGCCGAGTTCCAATTCCAACAGGGTTCTTTATATTCACTTACGCGGAAATTTATAACAATAAAATATATTAAATCAATTGTCGGACTTAATCCACTTCGTAACATATATATATATATATATATATATATATATATATATATATATATATATATATATATATATATATATATATATATATATATATATAGGATTGGTGTATTTGGAATAAATTCGAATAACCCAAAAATACTATACTTAAAAGAGTTTTCAATACAGAGTAGAGCAAATATAATTTATTCGAATATTATAACATATGTTATAAAATCACTACAAAAATAGCGATTTTGTTTCAACACTTCCGGTGTCATGTCAAGTGATGTTGTTGAATGTAGAAAAAAGGATTAAAAAAACCTTATTTTATATGCAACACCATCACTTGATATGACACCAGAAGTGTTGAAACAAAATGGCTATTTTTGTAGTTATTTTATAATATATTTATGTTATAATTTTCGAATAAATCATATATATATATATATATATATATATATATATATATATATATATATATATATATATATATATATATATATATATTGTTCCCATTTCGCCTGCCTACAAACTTACATTTATATATGTTTGTTCGGGTAAAATTAAAAAAAAAACAAATGATAATAATAGACTGACTTGTGTGCACTCCTAAATAAATCATGTTCCACTCACGGATATATGTGATGTTAATTGAGCCAAAATTTATATAGACATACGTACAATGCTTTAGGGCCATTTTGATGAGCAATCGCTAAAAGGAATTTTGCTTTTCCAAACCATGTATTTTCGTGTAAATGGCGCATACGAATACAGTCTCACTAATCATACTAATAATATCCATAAAACTTCATTAGTTTTACATCCTTATAATTCAATCATTTATCTCAGGATTCCATCTATCAATACGAAAATAACCCTTTAAACCACATATAACTATAAATGTTAGGAGAGAAAATGACGTTTATAGCTTCAAAATTGCAATTGGTTTGCACGTCTATAAATCTACCTTTCGGTCGTCAGTTGAATATTGCTCCCATATATAGTTTCTATATATCTGACAAAATATAAATCAGGGTCTGTAGTGTTATCGATTCCCACCTGGAATCTTGGCTTCAGTCACTTTCCCACCGCTGTGATGTCGCCTCCTTGCTTCTTTTGTAGAAATATTTTCATTGCAGTTGTTCTACTGAACTTTCCTCCTTGGCACCTGGATCACATGGATTTAAGCCTAGTCCTAGATTGGCAAAAAGTTTTTATAGTTTTACTGTGGAAACAGATATATTCAACCGTAATTTCTTTTTCTGATATATCTTTTCTCGCACATCTCGCATGTGGGTCTCTTCAGGCTTCTGGATTCACTCTCGCCTACGATCTTCAGCATTTTACGCCGAACACCAATCAACATATTTTTTATTGCATTTTCTTTTCACCCACGCCTTCTTATTTTCATTAACTCTCAGTAATCCTCCTTGCGTTTCAATGTCTCTATGGCTTTGAACCGATTATATAAACATTAATAAATAATATATTTATGAAAAAATATAGTTTTAAGTTATGCTATATTTATCGGGTAAATATGCTCAATATTAGGGTTGTCAATGATACTAAAATTGAATAGAAAATAGCGAGAATTTTCTCAAATTTCCAGTTGTTTCGAGTTGATGGTAGATCTCAGATGTACCGTAAACCTAATGAAGACATGCATGTGGGATGTGTATTTGAAGTATGTGTCACATTCACTGTCTCGATTAAAAAAAACGTCTTGGATATGACGATGAACTACATCTGCGTCCTGGTTAAGACGATAAACTACGTCCGGCAGCAAGGCCTCTGATGATGAGGTTTTCAGGAGCGTGGAACCACTTTTTAATTGCTGGTGTTCCCTGGTCCACGCTAACTTAGTCTGCTAGCACCCCTTAGGGTCCCAGCTATGAGTAAATAGTTAACCCCCAAATTGCGGTCAAAGGACTTTGAAAGTGTAAAAATAAATAATAAGAGCAGAAATACTTTGTAAAATTTATTACCAACAACAAATATTTGAAGAAATATTATTACCCGCAATACATTTTTGAAAAAGATATTACTAGCAATAAAAAGCTTGTCGGGATTAAATAACCCATTAACCCATATGCCGTAAAACAAAACAAACCAAACCGCCAATTGTCCTGGGTATGACGATAAACTACATCCGCGTCCTGGGTAAGACGACAAACTATGTCCGGCAGCAAGGCCTCTGTTCAGGAGGTTTTGAGGAGCGTGGAATCACCTCTTAATTGCTGGTGTTCCCAGGCCCACCCTGACCTGGAGTGGTAACACTTGTTAGGGTCCCACCTATGGGCACATAGTTAACTCCCAAACAGGGGGTTGAAACATTATGAAAGTGTAAAAATAGGTATTAATACCAGAATTTTTTTTGTTAAATTTTTTTACCAGAAATACATTATTAAAAGGAATACATCTTTGAAAAAAATATTACAAGTAATAGATATTTGAAGAGAAATAATATTACCAGCAATACATTTTTGGAAAAGAAATATTAACAGCAATGAAAAATGTTGTTGATAATATATAACCCATTGAGATTGATATGCCGAAAAAAAACCATTAAAAACGGCATTGACCAACGATCTCTACATTGCGCTGCGCGGTGAATATTTGCATCAATTCCTGTGCTTCAGGGACGGTAATAAAGATAGATTATTCAAACAGGATAATGCAGCTTGCCCTCATGTTCAGGGTCTGTAGTGTTATCGATCCCCACCTGGAATCTTGGCTTCAGTCACTTTCCCACCGCCGTGATGTCGCCTCCTTGCGTCTTTTGTAGAAATATTTTCCATGCAGTTGTTCTACTGAACATTCCTCATGGCACCTGGATCACATGGATTTAAGCCTAGTCCTAGATTGGCAAAAAGTTTTTTTATACTTTTACTGTCGAAAGAGATTTATTAACTAGCCATAGCCCATAATCTTGCGTGAAAGCTATCTGTCGACGCTCGACTAATATGACCACAACGTTCATTTTAAATGAGCCCAGTCGAGTATGATGTGGACTTGGTGTTAAAGCTTATTAATCCACAAAATCTACTTCTATATCTCTCGAAATGATATGGATAAAAATGTCCCCAGAGTTCTTCCGAAACATAGTGGAACTGATGTCAGTTTGCCGATATGGAAAACGTCATTACTATAGTACAGTGTCTTTTTTATAAATACTTTCCTGGTAATTGTTCAGATGAGCACATTGGGGCTAGTTTTTAAAATTGTTGTTTTATTAATTGTTGTTTTATTAATCTGTGTGTGCGTTGGTGGGTGGGGGCCCCACCAACGCACACACAGAATCAATGAATTGTACATATGGGGTTTACCTAGGATTCTCATGGAGACAAGGAGGTATTATGATGGATGGAATAATAAAGGTAAGTAAGAATGTGTTGCTTTCGTGTAAGGAATATTGTTGTGTGTTTGGGACAGTGTTTGTGGCTAAGTTTAATTTTAAAACAGAAGAAGACCATCCTTTTCCCCTTTTGCCTTGTGCCATATTTTGTAAATAAATTACAAATAAATATCGGTCTTCCCTATGGTAACTAAACCATTGGTATTTAAGTGTAGTACTACAATGGCGTTGACATCTCGTGAATTTTCAGTTGAGCTGGCTAGATGTAACTGTAAATACTATATTAATATTTTATTTACTCGCATTTCTCGATTTTCTCACATTTCTCTCCCTTCCAACTCCATGCTTCCTAGTTAACTTTAATCGTAAATAAATTACAAATAAATATCGCTCTTCCCTATGGTAACTAAACCATTGGTATTTAAGTGTAGTACTACAATGGCGTTGAGATCTCGTGAATTTTCAGTTGAGCTGGCTAGATGTAACTGTAAATACTATATTAATATTTTATTTACTCGCATTTCTCGATTTTCTCACATTTCTCTCCCTTCCAACTCCATGCTTCCTAGTTAACTTTAATCTGCAAAGATTTAAATGCAATGTCAATTGATATCTACCGTCCTCCTGATTACTCCCCGCTTTTTAGTAATGTTCCAAAATTTTTCAACACCAAGTAACAACTTCTGTGTTAGTGGATTTCCTGCTCTGCACTGGGTGAAACTGATTAAAAAAGAAAGTAAATACTTACTTGGTGACAATCTTAGTTTATATGTGATCATTTTATTTTGTACAATGACAAAATAATAAAGGTTCAATATTTTGAACAGTTCAAATGTCAGACGTCATTTCTATCTGAAATAAGCATTCATCATTATTTACGCTATTTACATTCGGACTATTGTCCTTATCTTTGTTATTGTTATCCCAATATTTTAGCCGCTGGGTCCCGTAGCATTCATCACGTTTATATCGATCGAGGTGACTGACAGGGTATTTTGAACTGAACACTACGCTGGTACACCGTTCTCGTTCCACTGCCCATGACGAGGGATATCTTTACTTCCTATTTTACTAGTACGTGGTTATTGTTTGCTCATTTCCATTAAGTCCAAGTATACACTGACAACAAACGCTTTAATCTCTAGACTAGTATCCTACGGGACACTAAACTAGTCAAATAAATTTGATGACACATATCTCTGCAGCGGCTTTGCTGTAATTGATTTCGGCACTACGCTACACGTACATCGATGCCTGTCTGTAATTTAGTCATTCGTTATTCATTTGCCGCCGCTGCGTTCATCCCCCGCAATGGCTTGCCGGTTCCTTTTGCATCGGGGAGGTTGAGGTTACCCAGTCCATCCTCGCAGATGTTCCTCCACCCACTGGTAAAGCCGTTTACCAGGCTGGTGTCTGGCCGCTTGACACAGATGGGTTAGAGAGAAGCGTTCGCATTTACCGCTCGAATCAGGAAACACCTTCGAACTACCCACAAACAATTTAGCCGGAACTTCGATGTCGTTGACCGAGATGCAGCCGTCGCAGTGCACATGCGACTTCTTGGGGCTATGTGTAAGATTTGGAATGTAGATAATATTATGACGTCGCATCTTTCACAAATCGGTCATTGATAGATTAGTTATATTAAAAATCGAGCCTGATGTAAACAGGTGTAAACGTAGAATACAATGTTCAAAAAAAATTGTAGTCTATTTCAAATAGGATTTTCCATTATAAAAACGTTTAAAGTAATATATATACATATATATATATATATATATATATATATATATATATATATATATATATATATACTTCATCAAGAAATGGAAAATATTTGGAGGCAACTAGCAAACATTTAAATAGAATAAAGTACACAATGAAATAAATGAAGGATGGTTAAATAAGTAAATAAATTATGGAATAATAGAAAATAATTGTAATTATAAACCCAACCTTCTGACATTGAATATAAAAGACACCATAAACACACGCTAATATCTTCCCCAACTTGTGAAAGCAAAGTAAATCTCTCGTTGGGACTGCTAAGTTTCTAATATGTGGATCATGAAATTCGAGTTATAACTAGAGCCATGCATTCATAGGATTTAACGTCGGTAAGCGTTTTTTGCTCGGTCCAGGCAATCTCATCTCCGCGCACTTAATGGGTAGGTAAGTTTATTTTAGACCCTTTTTCAGTTTCTTTTTTACTTTATTTTTTCAGTATCGCCTTTACAGTTTAGTCAAGTTATCCGTTTAATATTTGTACATATATATATATATATATATATATATATATATATATGTTTGTGTGTGTATGTATATATATATATATATATATATATATATATATATATATATATATATATATATACATGTGTGTGCGCGGTTATTTAGCGTGGTATCATTATATATTACAAGTTTACATAAGGAATCGTTTCTCAGTTCATTACGTGCGATATTCTGTGTAGTCAAGCCTTGTAGTAATATTCTTTACATCATAGAGATACATTGGTTTGCATTTGTGTGTACCACAGGAAAATGACATGGAGCGAAAATATTTACAAACAATAAATAACTAATTATTCTTATCTACTGCACTTATTTGAACTGTTTAATTGACAGATGCAGTGATTCATGCAATATACAGCAATTTGAATTGATACTACTTGTATGTAACGCGCAGATAGTGCAAATATAGATGTCGGATGACATTCTGATGTATACATATATAAAATGGATTTATTATTCAGATATTATTTTTTATTACAATAATGGTTTATTGTATTTTTTACCCGTTTTTGAGGGACTATAAATGTATGTTCTTTTCTTAAGCAATAATATTAACAACATCAGGTCTAACTCATCAATTAATAGCCAAGAAAAAATGATCTTTCTAACAGGAATCAACCTAGTAAAATCGCCCTTATAATATAACTTCCGCTTAACACTTTGGCTACGGGAGACCATCTACGGGGGGGGGTAGAGTAGTTGATTATACATGGGTTGCTATCATTAATGTTCATGAGTTCAATTCTTGGATCAAGTAGTCAAGCGCCGATTTTGCAGAAACGAAAAATAAATGACATCGCATTTAAAAAAAATATCGACAATTACTCAACTCAGAAATTAAATTCTAAAATGCATTCTCAAATCTTAAACAATGTGACATTTTTTATTATTTCTATGCCAGTCAGTATGAATTGTAAATACGAAAGAATAATGATTTCCTGGATTTTTATGATTTTAGCGTGATATTCATACAATTATAGTATTTTGTATCCATTCACACTCTTCAATGTGATATTGTCCATATATCAGCTCTTACCATTAGCGTAGAGATACATTTTCATCAGCACATGAACGGTTCCAAATAGTATATTCCACTGACTTTCCCTGCCAGGACTTGGAACCTTCTCCGGCTTAAGGATGTTATAAGCCAAGGTCCCTCATATGCCTCTCAGGATCCATAGCTGACTGCTCTTTTGCACGTGACATATCAGGGCGATTGCTCTCCAACCGCTTGTCAACCAAGAGGGTCGTATCACATATAGGTTTCAATTGGTCATTCTCTACTCCAGACGGAGGTGAAGGCTCATACTCTGCTCGGACCATACTACTAAACTACTATTACTAATACTACTATTACTACTACTATTATTATCATTGTTATTATTAGTGTTTCCTCCATCTACTTTCTGTTTATGCTATGGTCCAATATCGTTGTACCACGGTTAGGGTCCAAGGTAGAACCAAGGAAGAACAACACGAACACAAGAGTAGTAAATAACAAAGATATATTACATCAGAAATATAATACAAAAGTTGAAGGTGTTAGTATTAACTGTCAGCCTGGTTTAGAGTGAACTAATATGTCTTGACTCGTTAGGTCTCAACTCCTTCCTCTTCTCTCTCTCAGAGAGGCGCAGTATTGATAGAGTCAGGTAGAGTCCATTATCCTTATAGGTAAGTTCCCATAACACCCCTCTTCCAAAGCTTTTGCGTCGCAGGTGTCTTTAGTATTTTTTTTCTCTTTGGATTTATTACCAAATTCTCTGTGACTTTTCTTTTCCTGGCCGATTTTCGTGGTTCAGACATTGTTTGCGTCCTTTGTATATGAAATGTAACGAATATGGTATCCATCACTTCTTCCTGAGGTGGACCGTTAGAATCATCTAACAGCCTTTTTCTTATTTGATTTGCATGTCTTTTATGATTGAATTTCGGGCCCTGTATTGTGTAAACCATGTTCCCGATTCTTTTATCAATTGTACCTTGCTCCCAGTAGGATGTATTGTTTTTATACGTTTTGAAAAAACTTTCTCTCCTGGGAAGAAAGTTATTTTTGTTACATATGACATTGGTATTTGCTTTGTTTGTTTTGTAGCAAATACTGATCTGATTTTCCGGCCAGACATCATTTCTGCGGGTGATAATGCCGATGACTAGCACTGTTTGGAGTAATTCGATATACTTGCAAAAATTGTTGCAACGCCTTTTCTGTAGACACGTTATATGCTTTCCATAACGCTCTTTTGAATGTGTCTACGAATCTCTCCGCTTGCCCATTTGATCTTGGGCGATAGTGCGAGGATTTGATATGTTTCACTTGAAAAGTTTCGCAAAATTCTTGAAAGTCCGCAGGTGTGAATTGTGTCCCATTATCAGTGACTACACAATCAAACACTTCGAAACTAGCAAACAACTCGTAGAGGCAATTTATGGTAGTTTCAGAAGTAGGTTTTGTGCAACGAAACACTTCTGGCCATTTGCTATAACTGTCTACTATTATCAAATAGTATAAACCATCTATTGGACCTGCGAAGTCTACATGTATTCTTGACGATGGTGGATCTGTTTCTGGCCAATGCTTATGGATGATCGGCGGTGCTTTTGCTGCTAAGGCACAACCCTTGCATTTTCCACCATTTGTGTAATGTCTTGATCCATGTTTTGCCAATATACGTAACTACGCATTAACGATTTCATTCTGTTCTTTCCTGGATGGCCATGTGGAAGTCCTTTAGGATTCACCTTTGTAGTGTTTTCGAAATTACTACCCTTTCCTTATATAGTAGAACGTAGTCACATGACAAAAACTGTATGATACCTTTTTATTTTTTTCTGCAATTTTAGTTTTTGTTTCTTTTATGATTTCATCATTTATTGCTTCATTTCTTATCTCTTGTATTGTTTCGGGGAGGTTTCGATCTTTACTACATAGTGATGTCCTGATATCTTTTTCATGTCGTAGCGCTTCAATTACGGAATCTTCCAATGGCTCCGTTTTCTTTGGTATTAGTCTCGAGAGACCATCTGCATGTCCAATTTTGTTCGTTAGCAGATACTCCAATTTGAAATTGTAGTTCAGTAAAACTGTAACCCATCTTAGTAACCTATTTGACATGTAAACGGGTAGACCTTTCTTCGATCCAAATATTGTTAATAACGGCTTGTGGTCCATCTGCAAATTAAAAAATCTCCCGTAAATATATCTATAAAATCTTGTGACTGCAAAAATAATCCTCAACGTTTCTTTTTCTATTTGTGAGTAATTTTTCTCTGGTGGTTTCAAAGTTCTTGAAGCATGCGCGATGGATTTTATTGTCCCACCCGGCATTTTATGCAGTATACATGCTCCGACTCCATAGGCACTCGCGTCAATTGCTACAATCATTTCTAATTTTGGGTCATAGTATTCTAAAAATAGGTCCGCGGTTAGCGTCTTAATTGTTTTGTCAAATGTCTTCTGGCATTTATCTGTCAACTCCCAAATTTTTTCCTCCTTCAGCAGTTCGTTTAGTGCTGTGAATTATTTATGCATGTTTGGAATGAATTTTTGGTAATAACTCACTAAGCCTAAGAAGCTTTGTAATTCGGCCACGTTTTTTGGAGCTGACCTTTTTTTTTTATTGCCGTTGCCCTTTCTGGGTCTGGTCGCCTTCCTTCTTCATCGATGATATGGCCTAGATATTTTATTTCCTTCATAAAGAAATCACACAGCTATATCATGGACTGGGTGGTAGATTTTTTTTATATAGACATTTTGAAGTAGAAAACTTTGTTTGACCTGTTTTTAAGGAGTGAATTTTTTTTTGGTTTGTTTTTGAACAGGGACAAAAACGTGTTTGTCGTTGTACTTTACGTATATGAAAATTGCCAGACTCTTCTATATCGTTCGAGTTCTTCTTTACGCTTTTACATCTCTGACAGTCTTCAGCCAATTTTTGTAGCGTCAATTCTGGTTCACTCTCCAGTTTTGTTAGCATTCTGCGTCTGATCTCCGCGTCTTTAGTCGAAAGCAGGCCTTGAACGAATATTAGACATTTAAAACTGTCCAAATCAGTTCAGATAACTTAAATGCATCACAATGTTTGTTTACCATGGAAGCGAATGTTATACAGTTTTCGCTGTCCTGTTTTGTTAGATTCAGACATTTCTCGCTTTTGTGGAATAATGAGATATTTGGGCTAAATGTTCTGTTAACAGTTTTATGGCTTCCTTGAAAGTTAACTCATTTGTTTTCCTCGGTAAGATGTAGTCTACGAATTTAGTGTATTCGCATGACCCTAATTTTCTTAGTAGTAGACGTACTTTTCTCGCGTCTGACCATTTCCCGCAATCAAACTCATGTAAATCTTCGCACCTTCTTTAGTAAGCCGCGAAGGTTTTGTCTTCGTCCGGTGCATACGTGAAGTCTTCGATAGAGCTCCATATAGCATTTTGCAAAAGAATGGTTTCATTCTCGGAATTTTGCCCTTTATTTCTTATAACCCGTAGCAATAATTTTTGTAGTTCAAGATGCTTCTGTTCGTTTTTCTGTTGCTGCTAAAATTGTATATTCATAAGTTCCAATATGGCTGCTTTAAAGTCTTCCATATTTACCGTAATTATGTGTAAGTATTTTCTTTTAATTTAGACTTCAGGTCTTTGCTACTACTGTAAAGTTGGTGTCCAAAAGAAGATTTTCTCTTTTTTTTCTTTTTTTATGTTCGCGTGTTACTTGTTTTTCTTCTCACTACCTACGTCGCCTCTGTTACGGACGCCCGATAGTAAAAGATTTTTTGTAGATTCTCCGCGTAGAACTTGTTTCTTCAGTATAGTTTTTGGTTTCTCCGCGTAGAGTTTGTTTCTGAAGTTTCCTCAGTATACTTTTTTAGGATTTCTCCGCGTAGAGTTTGTTTCTTCAGTCCTCGTCGCCACTGTTAATATCCTCGCACGAAGGTTATGGTCCAAGGTAGAACCAAGGAAGAACAACACGAACACAAGAGTAGTAAATAACAAAGATATATTACAACAGAAATATAATACAAGAATTTGAAGGTGTTAGTATTAAGTGTCAGTTTTGGTTTAGAGTGAACTAATATGTCTTGGCTCGATAAGTCTCAACTCATTCCTCTTCTCTCTCTCAGAGAGGCGCAGTGTTTATAGAGTTGGGAAGAGTCCATTATCATTATAGGTAAGTTCTCATAACAGATTAGTACAATTGTTTATTTGCTTTTTTGATACCTGTGTTTTGACAAAGTAATTCATATGCTTTTCTTTGCAGAAATACTTATAGTGATACTGAGCACTTTCCCGATTTATATATCTTTCCATTGATAATGCATACGTATGTAACGAACTGTTCAAAACAATGCAATTTTTAAAATCTCTTATAAACAACAGCTGCTATGTAAGTTGGTATTGCTCTTTACTGTACGTTTTTGATCGCACACAGGGTTCCAGTTATTAGAGTTATAACAGTAGTTTGGGATGTTATATTTGTCAGCATATTCTTTAAGAGATATACATTTTTATCTGATACCACTGCCATATTTATGAGAAGATATGTCTGGTATATATTTATAACTACGTTTGATCTATTATATTTTATAAGCCTGTGAATTTAATCATCTAAAAGCATTGTAACCACATGGTTTTCTATGGTTCATTCAGCGTCGTGCCGATATGATTTACCAGAATGTTGCGCATTATATTATTGTAATGCCTTCTACTCTATATATTGGCCTATCGTCACATATCTTTGTATTCCTTTGGTGACACTTAGTGGCCAATTAGTCTCAAAATGTTGTTCAAGTAATCTCCATAAAGCGACTCCATCATATTTTATTACGTTAGTCTGGCCATTCCCGGTAAATAGCCTTTTGTCCATTGAAGCCATTATAAATGCCACATGCTCTGCATTTAGACCTTAACTTTTCAACCACTGATGGGTTGTGTGTTTATCAACATCCACATCGTTACTTACGAAGGGCCTATATTACATTTAAAATATTTTTGATCGCAGCTAATTTTACATTTTTTAATCCTTTTGGGTTAGTGAAAATCTTGTCTTTTTAAATTTAAAGGCATTTGTCTGTTGCATATTCCTTTTATTTTCTCTGAGAGTTTTGATGAATTATTTTAAGAATTTATTGTTCTGTTCATCAATGAGTTTTCGTAATTTGAATCTATTTTCATTATTTCAACTATATTCTTGTTTACAACTTTGCAACTATAAATTACAAAAATTGCTTACTGATCTTAAGCCTATTGACTGCATTAGAGTCAATGGTAAGATTACTGTTATTAATTTTTTAATTATTATTATTTTATTTCCTTTAATACTCTTCTATACTGATTTCTTTCCGGGTGGCGACCAGAGATCTAAGATCAGAAATGGCATCATGACATTTCCCACTGAGCATTTTTGAGGAAAAAGAACAAAGATCACGCACATTTTACATAGATATAGCCCTTCGTAATTCGTAGTCGGTACTTGTGAGTAAACGTTTTGCATTTATTTATTTACTGCCAGGAATACCTTCAGTGTGTCTGTGGTACCTTTTCCAGTCAATCCGAGGGCTCCAACTAAAACTGAAATTGTTGGAGTCCTCATGTATTACGTTTTTAAGATTTCGATTTCAAAGTCAAAGATGCATTCCATTCTGCAGGGATTGCCATGTCAATTTGAAAGCACATTCTGTTGTGCGGTCTCTGAACACAATGTCTTCCCGATGAGCATTGTTTTTTCTGTCTAAGTGTATTGCTTGTTATTATTATTATTATTATTATCATTATTATTATTATTATTTATGATGTTAATGTACTATAGTCTATGTAAAGAAAATGTTGGCGACGCCTTTATTGTTTTATCTTGGATTTATTCTGTTTAAATAGATGTTATGGTCCAAGCTTAGGACCAAGGAAGAACAACACGAACACAAGAGTAGAAATAACAAAGGTATATTACACATACCAATTTTTTTCGTCACTCATCGAGCCGCCATTGAATGCACAAAAAGCAAACAACATATTTAAAATTCTTTTTAAAATCCAATATTTATCTTAGAGATCTGTTTCGAAGTCTATTAATGAATTTGAGACATTATTAACTGGGTTTTCTAAAAGTAATGCTTATTTTTTTATACAAAAAACAGAATGAAAGTAACGTTTTATTTTCACAATGTAGCCAATGAGATCTAAGGGCAGAGAAATACTGTATTTTTACCCCTGTCCGAACAGAACAAAAACTGACTGAACGCGAGATAAATAAAAAAAAATTCGGATATTGAATAGTAGTCGGTCAAATCGAGATATTAGAAATATGCTCTTAGCAAAAGTAATACTTGTTAAAGGTAAAAATAAAATAAAATAATTTTATACATGTTTCACTCTCGCAAAGCGCATTAAAATTACATTTCTTGTTTCTTCAAACATGTCATTATTTAATAAAAGAGACTCGTGTGACGAACAGCAACGAGATGAATTTCAAAAATCGCACTAAAAAGTAACATGTATTTTTTTAAAAATAAATCTTAGCTGTAGTTTTTTTGTTTTTTTTTATGGTAAGTCTGAAAAAAATCCTCTTTTATTAAATTAAGCGGCATTCATTCTCAAATAAAAAACATATTTTTGCAATTTATTTGTAAAATTAAACCGAAAAAAATAAAAAAACTACACGCCAGATATCAAAAAAGAAAGTGAAATATAGCTCCCATAAAATATTTCCGCATTTTTTAAATATAAAAATAGTTCAATAAAACAGTCATTCATTAATGTATAAATACTGAAAATTTCATTTGAATCAGGTAATTTCATGATTTTTGGCAATTATTTTAAAACTAGAAGTAGCGATTTTTAGGTTTCATTTCAGAAACAAATAAAGAAAATTAAAAAAAAAGAAAAAGAAAAAAGATAAAAAGGAATAAAGAAAAAAGAAAAAATAGAAAAAGAAAAAAAGAACTCATTTTGTTGACAAAAATCACATACGATCTACGTCGTTTGTTTACGTTAAAATACTTTTCTTAAGGATTTCTTCATATAAAGCCAGGTCTTATGAGATAATCCAAACTATAAAAGCTATCGAATATATAACCGTAACAATGAAAGAAAATGATTTTCGCTGTCGGTTACTTTCCAGGATGTCGATTTACTATTAATTTATATCACAAACAGAGCAAACGTCTATAATCCTGAAGTACCCGACAGAAATAGACTATTCGTCAATTTTACTATTTTTGATGGACACAAATTAACCTGAGTGAGGTTATTTTGCGTATAAAATCTTTATTTATGACCCTAAGTCTGCCTAAATTTTCTATAGTAATAATTATAGTACTAGCAGCGTGGCCCGTCGTTGTCCGTGCTTGATTCAAAAATCGTACGACTCATACAGCAATCTCTATCACTTGACTTAAAATATTCTTGCACTTCCTTGCCTTTAAAGGAGTGCCCTTTGCCGTGCTGATGTTTCTAAATGCCTTACTTCTTGCCTATCTCACACTGCGAATTTTGTCTAAGCTCTATACTAAACATTAAATATGTTACGAAAAAAGAACTAAACAAAATGAACACAAAACGATCAGCTATAAAAAGGACACGTAACTGGAAAAACCGAATGAAAAAAGAATGTTAAATATTTTTTCACACCCAACCCAGTTCTGCGGAATCAGAATCAACGTTGAGTTTAAGCAAGCGAATGGGCTAATTGGAGTAATGTCCCATGCAGATTTAAATTTTTCTCACTTCTGACGAATGCAGCTATCGATTTTTTTGCATGCTAGTTAACATTCGTGTCAGTCAGCTGTTGGCTCTCAGGCTGGCCAATAGAATTTTCCTGCCTGTTCGTGGCAGCCAGCTATAGGCTCTCACTGTGGCCAGTCGAAAATGGCCGCAACCTACATGAAAACTGTCGTAGAAGCATGAAAAAACGATTATTTCCACTATCGATGGGAGTTGGCATAATGTAATGTAATGGCATAATGTGATATTCGCTAACTTGGAGCATGTGCATGTAAATGTTGGTACAAATCCGTCGAAAATTGCGGCCGTGCATTCGTTACACACACACACACACACATGCATCCTGCTTTTTATAGATAGAGGTAATATTTTGTTTACCTTTACGAACGTACTTTGAAAAAGTCCGTTTTTGATATTTTATTCGCATAAAGTCCGTTGTTAAAGTCTCCTAGGAAATCTAACAATGCAATATATCGAACAGGATATCCTCTGTATAAAACTGTGTTTGAAATACCTTCTGTCTAAACTTTGGTAACTCTTGCTCAGCCATTGACCTGTCGTCTTATTTTAATTCAAATTTAATTAAAACTTATCAATTCCAGTTCTGATAAAAGCCGAAACTGATGTTAAACATACAAATGTTTTAAAAGTGTTTTACTTGATATTTACATTTAAATTTATTTGATTTTGTTTTATTTAATATAGTTACGTATTTCAATTCATCTATTATTTTATTTAATTCATAATTCATTTGTTTATTATTCTAGTCGAGTCATATTTAATGTTATTCGAATGTAATTTATAGTAAGGGCCATATTGTCTTTGAATTGTTTCAGGATGTCGATTGAGTGTATAATGAAGATTACCATTAGAAACGATATGTTCCTCGACCAGGTTTGACACTTATATTTGAATCAAAGGACACAAATGAAAATGCACTATTGTCGTTGCCAATTTGACTAAACTATAGTATTTAAAAATAATTTATATGGACATGCATTTTCACGACTAACTGAAATTTTATTAGCAATTAGAACATTTACGTATAATAATTTAATATAAAATGAGTGCAATAATATATCTCGGAAATGTATATTTAGAAGTGTATGCTGTCTCTGTCTATATTTCTGAGATGAGGTATTATGTACATTATTACCATTATTCGGACTATTGTGCTCATCTTTGTTGCCATAGTTATTATAACGTTTCGGCCGTTGTACGCTCCAGCGTTCTCCAGGATCTTGAACTGAACGCAATATTTCGCTCACTGGGGAGACTGTTCTAGTTCCACGTGCCAGGTTTAAATGGATGTCTGTTATCAGTTATCTCTTGTTAATTTCCCTCTGAAAGTTCTCCACTGCCTTAGCCGGGTATTGAACTCTGTCACTGGATCTAAGCAACGCCTTTATCCACAGTGCCATGTGTCTTTGAGAACATCTGGGTATGAATTTCTGAGTAATATAAAACTAATGTTTCCGCAAGCATTTTTACCAGTGCTCATATTGCAATTTTTTGCTGTTATCATATTATGTTTTTATCAGAGCTTATATTGCAATTTTTATTGTTATTATCGCTTTTCTCGTGCACTCTTTATTACTGGTTCCCATATTGTATTCATTTCTATGCTTGGTCAGCTCAGGAGATTTTTGTGACCTAGCATATGTACTGATTCCTTAAGTTTACGAATTTTCCAATGGTTTTCTCACAGAGGGCGGTGATCTCCCTTTTCTATCCATATGTGGTCAGCCACGTCTGATTTTTCCACTTCTCCTAGTGTTACAGCTTTCTGGTGTTCTTGAAGCCTTACCTTAAGTGGGTGGCCTGTCTCTCCTTTATATTTCTTTCCGCAGCTGCACGGGATAGCGTACACATAGTCTTTAGTCATGTTCTCTTCTATGGGGGGTCTTACTCGGGAGAGATATCTGCAGTGGTGTCGTCAAGCTTTTGAAGGTTGTCCTGATGTTCTCTGGACCGCATATCCTTTATATTTTCTCCGATATCCCTTTCACATAAGGCAGGTAGACTGTTTTCTGAGTGTTGTTGTCCTCCTCTTGTACTCGCATATCCTAGTTTATTGGGGCTGCTGCCATGTACGCAGGGTAGTTATTACGTTGTAGGCTACTACTGTTACTGACAAATTCTTTATCTAATGTCTCTGGTCGCCAATTATGACTTTTGCTCGGTGTTGTAAGCAGCGGACGATCCCTTTCTTTACGCTGTATGTATGTATGTATGTATGTATATATATATAAACATTAGAATAAATAGATTTTCTTCAAACCAGGAACTTTTCTTTACAATGATGCCCTCGGTACATGTGGCTTCAAACAAATATTAACTGATCAATAATCATTGGTTAATAATATAAGTGGTAAACCCAACTCAACCACCTCAAGAAGGCCGAAACTTTGTAATAAATATGGCGAAAAAGGTGAGGAAATAGTCTGAATATTGTAAAAAATGTGTATGCTGTCGTTGTAAATATTTTTCGATAAGTAAATTTATCTTTATTCTTTCAAAACCCTACTATTCTTTACCTGGTGTTTAAGAAATTAATGTCAGAAGTATTTTCATATAAGTAATTAAAATTGCAAAGATACATAAGTAACTTATTACTTACTTCAAACTTATTGATGAGAAAACAGTACTTATATTAATAAATTAAACTAAAAATCACTGTTATGAAACTTGTTTTAATAACAGTGCCAGAAGTATTCAAAGAAAGACACAAAAACGGAAACTTTTTAACAATCCAATAATACCAAGAGTGATGGAAGAAAAATATTTAATTCATAGTAATTGAAACCTTAAAACATGCCATTTAAGAAACAATGATGGAATTTTCATTTTTTTTAAATTACGTCCTGTAGATGGCGTCCTCCTGTACGAATGCATTCTTGAAATCTGCTGTTGAGATTCCTCATTGACTGCTGCATCATCTCTGCTGGGATACTGTGAATTTCATTCTCTTTACTAAAATGGCGAAATGTTTACTTGCTCAAGGTCACTGTCTCGCAGTGTTGCCACTTGCTCATGTCTGGCAATACGCACTTCAAAAACTCCTGTTTTTTGGTGTCACCCTATATCTTTTATCTCCATTGTGTATAACTCGATATTTACAATCCAATTAATACGCATCCGTTTTCAGCTTAAATTTCACGTGTTCTTTCGCAACATCAGAGTTAATCCTATTTTTATGAAATTACCTCAAAATGTTTAATAATTTTGGCTTCATTTTGGCAGTTTCAGATAACATCAATTCGGCTAACATTATTTTTTCAGGTTTTTCTACATAAACTGTCTCTTCTCATTTTGGTAATTTCTTTTTCAAAGAAATCGTGTTAGTAGCATTCTAATTTTCTTAATTAGACTTCATAAAATTTTAATACTATCTTTTATACTATAAATATTTTTATATTAATTCCATACTATTCTTGGTTTTTCATGCAATTAAATTATTTTTATGAGAATATATTTTACGCAGTTCAAATATTTTAATTATATTTTCTCGTACAATTTTAATATTAATATTGTTTTAGTAAGATATAATTTTCATAAAATCCAAAAGTGATGAGGAAAATACAAATCTAGAAAACCTGTGCGGAAATGTCTCATCATTTCATAGTTGAAATGGCTAGATGTAACCGTAAGTTCTATGATAAGTTTTTTCTATAGCGCTCATTTGTGTAAATTTCTTTTGAATTCTCGTTTCTCTGTCAAGTTTGGCCTTCAAAAATTTAAATGCAATGGCAATCGTTATCTTCTTAGTCCCTGTCCTTTTATTGTCCTCACTCCTTAATAGTGTGTTCATTATCATATTCTCTAGCTCTCTGTAAAGACTTAGTGCATTTGTTGTCTCCCTGAATGTGAAATGATTAAACAAATGGCGAGAATCGTGACAGATCAAGGGAATTGGCCTAGAAAACTGTTATGGTCCAAGTTACCTGTTCCACGGTGATGGTCTAAGTTTAAAATCAATGACGAAATAACTCGAACACAGGTATGGAATAACAAAGATATATTACAACAGAAATATAATACAAAGAAGTAGAAGTATTAGTAATGACTATCAGATTTTGTTAGAGTGAACTATGTTGTCTCGACAAGTATCACTCTTCCAATGTTTTTACAATTATCAATATTTATTTGCACTTATGTACAAAATGTGGCACAAGGCCAAAAAGGGGATTGGGGAAGGACGGTCTTCTTCGGTCTTATTTCTAAACTTAGCTAGTCACAAACACTGACCCAAACATACCAACAATAGTCCTATCACCAAAACGACACATTCACTCCTACCTTTCTTACTACATCCACCATAATACCTCACATTTTCTATGAAAACCTAACTAGTCCCCCTATGTACATTTCAAAGTTTGTGGGGGAGGGGAAAAACAAACCACTTAAAAATCCCCAATGATTATTTACAATATGAAATAGTACTATTTACATGGAAACAAAACAAAATAAGGTTAGTAATAAAAAAACAAACACAATCTCTAAATGTGGCAGAAACATCAGTTAACTGGACGAAATAATTGCGGGATTAAGTCATTATAACAAAACAAGCACGCACACAAACACGCACTCATTTAGACACAATAACAAATACGAAAACACACACGAAACGAAAGTCATCCCGCAACAACCATAGAACTGACATCACTGAACACCTGATGAGGGAGGGGATGGGGAATTAAACTAAAGAAAGAAAAGGGGCAGAAATAAAAGGGGGCCAATGAGCATAGATACCCTAGCTAAGTTAACCAGAAACAGAAGATTCAAACTAAAACCTAAACTAGCCTAATATCGGGACGGGTTGCTCCTGTTCAACCCATGAGGGACAAAATCCTTTACCTAACCGACATCAAAGTACCACTCTAGGTCAGCCCCTTTCACTCTACACAGTCGCGCAAAATTTACCCACCTTTTGCCGAATTCTGATGAAGAGAATCGCCACCTTTCCGTCCTAATCTTGACTTTAATCAGATGCCTAAAGTACAAGATCAGTTGGAAGAGGTGAACTTCTCACCTCCATAGAATACCTTCTGACGTGTCGACCAAATCCCGACTCTCATAACTCCGAGCAAGCAGTGGAACACATAAAGTACAGCCTTCGTCAACGGCGTCGCCACATTACTACAAAAAGAAGAGGCCTCAAGGACAAAGAACTTTCCCTGCAACATGCGAACCAATACATCAACAAACTTACACAACGATGCGACCAACTTGCAATGAAAGAAGACGTGACCATGCGTCTCGACTTCCCCATCACAGCCTCGGCAGTTTGGAGATTTCTCCAAGCCTGCTGCGCAAAGCTAATTTGGCGACCCAGATGGCCCCACGCATCACCAGCCAGGTGAGGGATGCCTCATCGTTATTGAGACATTTCAAATCGGGCGCCCAAGTCCAGATTGAGCGAGCCCTTTGCTTTGTAAGACCGAGCTCGTCAATCAGATCATCATGAACGGACCCCCTGACTACCACTCGATATAATGCCCTACGAGACAACGCCTGGACATTGGGGAGGCCAACCGTCGCCCGTAAGAGGTGTTTCAGAGCCAGACGACATTCACAGTAGAAGGAGCACTCGGCACGAGGCACACGGCCAGCCTCCTCCTCGCATGAGTGCACACTTCTCAAGGATGGGAAAGATCTACGGGCGTCTTCCTTCCAGAAGGCGCCCCCGTCATCCGAAGCGCGACACTAACGATCCAGGAACCCGATACGAAGCATATCGAGACGAATCTAAATGCTAGGCATACCTAGACCGCCTTCAGATGGATATAAGCAACAGATCTCCCGACATACACTAGGAGCTTTGCCTCTCCACAAGAAAGAGAACAAGAGCTGTACTAATGTAAGTAGTGTGGTAGACGGAAGTGGAAGTACCGAGAGTCGGTAAAGGAGAATCGGGTAGATATGTGAAACACAAACCTCCGCCCTCCCATTCAAGGAAAGATTCCTCCGAGACCACAAATTAATTGTGATATCGGCCTTCTCTCGTACCTCCGACCAATTCATATCCAACTGGATATCAGGACCGAACCAGACGCCGAGTATCTTGATCGGCCCATCCGTCCAGTAGAAAGGTCCGGGAAAAGAAACTCCCTTCCACGCACCCAACCGCAAGCCAACAGACTTATCGCGGTTGATCTTGGCCCCTGTTACCATCTCATAATCACTGATTTCTTTGCTGACTTCGTTAATCTCGGCTCTGCTCGACACAAGAACCGAAACGTCGTCAGCATAGGCAGAATACCTGGCCGAGGTGGTAGCACCAGGTAAAGAGATTCCGCGTAGGACCGGATTCGCCTTTAACTTGCGAAGGAAAGGTTCCAACGCAAGAACGTAAAGCATAGGCGAAAGCGGACGACCCTGACGAATAGATCGAGACAATACGAAAGGTTCCGATCTTACCCCGTTCACTTCTACCAGCGCACCGGGAGTCGCATACATAAGACGGATCCAGGAGCGAAAGTACGGCCCGAAACCGGCAGCCGAAAGAACAGACTCCAAGAATCGATGGTCAACCCTATCAAAGGCCTTGGACTGATCCAAATTGATCAGCGCGGCTTCACTGTTGACTTTCTCTATGATCAGGCGCACCATATGAAGGTTGTCCTTAATAGTCCTGCCCTTCACAGAACAAGTCTGTTCGGAGCCAATCAGACTAGACAGGACAAGCTGCAAACGGTTAGCCAAGACCTTAGCCAAAATCTTTAACTCTGTATTTAACATAGTTAAAGGGCGAAAATTACCTATCCCATCCCCACCGCTTTTGCCCTTACGCAGCAACTTGATCACACACCTGGTGAAGCGTTGAGGTATAGACCCCTGCTTCATCCAGTTGTTGAAGATCAGTTCCAGCAAAGGAACAAAAACGGGCGACTGCCTCAAGTAAACTTCGTAAGGAAGACCATCTAATCCCGGAGATTTATCCAGGCCAACCTGTTTCAACGCTTCCAAGATTTGCGACTCTGTGATGGGACCCTCGCACCCAGCCGCTTCAGCTGCCTCAAGGTAGGGAAAGTCGGCTAAATAGGTGTCGAACTGAGCAGAGCTCGGACCGGGCTCCCTGGTAAAAAGATCCCGAAAGTAATCCCGAAAACCCTCACATATGCCCGAGTTTGTAGTCACTGTCCGCCCATCCGGCAATGTGACGTTTGCGATATGCCGTCTTGAAGCATTCCTACTTTCCTCTGCACGCAATTCCGCGGCCATATTCGTCGCCTCAGAAGACATTCTTTTTAACCTAGCCCTAACTACCAGAGCTTGATCCTTCTTGTTAAGCAAGGAGGCCAACTCTGCCTTAGCTAGGACTACTTTCCCACTATCACGGAATTTAACAGCCCGATCAACTCTTTGCTCTAAAGCCGTTTGCGCCGCTAATCTATCTACATTGAGTCGACGACTAAAATCGGCAGCAAACGTTCGAATTTTAGATTTTAAATTGTCCCACCAGGCATTTCCCACCACAGTCCCAGTCAGTTCCCTTTCTCACATTAGTAGCAGCTGGTTCCGGAATTCCTGCACGCCAAATAACGAGCAGTTGAATTTCCAGTAGCCAGCCATCCTAACCTTAGGCTTATCTAAGTTTACACGGACCCGGACAAGCCTATGATCCGAATAAATTATATAATGAAGACTTGGATACCCTAAGAGCCCTACATCGACTCTCCTAACTAAGACTCGGTCGAGGTAGCTGTTCTTACAATTATCTGCCCTCCCTCTTGAGATGCGCAGTATTTATAATGTCAGGATTAGTCCATTATTATTATTATTGTGGGTAAGTTCCAATAACAAAAACATTTTCTGGAGAATTTTAAAAGCTAATGAAACCAAATTCATAAAAACTATTAGTGAGCATCAACGCGCAGACGATAACTGGAAGAGGAAATCCCACCATTTCAGATTGCATCTTATTGTAATTATTTTTTGGAACAAACATATCAAATAGAAAACCGAAAAAAACTTCAGATAGACACATACACACGAACGTACACACAAACAAAAAATATCTATTTAGAGAAAGGAATGCAACAAGACGGCTCGAAAAATATGGAATATAAATAAAGAAATAAAAGGAACGCCTCACAAAATATACACATAATTTGGTTTTCAGTAAAACACTAAGAAAAATAAAATTAATGAAAGTTCCACCGGCGTTTTTCGTGTTTGGAACAAATTAGAACAGCTTTGCCAAATAACGGGATGAATTCAGCATTGGAGAAAGAATTGTTTTTAAACGAAAAACCGCATGATAAGAAACAGCAAGAGTACTCAGGAAACTGCTGAAGTGTGGAGAATACGTCTTGATATTTTTTTCATCCCAGTAAATGCGATCGGTTGTGACTGGTGCGAAACTTCAATATATATATATATATAAAAACGAATAAATACGAAATAAACAAATTGTCATTCTGTTGTATACACTAAAGTATGTCAGTTTTATCATTTCAGGCATTGTTTATTACTATTTTTCCCTTTTTTGTGGAACCTTTATTGCACATAGAAATAATAACAAGTCAGTGGCAATAGCAGAGCTACTAATTGAGAAAGACATCCAACCTATCATATGCCTATCTGATTTGAAACAGAGGGCCCCATTCCCGCTTCCCTACGGCATATTGGCTTCGTGCAGAACATACGTGTCTCTGAGAAGAAAAAAAAGTAGCGCAGTTTAACTGCATAGAAAAAAACAAAAAAATATATATCAACACTTTAATCTCTACAAAAAAACTATGTTCACTTCATAGAGCTTTATCATTTCAACCTTCACCCGAACAGCCGTCTTTTTATGGTCCGTTAACGATACAGCAACTCTGTTATTAAAGGACCAGAGCCAATTTCTTTTATGTATATGTTTTTCGATTTCGAGTTTATTCTTTCTAAACTCGCTAATTATGCTGTATTCGTTTCGACTGTTGAACTAACCGACAATGTGCGCAGCTTTAGATGTCCACATCGACCGCAAAACAGCAGCGATCAGTTGAATCAGTTAGTTGTTCGATTATATTTTAAGGTAGGAAGTGGATCTATATACCTTACCAATTATCAGAATTTCTGAAGTTACTATACATAGAGAATTTTGATTCTGTGAAAGGAATAATGCGAACTACTCGTCTCGCTCGAGACAAAGACAACATTTATGATGTAAAAGATAAAATATATTAAAAATATCTGTTTCGATTCTGCTTGTACCTCCTTTCGTTAGTTTCTTACTTAGTTCACACGACCGTTGCGCCCAGCCAATAACTCATAAATAATGGACTATTCCGTTTTGATCACTTAAAAACACAGGACTGACATATCAAAGACGTTCTGAGGTTATACAGCCGGATGCTGAGAATACATGTGACTAACATGTGAACAAAGATGAAATTTTATAGAAAATGGAAACAAAAAGGAAACTTAAAAGTAACATCAGGAAGAGGCAGTTGAAATTTCAGGCCCGCGTAATGAGTAAGGAGGGCTTTGAAAATCTGATACACATAGGACAGATTGAGAGAAAGAGGGACATGGGAAAACAGAACGGAACATACTTGATCGGCTTGAGTAAATGGATGATAGAATAATGTTTAGGAGAAATAACAAAAAGACAAAACATATTAAGAACTACACGAGACAAGAAGACGTGGAGGGACACGATCGCTTATGTCCTGAAGGGAAAAGTCACATAAAGGGGAATAGGAAATAAACGAAAGATAAAAAAGAAAGGGAAGATAGAAGTTTTTAACGTCTGTTTCAGTGAAATGGGATAATTTGCCACATTCAAATCTTCATTTGTGATCTTTTACTTATAAATAAAATATGAATAGAAATATTTTCAAGACAGTATTTCGACGAGTATATTTAATTACTATAACATTTGTGTATCAGATACAAATGCCGGACTAATGAGCTTATTTCTTTAGGATGATGATCCCTCTCATGGCACGGTGAGTGTTTGTCTCGACAAATTATTATTTAAATAATTTTCTTGGTGACAAGATTATTTTGCTTGATGTTATATATATATATGGGTGAGAGTGTGTGTATGTATATATAAATATATATATATATATATATATATATATATATATATATATGTGTGTGTGTGTGTGTGTGTGTGTGTGTGTATGTATATATGTATGCACACATATATATGGATTTTTTCGTTGATTCTTAATCTTTCTATGGTTGAAATTACCAAAGACTTAAGTTGTTAAATCTGAAAGAACAAGAAAAAAATCATTAGAGGCTTAAAACTAATCCACATTTAAAATCAGTTCAAGTTATTGGAAGACACATTATATTTGTCCCACCCCCCACATATATATACATATATATATATATATATATATATATATATATATATATATATATATATATATATGTATGTATAATTGCATCAATAAAGACATTATTTTAATCAAATGAAGTCCTTTTGCAAGATAAAACGGTTGAGAGATTTAAAAAAAAACATCTTTCTTTTTAATTACATTTTTTCGCAATAGTATTAAATTCCAAATTGGATCAATGTTTCTGTTTATTTAAATGACCCATATTTCGACGAGAATAATCCTGAAAGCTTTTAAAGTTAAATACTATATTTCCAGAAGAAAATCACTTCATTTAAGGAAAAATTTCCATCGTTGGGATAAAGTGATTTTGTTGTAATTAAGAAACAGATAATAATATTATATAACAAAAAGTAAATATCTAACACTGAAGTAGTGACGCTATATTTTGTGTTGACAAAACGTTTTGCTTCAAATAATAATGACCAATGATGCCGAATTTGGCGATTTCAGATACCGACAGGCAAGGAACACGACCGTATAGATAGTGAGGCGTATAATCTTAAACTTGATGACCAACACTAAAATAACTAATGAAGATAAAATATAATAGAATAAAATAATATATATATATATATATAAATATATATATATATATATACATATATATACATATATATATATATATATATATATATATATATATATATATATATATATATATATATATGTGTGTGTATATATGCGACTCTTCCGTCAAATTCGACGTATGAGGGTCAAGCAGATCAATTCCTAGGAAACTGAAGGGCCGAACACAGAGACTTGGTGCACGACGTGCCACACGTCCCCAAACGACCCTTCGCAGGTTTTGAATTCCGAGTTGTACTTCTCCTAGATCAGTTGCCATCCAATAATACAGATACATTAAATAAATTCTTTAACTAAGACAATTCTAATAGTGCAATTATAGGACCAAAGATGAATTCCCATTAAGAAGTAAATGTCGATATGAAAAGTTATTTTCCAAGTAACCATATTCCCGAAAAAAAAATATTTAAAAAAAACATACTTAGAAATTTCAGCCGGGAATTAGAAGCAGAGATTATGAAATCACTGACATTCTTTTTCATCTAAAATATCAAATTGGTCTATCAAAATACTTTTGGAATTTAAAAGACAGTGGCTTTACATCCCAAAAAGAATGGAAAATCCTCAAAAAGTCCCAAACGCCCTACAACATTAGGAAAATATGTATCCTTTGCTTCTAAGAAAAAATTAAAATAATTAAATACGAAAACATGGGTCAATTATTAAACGAAAGAAATTAAATTATATTTAAATGTCGCCATAGAAATAGGTTTAAACTATTCTAAAATAAGACTTTATTCATTTATAAATATATTTATATTGAAGTTTTTTCTTTTGCTGTTGTGGCTTGTTATGATTTATTTGTTTGCCTTATAAACATTACAATACATGGATTGTCTTCAAACCAGGAAATTTAAATGCATATATATATATATATATATATATATATATATATATATATATATATATATATATATATATATATATATATGTGTGTGTGTGTATATATATATATATATATATATATACACACATATACATACATATATATACATATATACATACACCTAATATATATATATATATATTAAAAGTGTTATATGTTATATATTATTAATGCGATATGCATGTGCATTTTTTTAATAGCTATATCAATATTATTTCGGTATTCAGATGAGTGTTTTTCAAGTCACATTCTTTCAACCCTGTGCGACACTTAATATATATGTATTTTAAAAGATCACCTATACTTATGGTATTTGACAGAAGTGTTTGAAACAGTCTCGTTAAAAACTCACCTTACGCCCCCTCATTCAACAAGATATCTTCCTCTCGCTTCTATTTTTATTTTTACCCTTTCGTGTCATTTATTGCCTCCCGCTAAAACAAAATGTTCTGTTCTTTCCATTTTGTCTGTTTTTCTCTTGGTAAATCAATTTATTTCCTGTGTTTGTTGCATTTAAACCAGTCTGAAGATGCAATGTTAGGCAACTGATGAAATAAATTTAAGTTTATAGCTAAAATTGAAATGTAAGTTTTCTTTGATTTTGTTCTTGATTATATATATATATATATATATATATATATATATATATATATATATATATATATATATATAGGCAGTATATCTTCATTCAAGCATTTTTGGTTGTAAAATTTGGACATATTATGCCTATTTATTTTATTTTAATCTTCTCACTGCCTGACGAACTGGGACTGGGAACACCACCAGCGAAACTATAGTCGCACGCCAAAACATAGGTAATATATATTAGATCTTTTTATTATATATATATATATATATATATATATATATATATATATATATATTATAATCGTTTTACACCCATACTTATTCTACACGCTATACGGACCAGGAATATTTCAAAATTTGATTATAAAATGCTATATTAACATCACTTATTTATTTTTCAGAGGAAATCACTACTCGTTAAATTTTAATCCACATAACACGCTCATTGATTACAGAATTAGTAGTGATAACCCCAACATAAATACATTTAATTCACCTCTAGAAATTTTATAGTAAACAAAACATAACATTCCCAATTACTACAAGAACTATCGCTAAAATTTTACCTACTCAAACGTAATACTATCCCCTATCTCCATTTTTTCTCTTCTACCTCTCATTCTTAAGACGCTTGTGAGATGATGTGCCTAAACCATTGACCGGTGTTTATCCACAAATAATTACCACAGACAAGTCAACATTAAACACCCAATCCATTCTTCACCGAACTGCTATCAACAAGCGCTATTGTTTCACTCCGTCACATTGTTTTATGTACATTTTTCTTCTCAAACAAATGGAAAAAAAGGAAGTGACGTTTCACATACGGCCTGCCTACAAGCAGGATTTTTCAAAACCATTTTCGTTTCTCACCCGTCGAAATGCCGTTGAAATGCACTGAAACAAAGTTACATCTTTGTAGTGAGTAAAATGGTTTTGTCTATATGATAAAATTATAATAAACTAGCAGTAAAGCTCGGCGTTGCTCGGGATTTTATGTAGTTAAATTGCTTTGAGGTTTGAATTATTGAGCATACGAACGTACCCTCAGTTGTTGATGTCACTGATAGGTCGGGAATCTCACTGGTAGCAAAATCAATGAGATCAAGGGCAAACGGTTGCAATAGGTCGCTGCTGCGTTGCTACTCCGTGCTTACCCAAAGACTGCCACCCGTTCATAATCGGTCAAGATTTTTAATTCTGGCAATGTAAAATAGTGGTTGCGTTTTCACTGTAGGACTCGCCTCTTCACTATGAAGTCCATAAGTTTTCACAGTTTTAATAGGAATACACGGGCGTTAATGTCATATGTGTGAGTGTAATCCTGTCCTGGTAGGAGTTCACGCGTTATCTCAACCCATTTGGGTTTACAGGTAAACGTTATAAATAATTCTGTCCGCTTATATTGCCTAAAGTATGTCATAGCGTGTAGGTAGAGGGCAGAATGCACAGCTTCCCTAGGTCGCGGGGATTGACTTCATTTCGAAGGCTGTTGCATAAGTGTACGTAGGAATATGAGCGCAGCTGTTTCTGTTGATTCCCTATAAAACAAAGCCTCTCCGATTCCATCTTAGCGGCCATGTCAATCGCAAACTGGTGGAAAAGCTCCCTGCATCTATGAAGCAGGTTGAAGTCTCCATCAGTAACCATGAAACAGTATGAGTAGAAGGCCTTGCACGATAAGGCTTTGGAAGCACAGACCTACGGAGAGGTGTCTCAGTAGCTGTAGCGCTCGCTGTTGCAGCAGCGTCTATGGATTGACGAGCATGTCTGCGGTCACGTGTCTCAGCATTTCTTAAGTTACGAAGAACCCTTTGATGATGAGACTCGGAAGCCCGAGATAAAGAGGCGTTTGCTGCAGTCTCTTCATTCATTCTCGACCGTTGTTCATTATTGAGCCTTGATCGCAACGAAGCCCTGTAGGCAGCTTTCCCATCCAAGCAGGTGGCACGCTCCTCTTGTGACTGCGAGGCCTGCGCGAGGCCGCCTCGTTGAGCGACCTGTGATAGTCACATTGTAGTATACTCCTGGGACTAGCGGCCTCTTCTTTCCCTCATAGCGGACGCTCTTGCAGACCGAAGGCTAAGACGTACCCTCCTTTTTGACGTCATGGGGAAAAGTGATGCTAGTAGTGGTTGTTTAGGGTTGCTCAATTGCAGGAGTACAAAGTCTAACTTTGTATCGCAAAGTGTGAGCCAGAATCGGGAAGGAAGGTATTTAAATAAAACAGCTGAATAAATTATTTATGGTAGTTGGAAAAATGTAGTTAAACAGACAAACGGAAAGCAAAAACGTAAGAAACAACTTGCGGTATGAGAAATGATCAGTTGAAGCAGCCTATCGTATCAACCGGATGGCGGCGTAGCAGGAGCATATGTGAGACCTTCGTCCCACAGATGTGCACAGCAGGTTCAAATGCGAAATATTACTGGCCAATCGGTTGTGCCAATGAGGGAGTGTCTTAGGGTCTCGAACACCAATCAGTGACCGCGTACTGCACTCAGCCACTCTGTGAAGCATGGTCACGCGTGTGTGAATAACAATCAGCTGTAGAGTCTCTAGTGTAGACGTCTCAGTTGAACATACGTTTGATCGGTGTATTCGCAAATTCCGATGAAGACGTGATTGTATTGACTTCCATCCGTTATTAGTTGGTCACAAAAGAGCACACAGGGCGAAAGTTTTTAATTGTCACGACTAAAGCCGATAATGTTAATCAAAATCCCAAGAAAGTTGCGAAAAACATCGCCAAATTCTGGTAAACTCGATTTTGAAGTCAAAATGGGTATGATTTCATCGACTTTTTATCCGATAATTGAAACCGATATTGACAACGAAAGTCAGCACCTTAATTCTGTCGGTAAATACTATGCTCAACAGGAATTTTGCTGAAAATTCTTCGCCATTTGCGAAAAATATAGCGAAAAATCAGCTAGACTGGAACTGAATCGGATGTCCCAAAGTGATCGATTGTATCGATTTTTTCCAGTAATTGATATCGATATTGAAAATGAATGCCAGCACCTCATAACTGTTAATAAAAACAATGCTCAACGTAATTTTGGTTGAAATTCCTCGCCATTTACGAAAGATATACCAAAAATCAGCTTGACTGGAATTGAATTGGAAGTCAAAAGTGGAATGATGTTATCGATTTTTTCCGATAATTGATACCGATATTGAAGTAAAAGGTCAGCAACTAATAACTGTTCATAAAACTAATGCTCAACATGATTTTCGTGAAAATCCCTTGCAGTTTTCGAAAAACAGAGCCAAAATTCAGCTACATTGGATTTGAATCGGATGTCCCAAAGATTGACCAACTGATGTCAATTCTTTAAAAAAAAGAACAGCACCTCAAAACTATAAGTAAGGACATTGCTCAACATGAGTTTGGTGGATATCACTTGTAATATGTGAAAACTAACACTGAAATGCTGATGAATTCTTTTCGAATCAACATTCGACCCCCTATCGGTTTTATTGATTTTTTCCAAAATTGTAGGAACAATCGAAACATCCTAAGACGTCAAGTGCGAATGCCGTACATTTATGATCTGTGTTTGAATTTTCATGCCAATCGATCGAACGGTTTGCTCAGGATGAGGTAACAAGTTGACAAACACACAGACACACTAACAAAATGCTATTTATAGATACAGATAAATAATTATCGCTCTACTATCGGTATCGAGCACTCTTTTGGATTAATGCTGTGGGCGTTGGAATTTGTATATCATTTTCGTTCTCATCGCATCGGATATATATATATATATATATATATATATATATATATATATATATATTCAATTGAGCACGGTTCATTGACAAGCTAATTAAAAAAACTACGGTCGCCTGCGTAAATGCGAAGCTCTTCACTAAAATGAATGGAGCACTTTGGCTGCTTGGCGTTTGTTTACGTTTGTAAAAATAATACGCTAGATTTGGCTGACTCATTCTGTCGGTTGGGTTTCGATCCGAGCTTGAGGAATATACCCCCCCACATATATATATATATATATATATATATATATATATATATATATATATATATATATATATATATATATATATATATGCCTCAAGAGCGAGGTAATGCACAATTACTTTTTAAAGTAGATTTGATGAGTTGAACATATCGCCTAATATACGTATTTCACGCGGAGATATAAGTGGCTAGAAAATACTCAGGTTTTGTTAACAATTATGAGAATATGCATCAGCCTCAAATGACCTAATGTCAGAGGCTTGGAACCCTGATTTTAACTGTCACGGTATGGGGTATCTCTGTGGAGGCACGGCTTCGGACTCTATCGCGGAACCCCACCACCAAAGAGGGATTTCGAATTTATTGATAATGTCCGGAAAAAGAAATCTGCTCGTTCGAGATCAATATTATGATATGGGTTTATACGAAAACATATTTTTGTGTGTAACTTGGTTCGATGGTCTATTTTAGTTGGAAATTAAATCTATTTTCTTTCCTCTTGCTATTTTTTAATCGGTTTTACCACAAGCAGGACAATAAGGCCATTAAGACACAACGGGTTACTGGGCGCGAATGTATTAGAAAGCAGAAACATTAGTAAGGATCGAGGGTAATACAAGAATAATCAGGAGGACAATAGATAACGATTGGCATTACATTTAATTTTTTGAAAATCAAAACTAACTGAAAAACATGGTGCCAGATGTCTTTTCCAAAATTGAGCAATGCGACAAAACAAACTGTTAGCTTAAAGATTACGGTTATAATAAACGATCTCAACTCTAAATTGATGAGATCTCGGCGCTAGTCTAGTACTGCTATCAAATTGAGAAAAGTCTAGTTACCATAGCGCAGAGTTCATTCGAAGAATTACCATGAAAATATTTATAGAAAAGGCCCGGGTAAACTACTTTACGTCGGTGGTGAAGTGAGTGAATCCGAAACGCCAGTACAGTGTTGTGGATTCCGGAATGAATCCGATATCAATGAATAACAAACACCAGGAATGGATAAGGAAAATAAATGTATTAACGTAATAATACAAACTGGTAATACGGGTTAGTAGATCCAGGAATGTGGGTTAGTAGCAATAATGTATATACAGTCTTGGTATTTAAGTATCGCGGTATGACTCATTACGGAGTCTATGTGCTCGCTAACGGTGACTCTTGTGCTACCCTGCTCTATTACAGACAGTATTTACTGCCCCCCACGAGGGATAGATGTGGCACAAGGCCGGGTTTAAAGTGGCGTATTCCCGAGCCCGTAGACTCGACCAAAAAATGCTCATAGATCCCGTATAAACGGGATCGGGTTGGTCAACCTCCCCGAACGAGACTCTGCCCTTCGGCAGAGCCTTGTCCGGGTTCCTCTCTGCTCAGACTGCAGACTATTGCAGACTGTCCGGGTATTCACTGGTAGTAGTATATGTATACCTCAGGTGAGTCCATTTTTGTCAGGATCAATAATATTGCTGATACTTGTTTTGACTTTTATTATGAATCTTTAAATATATAGCAGGAGCATCGGGCCGTATGTCGCAGCAATATTCTAAGCATGGACGAATGGTAGACTTACAGATATGTAATACAGATTCTAACGAGAAAGATTGTCTAGAACGTGTTAGTGAACCGGATTACATAGCAGCTGACATAGCAATGGATTAAATATAGTTATTACACTTCAAGTAAGCAGAGAATATTTTCCAGAGAAGGCGCAACGAGTCAGTCTCCTGGATGTTAGCATCAGCCATGTTGATGGAAGAGGGAAAGGAGTCTCTCTGAGATGATTACTATGATGCCTTTACGGTACATGAGGAGTATCACTGGAAATGAAATTTG